>LPNX010821531.1:10399-79004 GCA_001517045.1 Pseudotsuga menziesii | reverse complement strand
TGAAAACTTGTGTGTCATAGTAGTATGATGATGATGGTTAATGTCCACAGAGACCAAGTTTGGTCTATCGAACCTACTAAGGAATTATTTTGTTTTCTTTAGAATTTTATTCCTATGCTTGAAAATCTTGAAGAGAAGTGTGTTCTTAACTCACTACCTCACTGTAGTTTTGATAGGTTAGAAGGTAAGAAGGTTTGCATTGGAACGATGAATTTGAAACCAAGATTTAATGTAAGTGTATGCAAGCAGTGTAAGAGAAAGTATTTTTCTCTTAACTTCTATATCTTTATAGCACCACAACTTCTCTTTAAACTTTGATGTAACATTTTTAATATTATTGATATTTTGCAAAGTGACATTTTCGCCAATTCCCCAATGGTTTGACTAAGCAAGGGAATCTTTATGCCAACTCTGCTCGAGCCATAGGTGGTTTTGCAAGATTTTAAAGAAATTTTAGGAAGCCTTTGGTCTCACATGTTACTTATATTGTGCTTGTATATCCAGTACCTAGTCATAGCCATGCTCTCTATGGAAGAAAATGTCACTTCTTTGATGAGAATAGGATAAGACATATTGCTTTTAATTTTGTGGTTATAAGTTGTAAAACACATTTGGATTTGCTCAATTTTTCTGCAATACTTTCTAGAGGAATCCTTTGGTCTCCCATGTTATTTATATTGTGCTTGAATATCCACCCC
The DNA here is from genome assembly GCA_001517045.1 of Pseudotsuga menziesii. Taxonomy (NCBI): domain Eukaryota; kingdom Viridiplantae; phylum Streptophyta; class Pinopsida; order Pinales; family Pinaceae; genus Pseudotsuga; species Pseudotsuga menziesii. The sequence continues at coordinate 78,306 of LPNX010821531.1, read as the reverse complement.
TTAGTCATAGCCATGCTCTCGATGGGGGAAAGCACCAGTTCTACAGATGTTGCAACCTCAAACTTCATAGGGTGACGAGAATTTAAAAGATGAATTTTTCTTTTAACCCATGGCACAAGGTTTCTCCTTTTACATTTTTTTTCAAGTCCAAAATAAGTTAAATTCCACCCCTATGAATCTGCATTCTCGTTTTGGCTCACATTGTGGTATTTGCCAGCCTTAGTCCTGTTTCTTTTTGGGTTATTTCTTTTTTTGATAGTTGGCTTTTTCTTGTTTTTGCCTCGTCTGCACCATATGGGGACTACACAGTGAGACAATGCCGACTGCTGGAGTCCATCCTCACGGATTGAGGACTAGTACCAACCAGCGAAAAATAAGTGGGAACTGTAAATATTAGTCGGTTTGGCTTTGGTCTCCTGGTTTGGCTGTTTATGGACTAGGTTTGTGGATTCGCCACCTTTTTAGTGTCATCGTGATGATTTTTGTCAATTCTCCAGAAGATTCTCCTTCTCTGATTTTCTTGGGGGCTTGTGGGTTTGTTTGTACCTTTTCCATGTGGTCGTGCATTGTCTCTGTCTAAAAGGGGCCGACGACTTTTGGGTCATGGTTTTTTGTTGAGGGTATGATTTCGTTAACCCTAATTCATCCATTTGTTTTACTTCTTAACCAGGGTTTTTCATAAGCTCCCCAGTTTAGCGTGGGGCTTCCTCCTGTCCCTTTCTTTGGATACTCTGGCACTTAGCCTGTCTGTTTCTAGCTACATGTGCGGTGTCTTTGTCTAAAAGGGACTGGTGACTTTTGGGTTGAGGCTTGATCAGGGTTTGATTTCTGCTAACCCTTCTATTTGCATTCTTTGTTTTCTCTTTAATTAGGGTTTGTATTGAGCCTCTAGCTTTGCTTGGGGTTTATTCCTATCCCTTCATTTGGGCCTATTGGCACTTGCGGTCTGGTGAGTCACCTTTGAAAGGTTCTCTAGCTGTCCTTATGTCGGAGGCCCATGTTGGGTCACCCGACCCTTCAGCTAACTTCGCAGCAGCTCGATTTCGTCGTCATAGGAAATCAAAGGCCCATAAGATTCTTGATGGGAAATTACGGTTTGTGGTTGGTCATGATATATACATTGATAGGGTCGAAGCTTTATGTGCCAGAGTTTTGATTGGAAAATTGGAATATCTCTCGATGGATAAAAAAGATTGGTTCACTTGGGCCTCTGAGAATTGCAAACCCTTCTTATCCTATGTCTCGACCATCAGTCTCCTGGTTCAGGGATGGATTGTTTTTGTTTTCCTTGAGGATGATCATGCAACTCAGGTATTAAACAGTCTTTGGAGAGTTAGCAAAGGGTCACTGGTCCTAGATCGTTGGCATGTAAATTTTGATCCTGCCCGTGAACGTGTGAAGAAACGGCATCTCTAGGCTCTTCTTCCGGGGCTACCTTTTCCGCTATGGAATCGTTCTCTGTTAGAAGGTGTGGGGAATACTATAGGCCATTTCGTGGCGATTGATGAGGATTTCATGAATGCCTATGATAAGAGGATGGCGAAGATATTAGTTGAATTGGACGTCTCGAAAGTTTTACCTGCAGAAATAGAGATTCTCTGTCAAGAAAGACTGTTTATTCAACGCCTCGACTATCAGGGTATTCCTTTTAGATGCAGTTTTTGTCGGGTTACTAGACATTTACGAAGAACCTGTTCATCCTTTCGTAAGGGTTCTGCCTCTTTGGATCCACATTCTCTTTCTGCGACTCCACCTATTGCCTCTCCTGTTTACAGGAAAAATCAGGTATGTTTAAATTCGGCCACACCTGATCCTTCTATTGGCATACTTAAAAATGCATGCTCTCTGTTTGATGATGCATCGGACCTCGATTTGGGGATAATGGACTCGATGTTGGTTAGAAGAAACTCCTTAAAAAATGTCGAAGCCCATAAGGCTCTGAAAACCACTCCTCCTTTTACTGGTCCTTCTACTCTTGATTCTACTGGTCCGATATCAAACTCTCCACCCTCGACTGTAAACTCCCCTACACATCTTACTCCTCTTTCTCCTACTCATCCTGTGGCCCCGCAGGACTCTACTTCACTGGTTTTTGCTGCAGTGATTCCAGAGGTACGCTCACCTCTTTCCTCCCCATTACACCCTTTGGATTGTATTGAACCTACCCCTGTCTTTTCAGATGCATACTTTCCGCCACTTGTCTCCCTTGGTACTAAGCCCTTGTCTCCTTCGAGTCCCGTCACTTCTCCATCCTTTTCCGATCCAACTTTACAGAAATCCTTGAGTATCTTCTCAGATAAAACTCCTCTCTCCCCCTCAGTTATGCCGCTCGATTCCATTAGATTTGAGAATGTGACAATAAGGAGAAAGAAAAAATCTAAGTCTCCTCTTGATGTTGTCCCGGCTCCATATACCCCTCTGTCCACTAGACTTAAAGCTGCAGAGTGCTTACCTTCCTCTCCTCCACTACGGGTCCTTAGAGCTTCGAACCCTCAAATTATTGATTCATGATGCATTTCCTCACTCTGAATGTTTGAGGCTTGGGAGGTTTAGCCAAGCAAAAAAGCCTTCGTCATCTGATTTCTACTCTCTCTCCGGATGTTTTTCTCCTCCAAGAGACTATGACCAGTTCGTATCCTGCATTATATGCCTTTTCCAAGCTCTGTCCGGGATGGGAGTTTTATGCTCTAAATTCTAATGGACTTTCTGGGGGCATTCTATCTAGTTGGAATCCAAAAATCCTTAAGTGCAAAGCTTACCAAACTGCTACCGGTATTCTGCTCAAAGCTCTGATTCGAGGTTCTTCACTTGAGCTTTCTATTCTAAATTGCTATGGTCCCTACCATAATAGGGATATATTTTGGAATTCTGTGGCGATTGGTGGTCTCCTTTCTTTACCTAATCTAGTCCTGGCTGGAGATTTAAACCTCACCCTTAATGCCTCAGAGATTTGGGGCTCTAGAGCTCATTTGGATCCTTTGGGCCCTTTCTTCTCTAAGCTTTTCTCTAATCATCATTTGGTCGATGTGGCTCCCTCCTGTGCAGGCCCTACTTGGAGGAATGGTAGGATGGGGGAAGAAGGTATCTCGAAAATATTAGATCGCTTTTTGTTATCAGAACAACTAATTAGTTCCCTTCCCAAGTATTGGGTTTGGACTCATAGATGCGGGATATCTGATCATTTCCCTGTCTTTTTTGATTGCGTGGATCATCAGAGTAATTGTGCTTATCCCTTCAAGTTTAACCAATCATGGTTAGATAATGAGGATTTTATCAAAATGATTCGAACTGAATGGCCTCTTATTCGTTTGGACACTTTGATGGATTCTATGTTTGAACTCACCTTCAAACTTCGTATCCTAAAAGATAAGGTCAAATCATGGACTAAAAAAGAAACTCAGAAAATGAAGGATAAGTCTATCTTATTGGAAGAGGAGATAAATGCTCTTCTTTCTTCCTCTTCTTTGGCTATTTTAAATGAAGAACAACACCTAAGACTGATCTCTCTCAAGGCAGATCTTCAAAAGTTGTTGGATCATGAAATCTATTCAGCAAAACTTCAAAGTTGGGTCACTTGGGCTTTAAAAGGTGATGCAAATACCAAGTATTTTCATGCGGTGGCTTCGGCTCGGAAGAATCATAATGCTATCTGGAGTTTACAGGATGAGAGGGGTACTTGGGTTTCTGATGACCGTAGTATCAAATCCCTTGGGTCTAGTTATTTCAGGAAGATCTTTGAAGATGACCATTTGACCAATCTTGCTGCCCAGCTTCAAATTATCCGCCTGTTCCCCTCCTATATCAATTCAAATGAGGCTGAGGCTTTCACTAGGCCGGTCACTATTTCGAAAGTTGAAAAGGCTCTCAAAACATTTAAAAAAGACAAGGCTCCTGGCCCGGATGGATGGCCTGTGGAGTTCTACTTAACCTTTCTTGACCTCATGGGTCCCCTCCTTGTTAATATGGTGGAATCCTCTAGAGTCTTAGGTAGCGTAGCTCTTGCTATTAACTCCACTTTTCTAGCCCTGATTCCTAAAGTTGATTTGCTTTCTTCCTTTGCTGATTTCCGCCCCATTTCTCTCTGTAATATTTGCTATAAGCTAATCTCGAAAATTGCGTCCTTGAGACTCAAACCCTTCTTAGATGCTTCCATTTCTTCCCAGCAATTCGGCTTTCTTAAGAATCGTCAAATCCTTGAACCCATAGCCATAGCTCAAGAAGTTCTTCATACTATGAAAGTTCATAAGAGATCTGCTCTCATCCTAAAGTTGGACTTATCAAAAGCATTTGATAGAGTTAATTGGACTTTTGTTCGTCTCATTCTTATTCAGATCGGGGTTCCTCTTGTTGGGGTTAATTGGATTTTGGGCTGCATCTCTTCAGCTAACTTTGTTGTCCTAGTCAATGGCTCTCCTTCTTCCTTCTTTCCAGCAACTCGTGGTATCAGACAGGGTTGTCCTTTATCTCCTCTGTTGTTCATCCTGGTTATCGAAGGTCTTAGCCTCTTGATTGAAGATGCTAAAAGGAACGGTAAATTAAAGGGTATCAAGATTTCGCCCTAACTCTTCCTCACACATTTACTTTTTGTAGATGATGTGCTATTATTTGGTATGGGCTGCTTTGAGGATTGGATGGCTTTCAAAGTCATCCTTGATACGTTCTGCGAAGCTTCCGGTATGTGTATTAATACAAATAAATCATGCTTTCTTCATAATGATTTGGATGAGGCCCTGCTCCGAAGAATTTCTAGTATCCTTCCTTACAATTTTTATTATCTAAACAAAGGGTTTGTTTATCTTGGATACTTCCTCAAGCCATCAGGATATTTAATAAAAGATTGGCACTGGCTGGTTACAAAATTCGAGAAGAGGATATCACATTGGACTAACAGGCTATTGTCCTTAAGTGGTCGACTGGTTCTCATCAGATCAATGCTATCGAGGATCCCTGTTTTCTGGTTGTCTCTAGTTCCCATTCCCGCTACTATCTTAGACAAGCTAAGAACACTAATATTTTCCTTCTTGTGGGGCTCTTCTACAAAAAATCAAAAGTTCCATCTTGCTGACTGGCATCTTCTGGCTCGCCCGATTTCTCTTAGTGGATGGGGGATTAAGCACCTACACAACTTTAGTCTTTCACTGAGAATGAAATGTTTTTGGCATGCTCTTAATAGTGAAGGCATCTGGAATCTCCTCATCTCTGTTAAATATCTGAAAAGCAGGCCTTTACTTTCTTCGTTAAGGGAAAAAAAATTCAATTATTGGAATGCCTCGATTATTTGGAGAGGTTTTATAGAAACCCTTACGTGGATTGGTAAAGGGCTTATTTGGCATATAGGTGATGGTTCATCGATCTGCATTGATGCAGACCCGGTAGTGGGTATGGACTCTTCTTTCATTCTGCCGAGAGAGTTGAGAGATTATTTGGAGGATTATGGGATATGCTCCCTAGCACAAGCAAGGAATTATACTTCCTCTGCTTCAGGCTATTGGTTTACGGCTGAGGAGCTTGATCTGATGGGTGACTGGAAATCTATATGGGACAATTTTATTAGAGGATTGGAATATGGTAGAATTCAATTATCTGAATGACAAGATACCCTGCTTTGGTCATTTAAGAAATTTGTTGGGTCTATAACAGCTTCAGTTGGATATGAGTGCATTCTCTCTGCAAAATGTTTCGAGCAACAAGACATCGCTCTGAACTTCCTGTGGTCCCTTTTCATACCTCTGAAAATTTCCTGTTTTACTTGGCTTTTGGCTAAAGATCATATTTTAATGTGGGACCATCTACAAAATAAAGGATACTAGGGGCTGAGTAGATGCGTTCTGTGTGAAAAGAATTTAGAGGATGTTGCACATCTCTTTTTGACATGCCCTTTCAGTGTATGTATTCTTGCTCATTTCACAGCCAAGTTTGGGTTTTCTCTTCCTAAAGACGGTTCTGTCTCATCTTTCTTGGTTCACTGGTTTAACTCCCCCTTGTGATCAGCCTCTTACAGATTTCTGCCTCTATTTTTTTTCTGGAGTATCTGGCTCCTTCGAAATAAGTGCCTTTTCGAGGATAAGAAACCTGTTTTCCATGCCCTTCTTTCCAAGATCGAAGAATTCCTTATTACTTACCCTGCTCCTTTTAAAACTCTTAAGGTCCGAGATATAGGTTCAAAACCAAGGATGGCTTTTCCCTGTGGTTTTTTTGATGGGGCCTTTGCTACGAATATTGGTGGATCAGGATTTGTGATCTATCTAAATGAAACCCATTTCTTCAGTTTCACAATGGGATGTGGAAGTAGCACTAATACTAGAGCGGAACTGTTGGCTCTATGGGAAAATCTTAGAGTTTGTTTGCTGATGGGTTTACCCATCCATTTGATCTATGGAGATTCAATGGTTATTATATCTTGGCTCAACAGACTATCTACACTTGATGTTCCAGCACTGACGCATTGGAGTGATGATATAAAAAATATGCTTCATTTGGCCCCTCAGGTGATTTTCAAACACATATTTCGCGAGCATAACTCGTTGGCAGATGGTCTCTCTAAACAGGCCATGAAATTGGAAATGGGTCATGGCAATTATTCTGAAATTCTGGATGGTTTGGTCATCAATAAAGGCCATTTTGTTCTCTTTTAGTCTAGCCGAATCTTTGTAATTCAGCTTTTTGATTTCAGCAGTGGATAGATCTTCTTTTCTGTTATGTTTGAGACCTCTCTGCAAGCAAGCTTTGCTCCAGATTGTCACCTTCGATATATATACAGATTATTCTGACCTGATATCTCAGGGATGATGAGAAAAGTCTGCGATGATCAGACTTTAGTTCTATGTTTTGAAAGGCAGTTGACAGACTTGTTTTTATATTTTTTTACTTCCTATGTGTTGTGCTGTTCTAAAATGGTAATCTCAATCACATAGATGGATTATGTAAATGATGTCTTTTGATTCTTATTGAATAACAGAGGCTGGTATTTTTTCCTCTGAAAAAAGTTAAATTCCACCCTTCATTAATTATTTTTTTACTTGAGTTTGTGATGGATATCAATTATTTAACTTCGATCAAGTTGTTATTGTCATATATGAAATTAACACTAGCAACCCTCTTGAATTTAATAATCATATTCATATTAAACATAAATATTTGAAAATATTAATTACTTATTAAAATTAAAAAATATCTTATCATAAAAACAATATATCTAACAAATCTTTTAGCTTATTAATATTATATATACCACCATCATAAATATGATAAAAAATTAATCATATCATATTAAACATTAATATTTGAGAATATTAATTACTTATTGTGACCAAAAGAATACCTTACCATAAAAACTATATAACTAACAGATCTTTTAGCTTATTAATATTATATATACCAGCACCATCAATATGATAAAAAAATTAGTAAAGTATATGTAAATCGAAAAAATAAAGTTCGTTGGATACCGATAATATTTTTTTTATAACAAAAAACAAGCGATCCCATTTGAAGTTGTTCTCTTGTTTATATAAAGTTCGTCGGATACCGATAATATTTTTTTATAACTAAAAAAACAAGCGATCGCATTTGAAGTTGTTCTCTTGTTTATATGGGACGTTTGGGTGGGGAGGAATAGATTGATCTTTCAACACTGTTCCCCTAATTATTGTGCAATGCCTGTAAAGCTATGTGCTTGGGCCAGTTTTGGGCATTTGAAGAGCTCCAGGGGCAGAATGCGATCCGTCACATATCCTGCAGTCAGTGGTTTGACCGTTAGTTTTTTCGACGGTAGTAGCGTTGCAAGGGTAGTGTGGTGTTGGTATGTATATCAAATTGTTGAGGTTTATCTTTTTTTAGGTTAGGAAAATTGGTAACAGGTCGGGATTACCTGGGCGAGGCCCAGGTTCAAAGCCCCGACTTTGGGATTTATCTTATCAGCTACATATAGGCGTTGGCAGAGGGAACCAACAATAGGGCGGCTCCTTTACTTTGCTAAGATCCGTGATATTCACCTGGACCGAATTTTGGGTGATCCGTGATATTCACCTGGACCGAATTTTGGGCGATTTTAAGGTTATTGTGGAATGAGCCCCTTTATTCTACTGCCCTCCATCATTGGATTATGAGAGTTCGGTTGTTATTGGACAACTGTCCATCCATATCTATTTCTCATGTTTATCGAGAATTCAATCGAAAATTCAATTCCCAAGCGGACCACCTGTCCAAACTTGCTGTTGGACTTGATCCGAGTCTGATCCACTAGCAGGAATTCTTAAATGGTACTCGGATCATGGAAGGAGCTATGTCCTGTCACTGATCTCCTTTTTGTTGCCACTCTGCCGGGCGATATGCTGGTTCACTTGCGACTTGGATTTTTGACTGGCGAGTACTAGTGGTCGATTATGCATTATGATGCTTTAAACTAGTTTCATTACAGTCTGGTTGTTTGATGTTGATCGTTATTTTCTGCCTTTTTGATCGACTTGATCTCTCATATTTATTGTATACCTTGTCGTTACTAGCATGTTTTGTCTCTCCTAGTATCTCGATGGACTCGTTTTCTTATGGAATGTATGAGCAATTTCTTTTTTCATTCGAAAAAGACAACCATATATTAAAATAGGCTGTATCAAGTGATCTTACATTCTTTTTTCATTCGAAAAAGACAACCATATATTAAAATAGGCTGTATCAAGTGATCAGGAAAAAAAATAAGGCTAATTAATACAACTGTAGCATGCAAGGTGTCAGTTGAATATCAAGCATATTGAAATTCAACTAACATTATGCGTGCTTCCACAACATTAATTGAACTGCAACCGGCTAAATATTTCTTGACACGTTTATCAACAAAAAAAAGTTGCAACAACGGTAATTTGCCGTATTGGCAAATTGAGAAATAATCGGACACATAAGATTGTCAAACTCCGACGTTTGAAAGCCATGTGAGCTGTCCGTATTGAGCGTGAGTTTACTGTGACGCAGAGACCCAGACATCGAGTAGGATAAACGCTAACTAAAACGCCCCCCGGTCGTATTTTAACCTAAAACCGGTCGTTTTTTTTACTTCAAAATTGTTATTTTGATCTTTTTACAATTTCTCCAATTATATTGGACTGCCCTAGATTAATTGGCTGGTTTTAAAACAACCCAAAACTTTAAAATTAGATTGAAACCCTCACAATAACGATTTCGGCCAGAATTGGTCTGCCGGCCGGGTTGGGGGCGTTTTGGTTAGCGCTTATACTGCCCCCAAATCGAGTAGAATCATTCATAATTTCATATTGACTAAACCTATAAATCTCTAGGGGAAATTTGTTTTATATATAAAAATGGAAGGTGGCATCGACTTGACTTTAGATTGCAGAGGGACCCAGAAATCTCTGCGAAATTTTCTCGAGGAGATGAAATAAGAGGGGGGTAAGCAATAATGAAGCGCTGCGAAATTTCCTGTATGAGATGAGAAAATAGAGACAAGAAATAATGAAGCAATTCGGAGCACTGTATTGATTGGTGTCGTTGATTTGATTAAAAAGTCGATTTAATTGTCGATATTCATTATGAATATGGCGATCATAACCATTTTGATCAGCAGTATTTGATGGGTGTGCATCTGTTTAGCAGTTCATTAAATTTCAAACAGTTTGAAATTCAATTACTTGTCGTATAGTTGCTAACATATTAGTTGCTTGAGATCTAATGACCTGTAGGTTAGTTAATTTTCGCCAATAAATACATTATTGGTAGTAATTGTTATGCTGAACTAATGAAAGCAGAAGGGTATTGGGTAAGATAGCCACTAAAAGGATGGCGATCAATTCCATCCTTTTTGTTAAAGAAAAAATAGTAGTAACAATTAGAATAAAATAATAATTTTAATTATAAGCCATAAGTAGAGGCTATCAATATCCAGCCTGTTGTAGAGCTTTTAAGGCTACCTACAAGCTATACACCATCCAGGCATCCACTATAGAGGATGGATGCCTACTCCAGACCCCAACCTGCATGGGGCTTACATCATGTCTCAACCAACATGCTAACTTGGAGCCCATACATCATAATGGCCTACATGCCAACATGCTAATGCCAACATGCTAACTTGGAGCCCATACATCATAATGGCCTACATGCCAACTTGACCTCTATGCACCATACACAAAAGGATGTGTATGGAATCCATTAAGGACGCTGAGTTAGGCAGTAAGAGAGAAATGAATAAAATTCTAAAGTAGATGCAGGTTGTGTAATTCCCGCAAGCTCTATTATGATTATGATCATAATAAAGGTGGATGCTGTAATTGCCGCAATTATTAGTTAGTGAAGGAGGCCACCTCTTATTCACAGGGAAGAGAAGATGGTTTATAGTATCATCATCTCAGTTACGACCGCAGGATCGGTGGAAATACTTTCCAACCCGACGATTTTGTTTTGTAAGACGCCGATCGCAAACTAGAGGATGCTGAATTCAAATACGAAAACACCACGGTGGAAGGGAACGTATGCTACTGGTGGTAGTTGGTGCAGAAACATGGCCGGTTCTCATAATCCTTCATGGATTAAAGAGACTTGGAACGTATTATTTCGTCATTTCTGTGTAAATTTTTTAGATTTTTTTTTCTCTAATGGTTTAAAAACGATTTAGCTCTTTCGAGTATATATTCCATTTACGTTCGAGATCGATACGAAGTTGCATATTTCGGAGTAAAATGAATATAATAAAATATTTATACAAATTTAGAGAATAGGTTTGAAAGATGTGATAAAAAGGGTTAAAAGAATTGTTAAGGATAAGGTGGTTAGCTGGTTGAGCTAGATAGATTTTATTCTATCTAGTTTGGTTCAATTCAGTTGACACATATTCTTCTGATGTTCTGTTCTGTCAATGCTTAACCTATGATTCTACCTAAAAAATGCTCAACATAATAGTTTTGAAAAATAAAAAATAACTTAAAGAATTGTACAAAGTGAACTTACTCCGTGATGATGAATGGCAACGATTCGTGATGAAATAAGATAGTTGGAGTAGACATCTGACAACAGGATTCAAAACTCCATGGTAATGAGAGTAGAAACCTAACAACAAATCACAGACACGAACCAAAAAAAATTCATAATTTGATCGATCCTGAGGTCATCCATCATTATTAGTAGTTGTTTAAGATTTTGTATTTGCTTTCGTTTTTTCATCTATATCAGTGAAGAATAATCCTGCTAACTATTTAGGATATCACGATAGAATATTCATTAGGTCTTGGATAATTACATTGGAATAGTCAACAGGTTTTGGTTTGGCCTGTAATTTCTTCAGCGACTAACTGGATTTTTTCTTAGGTTTGTTCGTTCAAATGTGTAGGATCTTGGTATCAAATAACAAGGATCCATCTTTAAAAGATCCATCCGTGCAGCCAAAGAATGAAAAAGCATCCAGTCCATGGATTATTTCAATTCAGCTTCCTCCAGATTGCATTTGACATCCTTCAAAACAAAATCATCGGGCTGAAGAATACTTTCACTCATCCGCCGGTCGTAGCTGAGATGATGATGCTAGGAACCATCATCCTGATGAATATGGAAGGAATACTACGGTTTCCCTGAATAACTAAATGCTGTTGCAATTACAGTTAATATTTTGCTTGCCATTATCACAGGCACAGACACAACGCTATTGTGTCATGGGAATGAATACCTTTGTTCCTTCTTTACTATTTATAAAAAAATATACTTTCGTGTTTTCGTGATTCAAGATTTAGATTTTATAGGTACATTAAAATATTGATGTCATGAAATTCATACCATTGTAATTTGTTCTGATAGATAAAGTTGTTATGATAAAAATGAGTGAAAAAACTCCATTACAATTTCAAATTTAATAATATAAATATTCAAAATTTATTTATATTCATTATACTTTTAATTGAAATTATAATATTAAAAAAATGATTAGTGAAAGGTGGAAAGCTTATTTTGGTATTGAAAATAATTGTAAATCAACAAATCTTGTGATGTGGTATAAAAAGAAGTTCAAAACTTTTGTCACTTGGTTACCGTATTAGGTTGTGTGGTTAGGGGTTGCAATATCTCTAGAAAATATTGGAGAAATATTGAACAAATTCAGAAAATTTTTATAACCTATAACCTTCAAATTAAATCAATACATCTTATCTTATTATCCTTTTAGAAGTGGGTCTTTCCCTTATTAAGAGAAAGGCTATCACTAAGCTCCTAATGTAAAAGCACAAGACAAATAACATGGGGACCAAAGACTTTCTATGGTAGACCTTAAAGCAAGTCACTATAAATATGCCATGACTTGGTTAAACCATTAAGAGATTAAATAAAATGTGGTGTTGCAAAATTTATTCACAACATTAAAAATATTATCACTTCTATGTTGAAAGAGAAAGTGCCAAGTAACAAAAAGGTATAGGTTTAAATAAAATTAAGATACTATAAGGGTCTAGAAGTTTAAAAGTATCTTTTTTTTTTAAGTAGTTCCAAGAAGAAAATTAATATAGTCAAGATACAATGCACTCTCATAACCTCTATAGTAAAACAAACCTTTGGATAACTACTACAACACCATGGGAGGAAAGGATGTGTCATCTCCATGATACTATGAGCATGGATGAAAAACACTTTATCTTAGAGTTGCGTAAATACACACACATTAGATCTCAATTTTATAATATTTTCTGCAATAACAAGCTTCCTACCCTTTTAACACATCAAAATTATGGTGGTTTCAGGATGCTTCTCTCCAAGCTATTTAAACATATAAATACAATTCTAAAACAATCTAAACAATTCAATTGTTAGGTCAAATAAACCAAAATTCATCACAATAAACATTAATCATTATTCATTCAATTATTATAATTTATTATTATTATTTATGATATATTATATAAATATATCTAATATCTTTATATAATTAATTATTCCTAATAATTTTAAATAAAAAAATTTACCTTTTCCTAAACTTTATTACTATTACTAAACATATGACAAAATATTATAAAGTGAAACTCATGATATATATAATATAATTATAGTATTCTTTGTGTAATCCATTATTCCTACACAATTTCATAACATATTATATAAAATTATAGAGTGTTCTTTGTGTACTTGATTATTTCTAGACAATTTCATGACATATTATATCTATAATATACTTATAGAGTATTTTTTGTCTATAATATTTTTTAGACAATTTTGAATAAAGATTTTAGATTTTTTTAGATTTTATTAATAAAATTGAAATTTTTAGTTTCTTTTATTAAGATTATAAAATATTATATATTAAAATTCATTATATAATATAAATTATATAGTTTTTTAAATTAATTATTATTTGACATTTTTGAAAAAAAAATTATTTTATCTAAAATTTATTATTAAAATGAAATTGTTATGACAAAGCATGGTATAATAGTAAAATATTATTGGTGTAATTGATTGCTAATTGGCAACTTTGAAGTAAAGTTTTTATTATTAAAACGAAATTATTTATTTCTTTGTTAAAAGAAATTTAATAACTTATGTATTTTATTTAAAGTTGAATTACATTTAAGTGTTATACACTTCATTTTTTTGTTAGGTTTTTATGAGAATGTTTGAAAAATTAGAATCCTTTCTATTTAATAGAATCATAATACCAAAAGAGAGGTTAGTCACTTAAACCCAATTCCTCATAGTCATGGTTTCATATACATTACTTCTGAATCATAAACTCATATATATCTCATGTATATATGTGCTAAAGTAAAAGCATATATCTCAAGAGCTTTCATAGCTATGCGCTGTGAATACCAAAGGATCAAAACTAGAGAAACCTTCATACAAAAATGTATGCACTTCATGTATGCATGGTCTTCACTTGGTTCAAAAAAAAAAATTATATCCATCTTGGATCCATATGATAAGTATCTATGTATATGGCTAGGTCCAAAAAGATGCTCTTAGTAACTAAAAAATGTCTGCACAATCTTTTACAGCCTTCCTGGAGTCCAAAAATGCACACACACAACCTTCTTGGAATCCAAAAAAAAAAATGCATAGTCTTCACTCCTTCACAATTTCAGAAAAAAGTTTGTACAACCTTCTTGGAGTCTAGGAGAGTCTATAATGTTCATTCCTTCACAGTCCAAAAAAAATGCCCTCAAAGCCTTTTATAGATATAATTCAGTTGGATATAACTTGAATGCTTTGAGTACTAACCTTACTTGATAACCTTGCACATAAATTAAACCTTTTCCTTTTGTTAGGCCTAAGATTGATAACATGTGCACTCAATGATTTAATTCTTTCTGTATATGCTTCAAAGAGATCATATCAAAAAACATGGATAACATTTTTAAGTTCTAAGGCAAAATTTCAAATATTGGTAACTTTTTATAGAATTACATGATTCATAAAATTAATAATAACTAGTTATGAATTACCATGAATATGAAGTTCTTTTATAATTAATTATTGCTTGCAAATTTTGAATAAAGTTAAAATTTTTATTAATAATGATGATGATGTTTAATGTCCACTCATACTTATTTAGTTAAGAAAAAAATTATCTATTTTATAAAGATTATATAATGAAATTCATGAGATATATCATTTTTTTTATTAATGTATAAAATAATTAAAATAAAATAAAATAAATTACATCTCAAAAGAATAAATATCAGTTTCTTAAATAAATTATTTTAATCTAAATTTTATTAATAAAAAGAAAATTGTGATTATTTTATAAAGATTATAAAATAATATATATAATAAAATGCTAAATAAATAATAACTATTGATTTAAACTAGATATTATTTATTCTTATTTCAACTTAATTTTTTTTCATTAATTTTAGACCACCAAAATTTATTAAAAATTTTCAATAATTTTACACCACCAAAATTTTAATCTATCAATTTTTCAAAAACCTCACTATGATAAAGTTTTTAGAATTTTTGGTATCTTAAGAATTTCTAATCATAGTAAATCCATTTCTACCATAAAATAACCATTTAAACCCAACTAAATTCTATTTTTTCAAAATTAAAAACACTTGATTCATTAATATTTTTTTTATCTTACTAACTAATGACTCGGAAGAGGCTTACTATGTCGTTTTAATAATATTCATTCGATCATCAAAGTAATTGATAGTGTACAAGATCTCCATGTAAGTTTAGACCCGAGAAATGATGTGCCCTTCAACCTTAATGTGTGAATCGAAACTGCGTAAACTCACAACCGGTCATGAATAAAAATGAACTCTAATCATTTTAATTCTGCGCCATAGTTGGATACACCGAAAACAGACTTGAATTCGCACGCTAAAGAATGGCCCACTAATCCCTGTTACAGGATAAACAATTAACAAGAACGAATTCTTCTCTGAAAACTTGAGCTAAAAATTAAAGTAATAATTTTAATTTTGCGCTCTAGTTGGATACATCGAGGACAGATTTGAATTCAAAGCATGAAAGAATAATCCACCCAAATACAGATGGAATTGTTAGGAATCAAATTTCAAATAGAATTTATTATTTTCACATCTGCATTTTAGATTCTTCATCTTCATTGATGTTATGTGTATTTATATGTATGATGTATCAGCAGTTAGAGAGAAATGGATAAAAATAAGGAACATAAACAAAACAGAGTTTATTATTTAATTAACATACATAAATTTAATTTATTTGGAAGAGATTGATGCTTTCTTTCACAACCTACAAGCAGTCTTGTATTGATCACTGAAAACATTGGATTCAGAGATGAATTCTCTATAATGTTATCTTATATACCCATAAATATAAAACTCCATCATACAAAAAAAAAATTCAGTAACTTTCGATAAATACATATATATACTGATATGCCAACTAAAAAGTATTTTTCATTATATGCGGATAGATACAAAACTCCATCATACAAATATATTTTTTCATTAATTGTCGATAAATACATGTATACATTGATTCATACATGTCTAACATGTTTCAGAGATGGCTGCAATCCATCCTCTTGAGCAGAAGACAAATCTAAATTGTCTCTCTTGCCTTTCGTAGAAGACTGTAATTGTACTGGAGTTGGACAAAGCATTTATTGCAATTACTTTTCAATTTCTTTAACTCTGTGTGAAACTTTTTTTAAATTTTCAAACAAAATATTTTTTTTTGCCATCACTTTGTTCAACATTTCCACATTTTTCTTATACTTCATTGATTCATGTTCTTCCTTGACCTCCAATTTTCCTTTGGTATGTTTCAATTGATTTTTAACTTCAGTCAATTCACTTATGTCTTTATTTCTCCTGCTCTTTTGCTCTTAACTTTGTCTTGTTGGGAAGGACAGGAATTGCACTCATTGCAGCAATTGGCCCTTTTAATTCCTTCTCCAAATCAACATTTGTGGGTTTAAGTGTTTGAATTTCCATATCACATCCCAAATGCTGAACTTTTCTACGTTCTAAGAGTTTTGATTTCAACTCCCTTATTTTTACATCTTTCCTGGTCATCTTCTCTTTCATTTCTTTATGTAACGGTGATGAGCCATACAAATCACCTAGTGCAAGGCTTGCTAAGAAGCTTTCTTGTAACATCTTCTCTCGACGTGCTAAGGACTTCTCTCGCTCTTCTAAGGACATTGTACCTGTACGTGTATTTTTCTTTCTACCTTACCCTTACCCTTACCATCGTCTCCTTTTGTACCCTTACCTTCACCCTCACCACCTTCTTCGCTAGAAATTTTTTTTCCTCTACTTTGTTTTTTAAGTTTTAAAGTTCCAGTGATCCTTGCTAACCTTGTTCCTTTCGGCTTATCAACTTGCCTAGACATGGTTTTTCTCAAATTGAAAATTATTGATTCTAATTCTTCAAATGTTTTTCCATGGCTTCCCTCCCACTCTTTCAACTTCGACTGATATTCTTGTACTACCTATTCATATTCTTTAATTTTCTTCTCCATTACCTATAAAGGACCCATTTCTATCCTCACTGGTGGTACATTGAGAACAGGTGGTCTTTTTTTCAACTCTTCTTTGAGTTCACTCACTTCAGCATTAGCTTTTTCTAAAGCCTCTTCATACGTAATCCTCATGGAATGAATTGTTTTTTCAGCAACATCAGTGTGTTTATCTACTTCTTTGGATAATAATTTAACCATTTCTTCTTTCCCTTTTATAATTCTGTCTACTCTGAAATGATTATCCACAACTTTCTTCTACAACGCTGCTATCTGTTTTAGGCATTGTAAAATATTATCATCTTTTCTCAAGCACTCTTCCGCCCAATTGCATATATAGGAAGCTTGTTCCTTGAAATGTTCCATTTTATCATATAGGATGAACACGCACCTACTATCAAACTTATATGATGCAATGTCTAAATGTGTAGTAGAAACCCCTGATTTTGATTTGGAAGAACAATCATACTCAATTGCCAACTATTTAGGAGGAATTCTATCAAGAATGTCTTGAGGAATGGAAAAGTGAGCAGTATTTTGTTCCATTTCGTTTCCTATCACCTCCTCCTAATGACCTCTATATACATGCCCCTTAAACTCTTTCAAAGTTATGGCAGCAAAATTTTTATCATTTGTGACCAAATCAGGATACTGTACTCGTAATTCGCCATGGTGCTCAGGAGTTTGTACTGGCGATTCCTCATTCTATTCAGCATGTTGTAATGGTAATTCACCATGGTGCTCAGGATATTGTAATAATTCCTCGTTCTATTGAGGAGACTGTACTAGAAATTTCTCATTATGTTCCCTGCTTTTACGTTTCCTAACGTATGTTTGATGACAAGGTGGTTTTGGAAAAGATATTTTTCCATGCCGGTTGATATCACTATTCTCCATTTCAGTAGCATGGGGTCAACATAAATCAATAATTTTTTGAAGTGTGCCGAGGAAACTAAATTTAACCTTCCTTAATTGGCTCTCTTGCAAGGCAGAGTGGAGTTTCTTAGCCAATAGATAAGGAATATCTACAGGTATATCTTCCACCCAATGTATCACTATCCACATACATTCTTCTGAAATGTCAACCTTGTGATGATTCAGAATGGTCCTAAGGAAAATCTGAATCAAAGTTTTGTATATTCCAGGGACATCTTGCATTTTTAAACCATTCCAAGGAACATTTAATTCTCACCCACAAATTGTATTGGCCATCTGGTTCTTCTCTTGTCAGGGGGTTTTCCTTGAGCTTAGAATCGCTCCCCCTCTACATGGAATATTTGTAGCTCGGGAAACCAAATCAAGGTCAACATATACCCGCTTCCCAAAAATTATGAGTTCCATATTCCCAGCATCATATTTTGAAATTGCCTCATCTATCTCCTCATTAATATAACTAAACATTCCCCACAAAAAATTGAAAACTGCTGCTTTCCTCGGGATAGTTTCCATACCTAGTGGCCACATATTTGCATCTCTCCATGCATTAGATTTCTCCTGGATTTTTTTTACTGTTACCCTATCATCTGTGGGAAACTATGTCTCAACTGGGGTTGTAGAGGAGGATTCCCACATTTCAGCTATGCTTGTCATCTTGCACACCCCTGTTTGAAGTTTGGCCATGGTTATCCAGATTTGAAGCGGAGGTGAGGTGATGCATGCGTATTGTATTTCAGGCTCAGAAATTCTCCCCGCAGACTGATTTTCAGGTTCACAAATCCTTCCTGCAAAGAGGTTTTCAGCAACAAATCAATGCTTTGCTTGGGTATGCACTTTGAAAATTAAAACATATAAAAAAGGCATTTGGAAAGAAGAACATATAAAGATTATCATGACCATAAAAGATATAAACACGTGCCTCTACTCTTCAACAATTAAATATCATTCATGATCTTCTTCTTCATCAAACTCAACATTTGTATCAGGATCTGGTTCAGAATATATATTCATGAAAGGCTCATTCACATCAACATCATCATAAATGGCATATTCACTAATATAGTCATCTACATCGTCAATGAGATCATAGTGTACTACATTTGGATGATCAACCTCTTCAACTTATTCATCAAACACATCGACTGCAGCCACCTACTCCTGATCTGAATCATCATCATCATCTTCTTATTTGTCATTATCTTCATCATCTACATTATTATACTTTACTGGTCTTCCTCTTGGATCATATCTAACGACGTATGACCAACATGCTTTACCTGGTACCTCTGAGTAAAATACTTGCTCACATTGACTTGGAAGAACATAAGGCTTTGTACCTGGTTTAAATGCCCTTGTATTAACCATGGTAAATCCATTAGCATGCTCAACAACAGTTCTTTCAGGATCATGTTCATGCATCCGTAGCCTATACCACTTCACCTCAAACAAAACTATTTTAAAGGAATTAAAATCACACTCAATTATGTCCTCCAAATGCCCATGGTACCTATTCTCAGTTTCTTCTAGATGTCTGTCACTTCTAGAGGAAACATTGGTGACCTTAAACACTACAGGTATCCCACAATCTGAGGTTTTCATCTTATCATCCAACATTTTGATATGAAATTTACGACCATTACACCACATAGCCTTGTGATGTTTCAACTGCAACATTGAAAACAAGTAAAAAATACATTGTGAATTAATAAACATCATATAGGACTTAGAAAATATATTTGAAAACTTAAACAAACCAAATACATTGAAAAAATGGGAAGTAACTAGAAAAATGCGGTTAAACAATTTACTTGCCTTTTTATCTTTTAAACCATAGGATAAATCAACATCCCTTTGCGACGTAAGATCAGGAAATTGATGTTGATAATGATGAGTTGTTTTAATCATCTCACTGACCCCTTCCCATGATAACCTACCGAAGCATTCTTCACAATATTCTATCCAATGCTTCATCCAATCAAGGTTGTTTGCAATGTATAAATGTAAAGCATCCCACACTCGAGCAACTATATGAAAAAATAACAATTTACCATCATTAATTAGATATCATTACATGCATAGTTTAATACAGTTGAATATGTAGGATTAATAAAAAAATAACAAATCAGTATGATAAAATAAAATTGGAAAAATACATGATATATTAATTCCACAAAATCTAATAATTACCTTTCACGGTCCTCATTGTACCTTTCCCCAATAGGACCTCCCCTTCAAATTTTTTGATGGAGTTGAGATGCTAAATGTGAGGCACATTCATATTTTCTGCTAATTTAGGTAGATATTCACTAATATATACCATGCATTGATACACCATATATCCCTCAACCATAGAACCCTTGGGATGTGCTCTTTGTCTAACAAGATCCTTCAACTACCTCTCCACCATCCATATCGACCTTATGTGTACTATTCCACATAATTCAATCTCCTCAACTTGGTGTATGAGGTAAGGTTCTTGTGCATCGAAAAATGTTGTAGGTAGATACTATTGCATTTCACACATTAGTTGGGGAATTTCTCTCTTCCAATACCTTATATCTTCTTTATGGATTTCTTTTGAGGAAAGCCACCTACAAATGATGCAATAAAATAATATCAAGCCATATATAAAATTTGCGGGAAAAACATAATATGTCAATAAGCTCTGCTACAAATCACGAACCAAGTACATTTTCCATATAAAACATTAATTACTTACCTCATGTATTTTCCAAGAACATAAATAATTTGTTTTATGTTGTTGTCAAAGTCGTCTGGACGAGATAAAGGTAGAACATACTGTATCAAAAACACATAATTATTATTTATTTCCAAATAAGAGAATAAAATTAATAAAATAGTGCATACCAATAAAGAAATATATTAAAAACTCACAATTACCTCAATGAATGTATGCCAGTCATGTGTCTTAACCCCACCAAAAACACTTTTTTTTCATTAAGATATTCTTTATGTTAGACGAAAAACCCGTCGAAAACCTGATTTTTCTGATGACTTCTTTTACAATATTGCTCCGTTGCTCCATCAAGCACCAAGGAAGACTAATATTCTGTTGACGGCCATCACCATTAGAATTAATGATCACACTTTGCAATGTGTGATTAGCTTCTTGGATGTCACTACAAATCTTTCCAATTCTTTCTTTGAGTCCTTCCATCTAATATTCACCATAACAATTCTATTATGTTCTTCCCGATATGCATTGTATCAAACAAATGAACTATTTGTAGGTGCTTGTAGCATGGAAACCTATTGAATTGCATCGGGTAAATTTTCATTCCTCGTGGAAGCCCATTCATGCCTTAACGACATTCATGAAACATCAACAAAATCAAATTAACACTAATTAATCAATATAGGTACATACCGTGTTGAACATAATTCAATAAAAAAAAACTAAGATTTATATAATATATGATACAAGTTGAATGTGATTGTCATTGATGTCAAAAGAGTTCAGTGAATGACAAAAGGATAACCAAAGACATGATGGGAGGGTAAACTCAGTGTGAAAGACAAATGAATGACAAAGGAAGTAATGATATGGAAAGTATGATGATGTGGCATGTATGGTGAGGCTGGAAAGACACATAATGGTGTTATGGTGCTATCAGGAAGTCAGTGTTGTAATCTGACATCATTTTGGAAAAATATGGCAACTTTGTGAAACTTTGGAAATTGACTAAGTATGAAAAAGTAGTCAAAACTACTCTAAGAGAATGCTGGCCATAATTCATGGTTTGAATAGAATGCCCGCACCACCATATCAGGCCATATCTTGTTGCTTTGGGTATCTAGCCATGGTCTCATTTTTGCCTTAATCCTTTCTGAGGAGAAAGTTATAAGTCTGCCAAAATAGGGTTTAAGGATAAACCTTGGAGAAATTCTTGGACATGGCTAAGTGTTGGAAAACTGGTCTAGGTGGCCTTTGATCCATGATATTTGATAAATTTATTTTCACAAGGACAACCCTTGGTGGGCATTTCCAAACGACCTCTCAAAATCCTGTTCTGAACACTTAGGCAATTTTCTTGTGTTTCTCAATATGCAAAATAGTATTTTTCCTACTTTTGGCAGATTGATATTTTGGATATGTGACCATTGTAAGTCATCCTGAAAGTATGGCTTGTAAGCCATTTCAACAAAGAAAAAATCCATGGTAATTGATGAACCTATTGACATACACCCAACATCTGGCAGGCATTTGAAAGTGGTCTTCCAAACTGCTTATTGACACTTAGACAAATCTCTTCAAACCCTAAGTCACCAAGGTGATTTTTTTTTTCATCAAACTTGGAGAGTGAGACATCCAAAATTTGAAGAATATCATACTGACTCAACCATGCCAATCTTCTCTCCTGCAATCTCATCATCTAACTTTGGCAGACATTTTACTTGGATAGTGCAAATGAAGGTGAGAGGCACTTTTGCCAGATTGATATCCTCCTCCTTAGAGTCTCTTTGGGCAATATGAAACCATGGTTGGATGCACCAACCAGCATAATAGAGCCTATCACTTTCAGATAATTTTTCTCATCATCCTATGAGAGGTGGCGTGCATGTCCTTGAGGCCACTTAGGCAGATTTGTCCAAAACCTAAGGTGGATTTTTCATTTCACCCAAAACCTGAACTAATGCTACTAGATGATGTATTACACCTTATTGAGAACACCTACGCTATTTTCACTCCCAAAATCATCTTCATTTTCTCTAGGCGGGCATTTTACTGAACTTTGGTGTAAGATGGCCTGAAACCGTGTAACGTCCCCCTTGAAAAGCCTCTAAATAGTTTGTAAATTCTGAATGTATGTGTTCTCTAGTGAGGAGCTCAAGGCCAAGGCCCCACTAGCAGAACCTTATATGTTAGGTGATGTGATTTATTAAGCTATAGACCTCGAAGACGTGAGACCGAGAAACAACTTAACAGGCGACTGAGTCCACTAGAGAAGATAAAACAGTGAATGGGAAGAAGAGTGAATGTCTTCTTGGAATGACATAAGATTTTAATTGTCACCCTAGGTCGAAGTAAGCCCAAGTTGACTAAATTACATCCCCGCCTACCTTGATACATGTTTCGCCGAAACTTATCTCGACTAAGACAACCGCAACCCGGTACAAAACCCTAATAAGACAAAGTCAAGATAGAAGGGGTTGTACTCGGTAGGTATCGACACAAAGGGAAAAGGGGGGGCTAATTCAAGGAGAAAAGCATCCTAATGAAGCTGATGGTCAAATAAAATTTTTAGCTCGTAATCTCCTTAAAACAACAAGAACTTAAGTACTCTAGTGCTTATTTTTCCACCTCACCTTAACCAAAGGGATTGAAAGGAAAAATGTGTGTATACTATATAAAAGGGTATTATATAGTATAATGTATATAAAATAGAATTACATATAATGGCGGACAAATTATTCCATACACTTGTATAGTATATATAAGGGTAATATATAGTATAATGTATTTAAAGGGAATTATATATAATGGTGGACAAATTATTCCATACACATGTATACTATATATATATAAGGGTATTATATGGTATAATGTATATAAAAGAAATTATATACATAATGGCGGACAAATTTGTTCCATAGAGATGTAGACTATATAAAATGGTATTATGTAGTATAATGTATATAAAAGAAATTATATACATAATGGCGGACAAAATTGTTCCATAGAGATGTAGACTACATAAAATGGTATTATATAGTATATAAATGGAATTATATATATAACCTAGAATAATTTCATACCTGTACGGGAACATGTAGGAACTTCATAGGGGAGCATCATAACAGGAGATTTTGTGGGGAAAGAAAATTATTGAATAGATTTACCATACTTTGACTGTTGAATAGTGGGCGGAAAAGAAAACGGTCACTGGATTTACGACCACTAATTGTGGAAATGAAATTACTTCCTTGGATTGACTTTAAACAGGAAAAGGTGTCGATTATGGAGTTTTATTGCCTTGAATTAAAGACGCCCATCATGGAATCGTTTTGGGAGGCGTTACAGAAAAACGACAAGCGTTGATTAGGGAGTGGTTATTTATGTCTACCCTAATCTTTAGTCGCCAGGAGCGGAGGCGTTACGAGAAATTCCATGACCATTAACTAAGGAGACATTATGGTCTCTGCAGGATTTAATTGACAGTCTAACAACGCTTGGGAGATAAGGGGAAAATAAATCCCAAAAGAGAAGCTGCGTTCTGGAGGGGACGGGGGCGACGGCCGGAATGTTGATTTGGGGAAAAAATTGTTTCCCATCAAGAGGGAGAGACATCAAGAGTCATAGGGAAAGCATAAATTTGGTGAAAAATCCTCGTGGGGGCTCGCGCTGTCGATGGCTATGCAATCCAGCGAAGGGATTCTTGATACAACCTGGGAGACCTTGCATGCAAATGGCAAGAGTGCGGTTGGGTTCTATGTTGGATCTACGATTTGACAGAACACAATACCTTGTTGGATTTTGGAGAAAAGGGCAGGTAGGACGTGATGAGGAGGAATGCCCTCTGCGTTGAAGGGAAGCCCTGCGTCTAAGAAAGTATTCTCTATGTGTTTGAGAGAGTCACTGTGATGTGTTCTATGGACGGATCACTGCAAGGAGGATATCAGCATTTGATGAAGGATCCCTATCACCCGGTTGCCGCCTTTGGATTTTCATGAATGAAGGAGGAAGGTGTAATATGCAAGTATGGGAAATGGATGAAAAGATCATTCCTGCACAGAGGTATGGAAAATTTTATATTTAAGATGGTAATAGATTTGCGATCTGAAACTTAAGTTTTGGTTTAAAAATTGTTTATACCTCTCAACGTTTGGGGAAATCTCTACGTGATTGGAGCTAGATAGATCTAAGTGTTATACATAGAAAACATGATATGCCTGAGTGTGAATGTGATAAGCGGATATGAGAGTAGATGCGTCGTTAGTTAGGAGTTTGAACCCATCTGCGTGTGGTTTTGAGTACATAACTAGCACACGTGCTTGCAATTGAGATCTCCTTGCAAATCTAGAAGAAAGCTATAGATGCATCGCTTATACCTAACTGTGTGTGGTTTGGAGTGTATATCTAGCACCATCTGTCTTTTTTTCAATGGTTCTTGGTTGGATTTTAGTATGGATCAATCAAGTCATGTTTTGATCTGAAATATTATATTACCTACGATCTGGAAACTAGCATATTGTTTCCTCTTTTGCCAGCACTTCTTAACATATGGATCTCTGTGATAACCAAACTAATTCCCCACTACCAATGGCTTTGGTACGTGTTGTCGATACAGAGAATGGTACTCCATGACAGCATGCTTAAATGCTTGATTTCGTTCTTTCTTGGAGATGCGATTTGCAGAACATGTACTATGTCTGCGTTTCATTTTTATTTTTAATTAACCAATTGCCTCTATCTCCCCTTTGAGATGCGATTGCAGAAGAGTATTATATCGGCATTTGGGTTTTTCCTTTACCCCCCGAAGGATATCTGAGATGTATAGTTCCTGCTTCCTCCATATAGGGGTTTTGAGTTTTGCTTCATATCCGAGTTGGTGTAAATACTTGTCCTCTGATTAAGGTTCGGGGTTATGAGCAAATGCATATTTTGCATTTATACACCCAGTGAACTGGAAAAAGTAACCGATGTGATAAGCCCAGCGACCTGAAAGGCATGCTGCCTCTTATCCATACAATGTCTTTAAGATATAGCCTTAGCATGTTTATAATGGCATTGAGATTCATGCTGCGTTTTAATATTTATGATTCCTTAACGCCGGGGTGCTGCATGGTATGACGATATTGAGAGTTATGTTGCCCTTGAATAAATTAAAGCTTCTCTAACACCTGGGTTGGGTAGTTATGAGGGCATTAATTTCCCTGCGACCTCTTATACCTACGATTGTGAATTTAAGCCGCCATGAGCCAGGCTTTTGTAAATAGTAGAAGTAAGGTTGTTATGTTGCTGTTAAACTTGTAAGAGTACAGGTAATTCTGTTGGGTTATGATGAAAAGAATTTCAGTCGCTGACAGTGGTCGTGGCTGGTTCAAGTTACTCCCTATGAAAGGGGCAACCAGTATGGCAGAGTTAATGATGCAGTTTGTAACTTCCAAAGGAGGTATTGTAAATGCTCCCGGAAGAAGAAAGTTTATAGCAATTATATTATTGCGGATTGTAACTTTTAATGAATCTAATGTCACCAGATGTGACACCCTTTTGGTGGACATAACCCCAAGGTTGGGGTGAACCACGTACATTTGTGTCTGTGTCTTTTCATGGGTCTGATTTGTTTTACTTCCTCATCTGATTGGTGTAAATGTGATGTTGTTTTCCATAAGCACTTGTTAACAAATATATTCAAGAGGATACTCTGATGTCCGCATGTGGTTGTCTTAAATGTACTATGTTGATAAAATTTTAGGTTGAACGTTTTCGTGAAATATGCTGTTGGTATAAATGCATTGCATCTCCTACTACCCTTTACTTAGAAACAAAGATTAATTAATCATGTGAAAATCAATTAATTACAGGAAGGCACAATAAGCTTCTTTGTTTTTTCATTTTAGGGATGGGTGTAAAGATTGTTCAATGATTGTGCTACAATCCGTTTAGCTTGACAGTATTATACTATGATTAGACATGATTCACTGTGTTACATGTAAAATCTGCCTTTAACATAATCGGCTTGAATGTGGTAGTAACAGCGAGACCAAAAATAAATTCAACAATTTTACCCCTTCTCTCTCATACACAATGACATCAAGGTACCAGGGGTACATTACATATGGTATCAGAGCCAAGTTGAAACACTTGGGACTAATTGGGCTCAAAAAGCTCCTACATGTTTTACTTTAGAACTACATGTTTACTGACCTTGGAGTTGTGCAGGGGAGGCTGGAACATTAGCTCAAAATCACAACGAAGATGACCCTATACCTTGACAGTTCTATGTGAGACCCAAGCATGTAAGTACACAGGTATCTGGTTATTCGCTTGCTCACTTACAAATATGTTTACTAATAGCTAAGATTGCTTCGTTTCTATTTTGAGTTGCGCCAATAAAATTTACTGAGGTATAGAGGTCTTCTTGTTCAAACTCATGGTCGACAAGAGTACCATGGTAGGTTCTATTAAAATAGTAAAATGGGAATTAGAGACTCATAGCTTTATTTATGAGTATATTCTGTGAGTTTGCTTCATTTTCCTTATGCATCCAAGTCTTTTAAATATGGATATGGTTATGATTATTTTTCGTGATTTTGCATGAATTCTAGCATGCATTTTAGATAAAGATTAGATGTATGAGGTCCGTATTTCCTTGGTTGTATGAAATTGGAAAGGATAGATCTGATCATAGGAAAACTAATCCTGTTAGACCTAATGCTCGCATATGGCTGCATGTATAGATCTAATGATTGCATGTATGGGCATGGACCGGGACCTTGTTTTGTATTCTGATTAGATAAGGTTAATGGAAGAGTCATGAACGGAATTCCTCCTATTTCCTTGGAATTATTGTGGATATGTGTTATCCATTAACCTTGTGGTGGAGTATTTGAGATCGAAATCCTCATTTGGCTTCCAATTTAATCAGGTATCAACTCTGAACTTGTTACTAAAATTGTATTTTGAATATGATTCTTGGAGAGTTTTCTTTGGCATTTAGTCTCCTTCCTGGTAAATTGAACATTAAAGATTTGATTTAATGCGTAAAGAATGTTGACTCACAGCAGAAAATGGAGTTTTGAAAAGTGGATGACGATTTCGAGGTAGTAAATTCAGTAATAGAGGTATTGAAGTTTTGTGTTTTAGAAACCTATTGTTTGTTCACTATAGTGACAGATATAAATGCAAGTCCCATAGTAACTCTTTTGAATCTTGACATTGTTGGATTGAGCGTTGAAAATCCTTAAAGAGACAGATTGGCAAATGTACTTCTTGATCTATGTTGATCTTGCTAGGGACGTTTTGGATATTAGTGAATGATGTTGTGCATACTGAAATGTTTCTGAGTAGTTACAAGTACCAGCTTCATAATTAAGAAAATGAATTCTTAGAGTCATGCTCTTATTAGGGAACATTCTGGTATTGGTTCCTTGTTGCTCAGATTTGAGTTTTTCTTAAACTATCCTATGTTTTGATTAACCCATGAATGGCATTTTTTTATTTTTGGGTATTGATATGCTAAGCAAATATAGACCATTTTATTGCTATCATATGTCTATTTTTGGATTCTAGCAAGAACCCTAGAATTGAATTCTAGCACTAGATTAAATGATCTTGTTGGTAGTCTTGTGAATGAAACCATTAAGGATTTGGGAACATTGTTGTTGCTTGGGTGATGTTAAGATGAGCATCTTAAGAGCTGATATGGATTTGATATTGATTAATGAGTTGATGAATGTTGTATATTGTGATATGATAACATGGCAGGATAGGCCAGGAACATTAACGGTTGGAGCCAACTGTTAGGAAATATGTGTTGCCCTAGATAAGGAGGTTAAGTATGGGTATTGTTTTACTTAATATAATTGTTGAACCTCGAGTATTTTTATAAACAAGGGCTAACTGTTGATGATATTGTTGGCATACTAACATTGCAGGCTTCACCAAGATTATGACCATTGCTACATCGAAGTACATTATGGTATATAAATCTACCTGTGTATGTAAGTTACGCTCATTTACTCAGAAAAGGAGTAAGGAGTAATTCTCTTGTTTTGTTTACAAGTATGTGTATCTTGTGAATGACTATTAAAAATTGATGCAAATTATGATAATTGATTATTGAAATTTTGGGTTGTCAATGAATGCTTTGACTCGCTGTGTAGTTGATTCATGAACCGATACAATGACAATAAAGTCATGAAAGCACCCTAGAGTGCACATTGCAATAATCAAAGTTAAAATTTGTACAAATATGAACAAGGAAAATTTACATGCTGCATGAGCACAGTGGTGTTAGGCAAGTGATTGCCGCGTGAGCACACTGGTGTTAGGCATACAGGCTGCAGGAGCACAATGGTGTTAGGCAAGTGATTGCCGCGTGAGCACATTGGTGTTAGGCATGGGGTGTGGCAAAAGACCTAGGCAAAAAAAAATAAAAATTGGACATCTAGAAAGACAGGACGCTGTTTGATGTCACTGAGGAGAGTAACCTCAGAATTACTGTAAGTCCACACCAGAAAAGAAAAAGAAACTCAAAGGGAGTTTGGAAAAACATAACGAGCATAAAAACATGTTAAATGACTTTTCTGAAAGATTGTTACATTGCTTAATGTGAAAAATGGTTCCTCAGGTAGAGGACGACCTAATTGACCAAGTGTTGGAGATAAAACCAACAGAAAATGGTAGTAAACATGTTTTTATTTGCATTATGAAAATGATTGGATGTCATGGCATAGAGGGACACCAGAAAATTGCATGGAATATGTTTAATTGAATTACAATTTTTGAACATGAATTACTGAGAAAAATTTTGGGCTAGACCTAAACCTTGTGCAGGAGATTGCAGGTCCTGAACGATGGCAACCTGAGAAGGACTGAAGGATATCGAGGATCTAGAACGAAGAGAGGAAAGAAAAAATAAATGACGAAGAAAAAGAAGGAAAGTTGGTCAAAGAAAATGTTGGAACACCGAGGACGGTGTTATCTTAAGGGGGGAAGGATGTAACGTCCCCCTTGAAAAGCCTCTAAATAGTTTGTAAATTCTGAATGTATGTGTTCTCTAGTGAGGAGCTCAAGGCCAAGGCCCCACTAGCAGAACCTTATATGTTAGGTGATGTGATTTATTAAGCTATAGACCTCGGAGATGTGAGACCGAGAAACAACTTAACAGGTGACTGAGTCCACTAGAGAAGATAAAACAGTGAATGGGAAGAAGAGTGAATGTCTTCTTGGAATGACATAAGATTTTAATTGTCACCCTAGGTCGAAGTAAGCCCAAGTGGACTAAATTACATCCCCGCCTACCTTGATACATGTTTCGCCGAAACTTATCTCGACTAAGACAACCGCAACCCGGTACAAAACCCTAATAAGACAAAGTCAAGATAGAAGGGGTTGTACTCGGCAGGTATCAACACAAAGGGAAAAGGGGGGGCTAATTCAAGGAGAAAAGCATCCTAATGAAGCTGATGGTCAAATAAAATTTTTAGCTCGTAATCTCCTTAAAACAACAAGAACTTAAGTACTCTAGTGCTTATTTTTCCACCTCACCTTAACCAAAGGGATTGAAAGGAAAAATGTGTGTATACTATATAAAAGGGTATTACATAGTATAATGTATATAAAATAGAATTACATATAATGGTGGACAAATTATTCCATACACTTGTATAGTATATATAAGGGTAATATATAGTATAATGTATTTAAAGGGAATTATATATAATGGTGGACAAATTATTCCATACACTTGTATAGTATATATAAGGGTAATATATAGTATAATGTATTTAAAGGGAATTATATATAATGGTGGACAAATTATTCCATACACATGTATACTATATATATATATATATAAGGGTATTATATGGTATAATGTATATAAAAGAAATTATATACATAATGGCGGACAAATTTGTTCCATAGAGATGTAGACTATATAAAATGGTATTATGTAGTATAATGTATATAAAAGAAATTATATACATAATGGCGGACAAAATTGTTCCATAGAGATGTAGACTACATAAAATGGTATTATATAGTATATAAATGGAATTATATATATAACCTAGAATAATTTCATACCTGTACGGGAACATGTAGGAACTTCATAGGGGAGCATCATAACAGGAGATTTTGTGGGGAAAGAAAATTATTGAATAGATTTACCATACTTTGACTATTGAATAGTGGGCAGAAAAGAAAACGGTCACTGGATTTACGACCACTAATTGTGGAAGTGAAAGTACTTCCCTGGACTGACTTTAAACAGGAAAAGGTGTGGATTATGGAGTTTTATTGCCCTGAATTAAAGACGCCCATCATGGAATCGTTTTGGGAGGCGTTACAGGAAAACGGCAAGCGTTGATTAGGGAGTGGTTATTTATGTCTACCCTAATCTTTAGTCGCCAGGAGTGGAGGCATTACCAGAAATTCCATGACCATTAACTAAGGAGACATTATGGTCTCTGCAGGATTTAATTGACAGTCTAACAACGCTTGGGAGATAAGGGGAAAATAAATCCCAAGAGAGAAGCTGCGTTCTGGAGGGGACGGGGGCGACAGCCGGAATGCTGATTTGGGGAAAAAACTGTTTCCCATCAAGAGGGAGAGACATCAAGAGTCAGAGGGAAAGCATAAATTTGGTGAAAAATCCTCGTGGGGGCTCGCGCTATCGATGGCTATGCAATCCAGCGAAGGGATTCTTGATACAACCTGGGAGACCTTGCATGCAAATGGCAAGAGTGTGGCTGGGTTCTATGTTGGATCTACGATTTGACAGAACACAATACCTTGCTGGAGTTTGGAGAAAAGGGCAGGTAGGACGTGATGAGGAGGAATGCCCTCTGCGTTGAAGGGAAGCCCTGCGTCTAAGAAAGTATTCTCTGTGTGTTTGAGAGAGTCACTGTGATGTGTTCTATGGATGGATCATTGCAAGGAGGATATCAGCGTTTGATGAAGGATCCCTATCACCCAATTGCCGTCGTTGGATTTTCATGAATGAAGGAGGAAGGTGTAATATGCAAGTATGGGAAATGGATGAAAAGATCATTCCTGCACAGAGGTATGGAAAATTTTATATTTAAGATGATAATAGATTTGCGATCTGAAACTTAAGTTTTGGTTTAAAAATTGTTTATACCTCTCAACGTTTGGGGAAATCTCTGCGTGATTGGAGCTAGACATTAGAGGAAATTTGGGGTCTAAAATGGGCCTTATAAGAAAACGTGCCAAAATAAGTTTTTGTGAGTTGGAATTTAAGAACCAATAGAATTTCAATAAAATAAGTCAACCATAATGGTTGAATTGACATATTTGTCATTAAAAAAACTACTTTTTTGTTCGTATTTTCGACATATCTCATTGTGTTTTTACTCAAATTTCGATCGGGAGAGCTCGTTGGATGCGGAATTTGATTCCACATCCAATGAGTACCCAGACTGCATACTTTTTGACAGACCCCGCTACCCCAAAAATAAGAAATACCTGAAAAAACATGATGATGATGTCATCATCATGTTTTTTCAAGTATTTCTTGTTTTTGGGGTAGCGGGGCCCATCAAAAGTATGCAGTGTGGGTACTCATTGGATGCAGAATCAAATTCCACATCCAACAAGCTCTCCCGATCGAAATTTGAGTAAAAACATAGGGAGATATGTCAAAAATACGAACACAAAAAGTAGTTTTTTTATTTCTTCCTCCAAAATTAATCAATATTATTTTATTATTTTAACTATTATTTTATTATTTTCCTTAGGAGGCCCATTTTAGACCCCAAAATTCCTCTAATGTAGATCTAAGTGTTATACATAGAAAACATGATATGCCTGAGTGTGAATGTGATAAGCGGATATGAGAGTAGATGCGTCATTAGTTAGGAGTTTGAACCCATCTGTGTGTGGTTTTGAGTACATAACTAGCACACGTGCTTGCAATTGAGATCTCCTTACAAATCTAGAAGAAAGCTATAGATGCGTCGCTTATACCTAACTGTGTGTGGTTTGGAGTGTATATCTAGCACCATGTGTCTTTTTCTCAATGGTTCTTGGTTGGATTTTAGTATGGATTAATCAAGTCATGTTTTGATCTGAAATATTATATTACCTACGATCTGGAAACTAGCATCTCGTTTCCTCTTTTGCTAGCACTTCTTAACATATGGAACTCTGTGATAACCAAACTAATTCCCCACTACCAATGGCTTTGGTACGTTTTGTCGATACAGAGAATGGTACTCCATGACAGCATGCTTAAATGCTTGATTTCGTTCTTTCCTGGAGATGCGATTTGCAGAAAATGTACTATGTCTACGTTTCATTTTTATTTTTATTTAACCAATTGCCTCTATCTCCCCTTTGAGATGCGATTTCAGAAGAGTATTATATCGGCATTTGGGTTTTTCCTTTACCCCCCGGAGGATATCTGAGATGTATAGT
The DNA here is from genome assembly GCA_001517045.1 of Pseudotsuga menziesii. NCBI lineage: Eukaryota > Viridiplantae > Streptophyta > Pinopsida > Pinales > Pinaceae > Pseudotsuga > Pseudotsuga menziesii. Next base: position 45,304 of record LPNX010821531.1, on the reverse strand, counting down.
TCCTGCTTCCTCCATATAGGGGTTTTGAGTTTTGCTTCATATCCGAGTTGGTGTAAATACCTATCCTCTGATTAAGGTTCGGGGTTATGAGCAAATGCATATTTTGCATTTATACGCCCAGCGAACTGGAAAAAGTAACCGATGTGACAAGCCCAGCGACCTGAAAGGTGTGCTGCCTCTTATCCATACAATGTATTTAAGATATAGCCTTAGCATGTTTATAATGGCATTGAGATTCATGCTGCGTTTTAATATTTATGATTCCTTAACACCGGGGTGCTGCATGGTATGACGATATTGAGAGTTATGTTGCCCTTGAATAAATTAAAGCTTCTCTAACACCTGGGTTAGGTAGTTATGAGGGCATTAATTTCCCTGCGGCCTCTTTTACCTACGATTGTGAATTTAAGACGCCATGAGCCAGGCTTTTGTAAATAGTAGAAGTAAGGTTGTTATGTTGCTGTTAAACTTGTATGAGTACAGGTAATTCTGTTGGGTTATGATGAAAAGAATTTCAGTCGCCGACAGTGGTCGTGGCTGGTTCAAGTTACTCCCTGTGAAAGGGGCAGCCATTATGGCAGCGTTAATGATGCAGTTTGTAACTTCCAAAGGAGGTATTGTAAATGCTCCCGGAAGAAGAAATTTTATAGCAATTATGTTATTGCGGATTGTAACTTTTAATGAATCTAATGTCACCAGACGTGACACCCTTTTGGTGGACGTAACCCCAAGGTTGGGGTGAACCACGTACATTTGTGTCTATGTCTTTTCATGGGTCTGATTTGTTTTACTTCCTCATCTGATTGGTGTAAATGTGATGTTGTTTTCCATAAGCACTTGTTAACAAATATATTCAAGAGGATACTCTGATGTCCGCATGTGGTTGTCTTAAATGTACTATGTTGATAAAATTTTAGGTTGAACGTTTTCGTGAAATATGTTGTTGGTATAAATGCATTGCATCTCCTACTACCCTTTACTTAGAAACAAGGATTAATTAATCATGTGAAAATCAATTAATTACAGGAAGGCACAATAAGCTTCTTTGTTTTTGCATTTTAGGGATGGGTGTAAAGATTGTTCAATGATTGTGCTACAATCCGTTTAGCTTGACAGTATTATACTATGGTTAGACATGATTCACTGTGTTACATGTAAAATCTACCTTTAACATAATCGGCTTGAATGTGGTAGTAACAGCGAGACTGAAAAGAAATTCAACAATTTTACCTCTTCTCTCTCATACACAATGACATCAAGGTACTAGGGGTACATTACAAACCATGTTTTGGTAGATCCATATCTTCTTTCTCAAGCATTATCAAACCAATGTGAGAACATGGTCAGGTATACAAAACATACACCTACAGGATGACCATGTGGTGCGGTCATTTTCTTCAACACACAAATTATGGCAGGCATTTCCCTAGAGCAATTATGACTAATTTGACCAAAAGTCCTTCTTTTGGGAGACCTGTATCTTCTTCTTCAAGGATTTTTTTTGAGAACTGGGGCCATGGTCAGATAGATATTTCAACAAAATATGGGATGGCAGGTCATGGTGGGAATTTTCTTTTTCTTATGAATTATGGTGCTCATTTTCATAAGGCAGCTGCTTTAGGGCAGTTTTTCAACACTTAGTGAAAATCCACAAATTATCATACTTTTACCAACTACTACAAGAATGTAACAATGACATCATGAGACATTAGGACACCAACATGTGTTTTTAAACCTCATCACACATGCCTTATCAACACTTCTTTTGTCATTAATGACCTTCTTTGACATCAATGACAACCATACTCAACAGTGTCCTTGTCCTAGTAAAATTCATAGGGTGACATAGATGTGTTCCTTGTTGAAGTGGTTATCCACCCATGCTTTCATTTTTCCTTATGATGGTCACATGTGCAAGAAATAAATCTGCCAAAGTAGGAAAATTATTGTTTTGCATATTCAGAAATTTGGCTAAGTATTGACCAATATTCCAACAATACATAAATAATTTGGCATACCTTGACAATTTCTATTATATTACAAATTCCATAGGTGAGGTGTCATTCTTCGTGGTTTTTTTCCATTCTCTTGTTTACCATTGAATTTCGCTTTGTCTATAGTTTGATAACTATGGTTCTTAGGCAGAAAGTGTCTATACTCATCAAACACTTCCTTTGCTAAACACCTTGAACGACAAGATTTTATCTTGGGAATGCAAGCTGGACATACAAATTTTCCCTTTGTTTGAAGACCTACAAGATATATGAATTAGTGTAGCGAATTAGAATTATCATTTAAAATAATGCATGATATTTTCAATATATATATATATATATATATATATATTAAAGAACAAAAGAAAGTAACTATATACCACAAAAATGTGTTAACCTAGGAGCATCATGAATTGTCCATCCAAGTATTCCATGGAATTGAAATCGTCTTTGCCCTATTGGTCTAGAGATGTCATACATAGTGACGCCAACCCATAACTTCAACAACTCATCGATAAGAGGCTCAATATATACGTTCATATCTTTAACTTGGTACTTACCTAATTGGTCCAACATGCATGATTAATTATATTTATCTATATGGTGTTATATATAAAAGACATAATTATCATGCACAAAACCAAGAAATGAAATATTTAGTGATCAGAATTTCAAGTAAAAAAATGCAAGTTAAGTTAATTACCTGGAACAATCATTTCCAACATTGTGTGCTCTCTCTTGACGGAAATCCAAGGAGGAAGGTTATTGTTTATAACAAAAACAAGCCACGGTGAATAGGTATAATGAAGATCTCCAAATGGATTGACACCATCAGCTGCCAACGAACATTTAACATTAGGAGGTTCTTCTTTGAAAATTGGCCACTTTTCTTCGATGCACCTAAATGCAGACCCATCTACAGGCATTCGAAGAACATCATATTGACTTCTGTTCTTTGCATGGAAATCCATAAAATGTGCTATAATTTGACACCTGAACAACCACTGGAGATGTGGAATTATCAGAATATAACAAAGAACTTTGTGAGGCACCTTTTTTGTCACTTTATTGGTTCGATACCTACTTGTTTGACATTGTGGGCATTCATTTTATAATGCATATTGTCCATAGTATATGATATGATCATTAGGACATGCATCAATAGCTTGATACTCCATTCCAAATTCTTTCATAATGACATATATCTCTCGATATGTGCATGGTAAAATATTTGATGTTGGTAATAGAAATTCACCTAACAATCTACAAAATTCAAAAGAATAAGTCAATATAAACAATATTAATCATCAATATCACATCCATACTTTACAAATTAGATAACAATAGAAATATAAGAAAAAAGTCAACCCTTTATGTACATGTGAACATGCAGACATAAATAATTATCAAATTACATACCTTAGTATATGTGTGAGACAAGTGTTTGATAAACCATTGAAACCCTTCAAGTTCACTAACAACAATATAGCAAATAGAAGATTTGTTTTTGAGCCTTCATAAAGAGGTTGATGTTCCTTCTCGAGTAGAGGATCAACATCATGACTATCATTCTAGTTGTCCTCATCGATTGGAGAAAATGTGTCTTGGATTAATCTATGTATCTCATATTCCTTATTTGTATCACTAATGTTATCTCCATCCATATCATCATTAAGAACTTGATCAGCTTTAATATTCCGATCTAGATGTTCATCACCCTATAAATGAGTATTTCTGCTAGTACTTCGAAAATAACTCTCTGGAAGGGGACATTTTGGGGGCATTGTCTATATATTTACAAACAACGTAGTAAAATTAGTGTGTATAGAACATATAATAAAATGATAAGACATTTTACTGAAATTCATGGCATGATGACTATTACAGAGAATACATTAAAAATTGAATAACCTCTTACCAAGGGATGATATTCATAACCCCCTTCGGCGTGCCCCTTCTCCCTACAATGTCTTTTAGCTGTCGTTGTTAAAATTCTTCTTCTTTGCAAGCCCCTGCAATCAGAGCAAGGGAAATAACATTTTCCATCTCCCCTCACCTCTAATGCCACTCTAAACTGAGCAAGCTTCCTTGCTTTTTCATTCATAGTGAAAAATCCCTATAGTGACAAGTAATTGTCTTACCTAAACCATACCAAATAGTAACTTGTCAAATACATTAGATATAAGTATATTTCTAAATGTAGTATATTATATACCAATTTCTATAAAGAAAAACATGAATACTGTGATGAATATGATTTCCATTGATGACAACATTAATGACAATCATTTTGGAAAAATATGGTAATTTGGTGAGAAATAGGAAAATGACTAAGTGTTGGAAAACTAGCTCAAGTAGCCTTAAGAAGATTCCCGCCACAAATTGTGTGTTGAAGAAAATACCCACACCATATGGGGGTATTATAGATTGATATTTGTCCTACCTGACCATGTCTTCAAATTGTCTTGGAAGTAGCTGAGGAAGAAGTTATGAACCCGCAAAACAGTGTTTTAGGAAGATTGGATCAGACTAAGAAAATTTTCCAAGTGTTGGAAAAACTAGTCCATCTAGCCTTGGGAAAATGCCTGCCGTACCTTATAGGTGTATGATAAAAACTATCTGAAGCTATCATCCCACAACTTGTTGAAGAGGCTATCTAACTATGGTCTTAGTTATCAAATACGATGTTTGATGACAAAGATAATGGTCTGCCAAACCAGAGTTTCAGCCTGTTTTGCACTATTCCAGTACTGGAAAAATTGCCTCAGTGGCCTCAGGGAAATGCTTTCCCTATCTCATAGGATGATGAGAAAAATAATATGAAAGTGTTAGGCTATAGCTTGTGTATGGGTGCATCTAACCATTGTCTCAGTTATCCTTTGGAGTGTTTTATGACAAATGGATGTAGCTTGGGTGGTTGGGAGGAATGAATATTACCCTCCCCACCCAAGTTGTACTCTTGTAAGTGACATGATGCTCTTGTGGAGCCCTTTGTAATAAATGTTGTGAATGATGAGCTGACCATACCTTGATTCAGTTTGAATATCAGGTATTGGTATTTTTCGTGGAGTATCCCTCTAACAAATGGTGAACCACATTTTAGAGTGTTTTATGACAAATATATAAATCTGCCAAAAGTAAGAAAAATATTATTTTGCATTTTAAGAACAAAAGAAAAATGGTTAAGTGTTAGATTCAGGAAATTGAAAAGGAATTTTGAAATGCCCACAAGGAGGTGTTATTTTGATGATAAAATTTATCAGGTAGCATAGGAATGTGTTCCTTAATGAACTGACTATCCATCCATACCTTCAGGTTGCCTTATCATGGTCTCATATGCAAAATATCAATATGCCAGAAATAGGAAAATAATATTTTGCATAGTGAGAAGAAAAGAAAATTGACCAAGTGTGAAAAACAGGAGTTTGAGAGGTCAGTTGGAAATGCCCGCCAAGGGTTGTATTTGTGCAAGTAAATTTATCAAATGTCATGGATCCATTCCTTGGTAATTTTTCCATCTGCTCATGACTTCAGGTCTCCATAGAGTGTTCACATGTGTGAAATAGGAGTCTGCCAAAATGGTAAGAAAAATGTTTTGATGTTCAAAAGAGGTTGAGAGGCTATTTTGAAATGCTTTCTAGAGGTTGTGTGTGTGTCAATAGATTTATCTTCTGATATGGTCTTGTTCATTGTTGAAATGGCTATCTATCCATACTTGTGGGTTTCCTTATGGTGATCACATGAGGGAGAAATCAATCTGCCAAAGTAGAAGAAAAATTGTTTTTACAAGTTAAAAACAATTTTGTCGAAGTGTTAAATTAAACAGCTTGGAAGCCAATATGCTGATGTGGACAATACCGAAGACAAGATACTAGTGGTGTATGGATAGAGTTGAGACAGGGTTGCAGTATGTTGTATGTTGAATGACTTGCTGAGTATAGAATGAAGACTTGCTGATTGGTATTTTTGATGTGTGTGCCTATGGAAAACTTTGGAAGAGTGTGATGTATCAATTGTAATTTGTAATCTGAAATTTGTATAGGGAGGTTGGGTGGATTTGGGGAAAGACTTATTGCTCTTTTGACAAGTTGAAGCTTTTTTGGATGTTGTAGCATCCTAGTCAGTTGTAGATAACTGAACCATTCTGGTGGGTGGTGCCATCTTATGGGTTGTAGTACATATTGGAGATTGAAGTCTCCACTTATATAAAGATTACAAAACTATATCTTGTGCCCCTTATGCAATGTCTTGATAGTGATGTGTTTAATTGATGAATGACATTTTCCTAGTTGATATTGTTATTTAATAAATATGTTGTTGAAGCAATTGTGAAATAATGATATAAGATTGGTATAAAAAGTTGAAATTGAGTTGAATCCTTAGCTCACTGATTCAACCACACCACCCCTCCCTCCTCTTATTGTGCATTGTGTCTAATAGACTGAAGTTTTCATTGATTCCAACAAGTGTTGTGTAATGGCCTTTTATTTAGTCACAAGGAGACCTTGATAGTTTGGCCATTGGAACACTAGGTGGACCAAATGGTCCAAATGAAAGTTTTCCTATTACTGTGGAAAGTGATTAACACTGTGTCAATGAACATAGCTTAGTGGAGCATCCGGTCTATAAAAAAATGAATTGGCTAGAGTCATTGTTGACTGGACCCTCTTGTTGCAATTACTCTGGTTTAATTAAAAGGAGGGAGTGCAGGGTTGTTAAATTCGTTCGTAAGGTACATGACTTGAAGAATACAGCTGTTATTTTGAGCCTCAATGTTAGTTTGTACCCCCCAAAAAAGGATGCATTCTTACCTTTTATGAATTTATGGCCAGATGATTGTTGCAGAGTATGACTGATCTCCCTAGTTTTGCATTAGAGGAAATTTGGGGTCTAAAATGGGCCTTATAAGAAAACGTGCCAAAATAAGTTTTTGTGAGTTGGAATTCAAGAACCAATAGAATTTCAATAAAATGAGTCAACCATAATGGTTGAATTGACATATTTGTCATAAAAAAAACTTTTTGTGTTCGTATTTTCGACATATCTCGTTGTGTTTTTACTCAAATTTGGATTGAGAGAGCTTGTTGGATGTGGAATTTGATTTTGCATCCAACGAGTACCCAAATGCATACTTTTGATGGACCCCGTTACCCCCAAAAAAAATACCTGAAAAAATGTGATGATGACATCATCAACACGTTTTTTCAGGTATTTCTTGTTTTTGGGGTAGCAAGGTCCATCAAAAGTATGTAGTGTGGGTACTCATTGGATGCAGAATCAAATTCCCCATCCAACGAGATCTCCCGATCGAAATTTGAGTAAAAAAACAAGGAGATATATCGAAAATACGAACACAAAAAGTAGTTTTTTTCTTTCTTCCTTCAAAATTAATCAATATTATTTTATTATTTTCCTTAGGAGGCCCATTTTAGACCCCAAAATTCCTCTAATCGATATGGTTGACAAAGAAATCTAGGCTCAATCTGCACTCAATCAATTGCAACTATAGCAAATGTGTTGAAACTGCATGAGTCAGGAAGTATAATGGATGGGCGATTCCATGCACATTCTCACATTACACTTTCAATGATGGAAGGATTGATTTTTTAGCCTGGAGACTCCATAGAAACTTTGTGTGCTTGTCAAAGAGGGATTTGGAGGCAGTTGATGCAGCTTTTTGATTGTTTTTATAAATAAAACACTTCTTTCAAATAGGGTACCCCTTCACCCAGACCCAATAGATTTGTAACACAAAATAAAATTTTAAATCTGAGTAGAGTTGTGAAGCTTCAACAAAAAGAGAAGCCTTCTCTAAGGATAACTATTAATGCCATTACAACTTGACCCACGCGTAAACAGCTAAGAGACGACATTGAAAACTAGCATTGGTTTCGTGGGTGTGCAAATTAGATAGCCATATATCATCGATATAGAGACAAAAGTTTGTTGAAAATTAAAAACATCGATATTGCCACATTTTTTCTGCCATGATAAAAAAAAAAGAAGTATTAATCCACGAATGTTCAAAACGTGGAAGTATTTCGTGGAAAAATCTTCCCAAATGTATTAGTAATGACTCAAAGTCACTTTAAAAGTCACTTATTAAGTAATTTCATTCTCACTTTTAAATATTCTAGGGACCACATTTAAAGTGTCCTTTTCCACCCCAAGGAATGAATGGACAAACACTTCCCAGATAAAATTTCAACAAGAAGAACCAAGGACATCATTTCATATCCATATAATATGGTTCGAATACTAAATGCAATAATAATCACTATAACTCAAAGTTGTGGTCGTCTACTGAAAACTGGAACTGCAATATGTATGCTGGGCATGTCTAGAACAAATGTGGATCACCGTAGTCACTATCTCAAGAAACATGTTTGACCTAGTCAAAATACTATAATTGAAGATGAGATCATGATTTGGATAAACCTATATGCATTCAAGGTAAAAGATGCTCCAATATGTATATTAGTACCCAATTACAACATACGAATCATAAATCATGGTGACTGAATAATAAGAAATAAGCAAAATATACTTGTTTCCATGAATAGCCTTAAAATATTTCATGAAGTCCCCTCTATGTGCCATGCGTACAAATTTTCTTACATCTGTTAATACCGAGTGAGGGTGGATAAATAAGACTTAAGGTGAAGGGCCATGACTTGTTGTTGACTTTGACCATGTGATCTCTCTGACTGACAATATGTACACACAACCACAGTGACAATATACATGACAGAGAATAATATGGGATGGTGGTGTCTCACAAATGGGTAGAGTACTTGGGCTTGTTTCCATTATACTCTAACAAGTATCCTTTAAACATTTCATAAATATTTAACTTTCAAGCATTTAACATTTCATAAGATACTATCCAACCTGCAAAGGAAGGCACCCTGGATAGCCTTCTAGGCTCTAGATAATGACTTGTCCTATCCCTACTACCAATGAGCATCCATAGCCCCAATGGGTTTCCAACCCTACTTCCCTATAAGGGAAAATGACCTTACATCATACAAAGGATGAGTGCACATAACTTAGCCACTGACTAGTTTTATAACATTTATTTCAAGCATGGTTTTTAAGAGCACCATTAATTTTGTATCCTTTTAGATATAGCATTTATGCATTTCAATGCATTTGACACATTTCAAGGAGTACTTTCTTCGAATATTAAAGGAAAACCATTCGGTGACAAAGGCCACACATCCCTTCCAAAAGCCATCATACAAGAAGAAGGCAAGGAACCGGGTCACATACTCTAGATCCAAGGCATAATGAAAATATGGAGTCTATTATGCACAAGGGTCAAATTGGGGAAAATCTCATCAATCTCATAGGGCCATGCCACAACTCAAAGGGTAAGACAATATGAATGAGGGAAGGATGTATGAGAGAAAGTGATAAGGTGGTGCTAGCATAGCAAGGAAAGATACGTTTATATAAAGAATGGCATAGGAAATGGCCTTACATGTAAGACTTCCAACCATCTATTATAAAAGTTAGGCATCACAATACTAGTCAAATGGGTATATGTCACCATAATAATCATAGAGATTTAAGTCAAGGTGTTAATATACATTAGAGAGCTAACTAAAACCAAGAATAAATATACCTTATCTCACCATATATATGTGCTTGAAATGCCACTATGTCTATCAAAATGTATTATCTCTGTTATCCTACTCAAGTGGACTATGAATCTACCAAGGTCATCTCAATGGACTATGAAATCTTGGTCATGACAAAGGATTTCTCTACATCTAATGCTAAATGAGGCTCTAAATGTCTCTATGATGTGTCTCATGCTAATGATCAATCCATGTTATACCCTTATGTACAAAATTGGCACTGAAAAATGAGAAAATATCCAACTACTGCATCATGGTATCCCATCTACAATGTACAGTGATAACAGAGCTATTAATTCACACATATTATGTTGTCGACATCATTCATCTTCCCACTTTAGAGGCAACGATGACCCATCTACACAACCCTCATGGTTATGTTCCACAGTTCATTCTCATTGTTTGGACAACAACTACATAGGCCTTTTCGACATCGACAACACCCCAACATGTTTAGTACCTCACCTCCATGATGATACTTTTCATACCTACATGCAACATTTGGGATGGTCCCCATCTTAAGATGGGAGGCCTCGAGGGTCTCCATCCCATCAGTTATGTCATGGTTCTAGATATCATTACTTGATTCAACAAAAACAAATATTAGACTGATCAGAGCACACCAACAGTTCAAGATCCCATAACTCTGGGGCCTTCACTACTCAGTGAAGTATGCCTCTTATTTTTCTATGTTACTCCTACTCTAGGTTGAAAGTGGGGATACTTTTGAAATAAACCTAAGAGGAACATATGTATGTAAAGTGCTAGGAGTGATAGGAACTCTCATTGATAAGAGCATACCCTTCAAAAAGGATATGTCCAACCCAATAAAGAATGCAAGAAACTTGGGTGTCCTCCCCAAGGAAGATGCATTCAAACTAGCCAATGCGCTCTAATTTAGTAAGTAACTATTTAGGGATTTTCCCCCTATTTTAGGGTTTTTGTTTTTACTTGGTTGTTGCATTCATTCATGTAGATGCATTTTCCATCCATATGGATGAGTGAAGGAGTTATTTATAATTTCCTCATTTGTTTTGACCGTTTGGAGGCTAGTTAGATTCATAATAAAATCAAGCCATTTTATTTCCAAAGAGAACTAATTTGCTATATTTTTCTTATTGTGCATATTTATATTGAATATTCTATAGGCTAGTTTTCCTTTGGTTGGTGCACTTCCTCTGTAAGTTAGGTTTTGCATATAATAGAGTCCATAAATGCATCAACTATTATGAAACAGGGCATGTCCCTTAGGGGCTCCATGTTTGTATTTCACGCATTGGACATGAGGATGCATGTTTGACACATGTCTTAGACATGCCCCACATGCCCCACTCTAATTTGTTTTTTTTCAATGTGTTTTCCTTTTAGTTGTAGGGAAAGAGTTTGCAAGGTCTCTCATTGCACAAGCCTAAGGGTAAAATCAAGATTTGAAGGGATTTTAAGTGTTTTGTAAATGTTATAATTTTTTTTAAATGGATCTTATGTCTATATTTCATATTTATAATATTAAATATAAACATAAGATCCAACTTTGTTTAGAAACTATTGTAGGGGAGGGGGGCATAAGATACATTTTTTGGGATCATATATCTATATTTCATATTTGCAATAGGCTCGATGGAGTGGCGCAACAATAGCTATGGCAGGGCGGCATATGTCCTAGTTTCCATTTCAAGGTGGGTGGGGATACCTTTGATCCTATTCTGGAATAGCGAGGAGCCAACTCAAATAAAAAAAATATTTTTAATCATTTTTTTAATACTGTAAATGTTTTTGCGCATTTACAGTTAATATCTTGCTTGCCATTATCACAAGCATAGACACAACACTATTGTCTCATCAACATCCTTGATATTGGAATGCTTGTGTTCCTTCTTTACTATTTATTAAAATTATACTTTCGAGTTTAACATGTTTTCGTGAGGAAATGTACACATTCAAGATTTACATTTTATAGTTAGAGTAAAATATTGCTGTGATGAAATTCATATTGTTGTAATTTGTTTTGATAGATAAAGGTGTTATGATAGAAGTAACTTAAAAACTCAGTTACAATTTCAAATTTCATAATATAAATATATAGGATTCATTTATATTCATCGTAATTTTAATTTTAATTATAACATTGAGAAAATGATTAGTGGAGGCTGGAAAGCTTATTTTGGTCTTGAAAAGAATTGTAAATCAACAAACCTTGTGATGTGGTAAAAAAGAAGTGAACATCTTTGAAACTTTCATCACTTCGGTTATCTTATATGGTTGGGAGGTTTGGGGTTGCACTATCTCTAGAAAATATTGGAGAAATATTGAACAAATTATAACCTATAACCTTCAAATTAAATCAATACATCTTATCTTATTATCCTTGTAGAAGTAGGTCTTTCACCTATTAAGAGCAAGGCTATGACTAGGTTCCTAATGTAAAAGCACAAGAAAAATAACATGGGGCACCAAAGACCTCCTAAGGTAGCCCTTAAAACAATTGAAAACCACCTTCAAATCAAGCAATGTTACTATAAATATGCCATGACTTGCTTAAACCATTAAGAGATTAAATAAAATGTAGGCTTGCGAAATTTATCCATAACATTAAAAATATTATCACTTCTATGTTGAAAGAGAAAATGTGGTGCAAGAAAGAGCTAGACGTTTAAATAAAATCAAGATAATATAGGGATCTAGATGTTTAAAAGTATCTTTTTGTTTTGAGTAGTTCCAAAAAGAAAATTAATATAGTCAATATACAAATGAAATCTCATAACCTCTATAGTGAAACACAACTTTCAACAATTACTAAAACGCCATGGGAGGAAATGATGTGTCATCTCCATGATACTATGAGCATGGAGGATGAAAAACATGTTATCTTAGAGTTCCCTAAATACACAAACATTAGATCTCAATTTTATAATATTTTCTGCAATAGCAAACTTTCTAACCTTTTAGCACATTAAAATTATGGTGATTTCACAATGCTTCTCTCCAAACTATTTAAGCATATGAATACAATTTTAAAACAATCTAACAATGAATTGGTTAGATAAACCAAAGTTCATCCCAATAAACATTAGTCATCATCAGTCATTCATTTATTATAAAAAATATATTATTTATAACATATTATATAAATATATAATATCTTTATATAATTAATTATTCTTTAATAATTTTAATAAAAAATTACCTTTTTCTAAACTTTATTATTAAAAATAAAATTAATTGTTGATGTTGGTGTCGGAGGAACCACAGTATCAAAATGACTCGGTCATTTCGATACCAGTCATTTCGATACCGTTCGATACCGTGGTTCCTCCGACAGCAACATCAACAACTAACCACCACAGAAATTTAACAACAAAAATAAAATTAATCTTTAAATCACAACAAATATTATAAAGTAAAATTCATGACATATTATATATAATATAATTATAATTATAGAGTATTCTTTGTGTAATATAATAATAATATAATTATAAAGTATTATTTGTGTAATAGATTATTCTTAGATAATTTTGAATAAAGGTTTTACATTTTTTTAGATTTTATTAATAAAATTGAAATTTTTAGTTTATTTTATTAAAATTTTAAAATATTATATTGTAAAATTTATCACATAATATAAATTATATAGTTTTTTAAATTGATTATTGTTTGACCATTTTAAATAAATAGTTTATTTTTTCTGAATATTATTATTAAAATGAAATTGTTATGACAAAACATGGAATAATAGTGAAATATTTTTGGTGTAATTAATTGCAAATTGATAATTTTAAGTAAATATTTTCTTATTAAAATGAAATTATTTATTCCTTTATTAAATTTTTTTTAATAACTTATATATTTTATTCAAAGTTGAAATACATTTAAGTGGTATACACTTCATCCTTTTATATTTTTATGAGATTATTTGAACAATTAGAAAAAAAAAATATTATTTTTATAGAATCATAATACCAAAACAAAGGCTAATCACTTAAACCTAACTCCTCATACTCATGGTTTTAGATACATTACTTCTGAATCATAAACTCATATAAAGCAAAAGCATGTATCTCAAGAGCTTTGATAGCTATGCACTCTAAAAACCAAAGGATCAAAACTAGAGAAACCTTCATACAAAAATGTATGCACTTCATCTCTACATAGTCTTCACTTGGTTCAAAATATATATATATATCCTTCTTGGATCTACATGATAAGTATCTATGTATATGCATGGGTTCCCTTAGTGACTAAAAAATGTCCGCACAATCTTGTATAGCCTTCTTGGAATCCAAAAATGCACACACACAGCCTTCTTGGAATCCAAAAAAATGACTACATAGTCTTCACTACACAATTTAAGAAAAATGTATGTACAACCTTCTTCGAGTCTAGGAGAGTCTATAGTCTACACTCCTTGACAGTCCCAAAAAAAAATGCACTCAAAGCCTTTTATAGATCCATATAACTTGAATGCTTTGAGTACTAATCTTACTTGATAACCTTGCACAAAAATTATACCTTGTTCTTACTTGATAACCTTGCACAAAAATGATTCCTTGTTCTTTTGTTAGGCCCAAGTTTGACAACATATGCACTGAGTGATTTACTTCTTTATATATAGATATATATATGCTTCAAAGAGATTATATAAAAGAACATGGATAATATTTTTAAGTTTTAAGGCAATATTTCAAATATTGATATCTTTTTATAGAAATTACATGATTCATAAAATTAATAATAACGAGTTATGAATTACTATGAATATGAAGCTTTTTTATAATTGATTATTGCTTAAAATTTTTGAATAAAGATAAAGATTTTATTAATAATGATGATGTGTTTTAAATTTTAAGAAAAAGAATATGTATTTTATAAAGATTATATAATGAAATTCATAACATATATAATTAATTTTTCTTATTAATGTATAAAATAATTAAAATAAAATAAAATAAATATGAAAAAATTAAATCTCAAGTTTTTTAAGTAAATTATTTTAATCTAGATTTTATTAATAAAAAGAAAATTGTCATTATTTTATAAAGATTATAAAATAATATATAATAAAATGCTTAATGGGTAATTTAAACCAAATATTATTTATTTCAATTTCAACTTAAATTTTTTCATTAATTTTAGACCACCAAAATTTATTAAATTTTTTCATTAATTTTACACCACCAAAATTTTAATCTAAAAATTCAGGTTTGAATTTTTCAAAAACTTCACAATGATCAAGTTGTTAGAATTTTTGGTATCTTAAGAATTTCTAATCATGCTGAATCCATTTTCAACCATAAAAATGACCATTTAAACCCAACTAAATTCTATTTTTTCAAAATTAAAAACACTTAATTCATTAGTTTTTTTTTATCTTACTAACTCATGACTCGGAAGAGGATTCTTCCTCAAGACGCGCTGAGCCCAATCCCAATCCCTCTGGGGATTGGTAATCTTTGTCCACTCAAATAAATAATATAAAAATTGCTAGTGGGAGAGAGTGGGGTGACCTTCTGCACAGTAGGGTGGACTCATAAAACTGCAAGGGTAGTGACCACGACAGCCACGCTAAAGGATGGTCCATTAATCCCATTTAGAAAAGACAAAAATTTGAATAAAAAAGAACTCTAATCATTTTAATTCTGTGCCATAGTTGGATACACCAAAGACAGATTTGAATTCGCACGCTAAAGAATGGCCCACTAATCCCTATTACAGGAAAAACAATTAATAAAAACGAATTCTTTTCTGAAAACTTGAGATAAAATTAAATTAATAATTTTATCCTAGGACAGATTCGAATTCGCACCTTAATGAATGGCCCATTAAAGCATATTACAGGATAAACAATTAATAAAAATGAATTCTTCTCTGAAAACTTGAGCTAAAAATTAAATTAATAATTTTAATCTTGCGCTCTGGTTGACTAGATACAGCCAGGACAGATTTGAATTCAAAGCATGAAAAGAATAATCCACCCAAATACAGATGGAATTGTTAGGAATCAAATTCCAAATAGAATTTATTATTTTCACATCTGCATTTTAGAGTCTTCATCTTCATTGATGTTATGTGTATTTATAAGTATTCTGGACACATAGAAACGAAGGGAATATTGCTGCATCAAGAACACTGAGTTGGGCAGTTAGAGAGAAATGGATTAACTTCTAAAGTCGATGCTGCAGCTTGTGTGTTTTGTGATGAAGGAGGCCACGCTATTATTTCCATATTATTAGCAGGGAAGATGATTTATAGCATCATCATCTAATCTACGACCGCAGGGTGGCTGGAAATACTTTTCAACGGGATGGTTTTGTTTTGAAAGAAGTTGAAGGCAAGCTGCTGCCAGAGGATGCTGAATTCAAATCATCTATGGAAGGAACGTATAATGATCCTGCTGTTTGGCACAGAAACGTTCTCACAGTACTTATAGTTCTTGCTGCATCCAGTTTTCCGAATTTTATCCCATATTCCCTACACCCAAAGAACGGAAAAACTTGGAGTCTATGGATGGTTGAATCGAGCTAATTCCTCCAGCTTGTTTTCATCTTCATTCAAAACAAAATCATCGGGTTGAAGAGTACTTCCACCCATCCACCCGTCGTAGCTGAGATGATGATTCTATAGACCATCTTCGTGATGAAAATGGAAGGAATATAAGTCTGGCTTCATTGAATAACTAATACATGTTGCATTTACAGTTAATGCTGTGGTTGCCATTATCACAACTATCGACATTTCCAATTGCCCGACTCAAGATCCTTGATATTGGATTGCATCTGAGTTCCTTCTTTCTTATGTAATCTGTAATATGGCACATTGATATATTTATATAGAAGTTTTATGTTTTAGAGGAATTTCCAAATTCCAAGTTTAAATTATTAAAATTGTTGAATTTATATATTTGGAATTGAATTTATATGTTTGTAAATTTATGACATAATCTATACATTAGGGAAAGTGTATTTTATATATATATATATAACCTCATCTTAGTATATTTTTTCACAAATTAAGAGTCCACTAGATACAATGTTTATTAAAGGATAACCCAATTCTTCATGACCAATCTACTCAAGAAGAACTTAATAGGAAAAAAACATTACATATTATTTGGACCCTGAAGCATTCGTAGCAAAGGAAGTATCCAAGCAAGCAGCTCCAGGTTCTATTTAGGTAAAGCCACAGAGGTGAAGGCAGACCAAGTTTAAGTTTGGACATTTCTTCGATGGTGCAGCGTTGCGGGGCAGTGTGGTGTAGGTATGTATATCAAACTGTTGGGGTACATCTTATAATCTGCACATGGACGCTGGTAGAGGTACCAACAACTCTACCAACAATAGGGCAGCTCCTTTACTTTGCTAAGATCCTTGATATTCACCTGGACCAAATTTTGGGTGATTCTACTTGGCTATTGTGCAATGGGCATGCAATCGTCTGTCACTCTATTCTACTGCCCTCTATCATTGGATTATGAGAGTTGGTTGTTATTGGACGACTGTCCATCCACATCTATTTCTCATGTTTATCAGGAATTCAATACCCAAGTGGACCACCTGTCCAAACTTGCTGTTGGACTTGCTCCTGGTCTCATCCACTGGCAGGAATTCTCAAATGGTACTCGGATCATGGAAGGAGCTATGTCCTGTCACTGATCTCCTTTTTGTTGCTACTCTGCCGGGCGATATGCTGGTTCACTTGGGACTTGGATTTTTTACTAGCGAGTACTAGTGGTCGATTATGCATTATGATGCTTTAAACTAGTTTCATTACAGTCTGGTTGTTTGATGTTGATTGTTATTTTCTGACTTTTTGATCGACTTGATCTCTCTTATTTATTGTGTACCTTGCCGTTACCAACCTGTTTTGTCTTTCCTAGTATCTAGATGGAATCGTTTTTTTATAAAAAATAAAATTCATCTTTATAAAAAAAAAATTTCATCAAAAAACAACCATATATTAAAATAAGCTATATCAAGTGATCAGCAAAATAAGGCCAATTCATACAACTACAGGCAGGGTGGTCAAACATATTGAGATTCACCAGGCATCATGCCTGCTGCAGTATTAATTGGCATGCAGCAGGCTAGATATTTCTTGCCACGTTGGTCAACAAAGACGTTGCAACAACGGTAATTTGGCGTATTGGCAAATTGAGAAATAATCGGACACATAAGATTGTCAAACTCCGACGTTTCAAAGCCATGTGAGCTGTCTTTATTGAGCGTGACTTTACTGTGACGTAGGGACCCAGAAGTTAGAATCATTCATAATTTCATATTGACTAAACCTATAAATCTCTTTGGGAAATTTGTTTTATATATAAAAATGGAAGGTGGCATCGACTCGACTCTAGATTGCAGAAGGACCCAGAAATCTCTGTGAAATTTTCTTTAGGAGATGAAATAAGAGGGGAGTAAGCAATAATGAAGTGCTGTGAAATTTCCTATAAATCTCTATGGGAAATTTGTTTTATATATAAAAATGGAAGGTGGCATCGACTTGACTTTAGATTGCAGAGGGACCCAGAAATCTCTGTGAAATTTTCTTTAGGAGATGAAATAAGAGGGGAGTAAGCAATAATGAAGTGCTGTGAAATTTCCTATATGAGATGAGAAAATAGAGAAGCAATAATGAAGCACTTCGCAGCACTCTATTGATTGGTGCTGTTGATTTGATTAAAAAGTCGATTTTATTGTCTATATTTATTATGAATATGGCGATCAATAATCATTTTGATCACTAGTATTTGATGGGTGGGCAGCTGTTTAGCAGGTCATTAAATTTTAAACAATTTGAAATCCAAATGTTTGTTGCACAGCTGCCAACAGATTAGTTGCTTGAGATCTAATCACTAGTAGGCCAGTTAATTTTCGTCAATAAATACAATAGTTGCTATGCTGGACTAATGAAAGTAGAAGGGTACTGAGTAGGATACTTAGAAGGATGGCCCATCAATCCCATTCCCTTTTTTGTCAAAGAAAAAATAGTAGTAGCACTTGGATTAAAATAATAATTTTAATTATAAGTCATAAGTCATAGCTAGAGGCTATCAGTATCCAGTCTGCTGTAGAGATTTTAACTTTTAAGGCTACTTGCAAGCTATACATCATCTATCCAGTCTCCTGTAGAGCTTTTAAGGCTACTTGAAAGCTTTACATCATCTAGGCATCCATCATACCATAGAATATAGGGGTGTATGCCTACGCAAACTTGGAGCCCATACATCATAACTAGCTACATACCAACCTGACCTCTATGTACCATACACAAAAGAATCCATTAAGGACGCTGAGGAATCCATTAAGAACACTGAGTTAGGTAGTAAGAGAGAACTGAATAAAATTATAAAGTAGATGCAGGTTGTGTAACTCGCGCAAGCTCTATTATGATTATGATCATAATAAAAGTGGAAGCTGTAATTGCCGCAATTATTAATTAGTGAAGGAGGCCACCCTCTTACTTCGATTTTCACAGGGAAGAGAAGATGGTTTATAGCATCATCATATCAGTTACGACCGCAGGATTGGTGGAAATACTTTCCAACCCGACGATTTTGTTTTGAAAGACGTCGATTGCAAACTAGAGGATGCTAAATTCAAATACCAAAACACCATGGTGGAAGGGAACGTATGCTACTAGTGGTATTTGGTGCAGAAACATGGCCGGTTCTCATAATCCTTCATGGATTAAAGAGAATTGGAAGGTATTATTTCGTCATTTCTGTGTAAATTTTTTAGATTTGTTTTCTTTAATGGTTTAAAAACGATTTAGCTCTTTCGAGTATATACTCCAAGATCTAAACTTCTTTGAAAACTTCTTTATATTCCAGCAGTTACAGATTCATACACAGACGTAGATCGGCTTCAGAGAGCGAAGCTTGTCACTACATTTACAGACTTCGAAGCTTTCTGATGTGATATTGTACTGAAAATAGCAATCCACAGAGCAGACTACTTCGGACAGACACTTTTACAGAATTAGACTTGGGAACCCAAAGGCGTCGAAGCTACCTTCTCCTCATTTCCCACACTCTCACTCTAACTTACTAGCATAGCTCTCGACTCCAAAACTACGATGCTTACAATGAGCTCGCTGCCCTTTATTTATACAAATTCTACGGATAACCCAATGACCCAAAACCGGCACTAATGAGTCAAAACAACTCATCTGGGGTGACAGGTGGGGACAACCACTGCCATTATCTCGTCCCTTGAGGTCTGTAGACATATGGGGACCCGAAATCTTTATCATGACTGACGTAGCCTAAATAGAAAAATAAGACATAGTACAAAGTGGAGCAGAACCAGCCCACGATGGTCTTCAAAGGTACAACACGGATTTCTCTTTAGTCATAAGGGTCTCTTCCTTGCAGGCAAAGGCAGATTCCACGTCCATCAATGTCCATTCCTCCACAAGGATAGTCCCAATCTACAACATCTGAGTCATAATCTTAGGAGTCTTCAATATTGGGTGGGTCATCTTCAAACTGTGCTGGAGGATATAAGAACGGACTAAAACATCTCTCGATGTCAAATCCGAGAAAGATCTTGTTTGATTCACAGAGGAACTCACCTTTAAAGTAAGACTGAACCCGAAAATTTAGAGGGATTTGTCTTGTATAAAATTTCGAGTCAATTCTTTGACCTTGAGCATCTTTCTTAATGTATTTTTGAGAGGTATATATAGTATGTTCTAACCTTGTATACCGTCCTCCCTCACGATGAAGCATGAATTTGAACCATTGGTGTTCTCTAACAACAACCTTGATGTCAGCCTTCATGTGCAGGATGAAGTTAGCACATTGATTCTCCCAGTCTATCCTTGGACAAAATTTATCCGATAAGATCTCTGTCCATCTGAGCCAAGCACCATGCCTTAGATTGTTTGGATCTGCGTAGATAACAATTTTGCGCTACTCTCTACAGAACCAGAGGATAAGATTGTAGGATGTCCATGTCAGGTTTCCATCTCCGATATATACATACCACATGGAGCCATCCTTTTCTTCGTTGCAGTCTATCCATAGTTCTCCACAATTTCTCAGGCTTTACTTGTGCATTTTCAAAACTTCTGTATGCATCCTTTTCCCATCTTTTCATTCTCTCAATTTTTAATGGAGAGGATTGTATATGCTTGATAAGGGTAATGTCCAGAAACCTTTATGCTTTATTTCTTGATGCATAATCGAGAAGCTGCTTTCATTCTACTTCTGAGATTGATTCGTCCCATGGCTTTAGAAATAAGCCATTCCTGGGTTGGTAAAGTGGTGCTTTGCCATGATCAACACTTGAACTGGAGGCACCAGCTGAAAACATATTGGGAGTAGGTGTAGCTTGTTGAGACTGCTCCCTAGTGAGCATATCAACAAGGCAGTTAAGATATCCTGGCTTATATACAATATCGAAATCAAAATTACCTAGCCAAATAAACCATTTCAAAATTCTACTACTATTTTCTGCCATCGGATTTTCTTTTTTGAAAATACCAACCATTATTTTTAAATCTGTTCTAATGATAAACTTAACAGGTTTTAAAAACAAAATAAAATGTTGGACTGTTTTCTTGACAGCCAAAATCTCCTTGTGGCTAGATGGATAGTTTAGTTCTACTTCTTTGAAAGATCCTGAGCCATAGCCACAAACATGCTCTTTACCTTCCAGAGCTTCAAGAAGAACTCCACCCCAAGTATGGGAAGAAGCATCTATTTCTATGATCAGTTGCCCTGATCCTTGCGGTAAAGAGAGAGGAGGCAGCTTTAAAACTTTGGCCTTTATTTGTTGAATTGTTTGGGTCATTTCTTGTGACCATTTTATAGGGTTCTTTTTTAGTCTCTGTTGGAGAATATGTATATCAATGGCTTGTCCTCTGTAAAAGGGCCTGATGTAGTTGAAACTTCCCAGAAGTCTCTACAACTCAGTCTTATCTAGGATTTAATTTGGGAAATGACTGAATGTAGTAAGGACATGTTTTTGTAAGATGACTTTTCCTCTTTGTATCTTGAACCCAAGAAAGTCCATCTCTGTTTTCCTGATTTCCATCTTGTTTTTTGATAAGGCTAACCCATATTTGAAAAATAGATCATAAAACATCTGCAAGTGTTTTAGATGATCTTGTAGGTTCTTAGAGCAAACTAGAATGTCGTCAACAAATACAAGTGCCCATTGTTTCTCCCTGAAGATTTCTTCCATTCGTTTCTAAAACTCTAATGGAGCGTTATTGATCCCGAATGGAAAAACTTTCCACTGGTACTGACCATGTGGAACTACAAATGCTGTTTCAAATCGGTCTTTAGCCTCAATTCTGATTTGATAGAATCCTGATTTTAGATCAAACTTACTGAAGATTGTGCAGCCAGTAATTCTCTGCAACAGACTAGCTTTATCAGGTAGAGGATACCGAACCTTTTGGAGCACATCATTGAGGGGCTTATAGTTTACAACAAGCCTTGGCTTTCTTCTTTTAATCTCGGAATGTTTGTTAACCACAAAGGCACAGCAAGCCCAAAGGCTCTTGGATGGTTCAATCAATCCTTTAGCCAGGAGATCTTTGATTTCTGTGGCACAAAATTCTCTCTCTGATGGAGACATAAGACGAGATGAAGCCTTCATTGGTTTTATTTTCTGAAAGGGATCAAAGGGAAGGGAGACAAAATACTTTTCTCTTTTCCAGAAAGCATTGGGGCTTTCTGAACAACAGTCTTTGACAAGTTTTTCATTTATGTTTGCCAGATATTTTTCACCATGTATATCGGAAAATGCTATACAATGATCCATTTTTAGTAATTGGGTAGGATTGGGTCTATGCACAAATTTTTGTACAAGGGGATGGCATTTTGGAGCAGAATTAAAGAAAATAGGAAGTTCTATTTTACAATCATTAATGACACATGAGAATATCATTTCCTTGGTATCTATAGAAATCGGATTGACTCTGGAAAGAAATTCTCATCCTAGGATACAGTCTTCATTTATATCATCTAATATGTACAAGGTTAAGGTGTCACTTGTCCCTTTGAGTTTGATTGGGAAATTTTCAGATTTTGCAACTAAGGGAACAAGGGTGCCTTGAATGGCTAACCCACGATCTGATGTACTCTCCCATTAGAAATGGGGAAGAGTTGAACCTTTTTCTAGGTTCACCTAACAACCGGAGTCAAGCATACAGTCCAGGAAATATGGCTTGAACTCACTAGGGTGGAACTGGATTCACACAAATATCTTGGGACTGGTGAGCATTCCCAAACTAGGGTCAGGAGAAGGTTCTCTCTGTCTTGGACTTTCCATGGCCTGATCATAGTTCTTGCTTAACTCTTTGTCTAAAGACTGATCTCTTTCAATTTGTATGATTTTAATCATACTCTTCAATTATTCAATCTATGTCACCAAACTTTTGAGCTGCTGTTGCTTTTCTCTGATCTACAATCTCAGCATTTGCTCTTTATCTACCCTGTAACATTGTCTAGTTTCATTTCCATCTCGATATCTTTTATAAAGGTCAATAGGATTATACAGAGCAGGAGTGACACGCCTTACTTTTCCTTTACCCTTATCTTGCTCAAGGTGCTTAAGCAAATGCTTCTTTTCTTCTTTTAACGATGCTGTCAGCATTTACTCAAAAGTGGGAGTTTCAGACAACTATATGTCAATAGAAGCAATCTGTTTCTCAATGTTCTGTGGCCTGTTTGCAGAGAGCATATAGAGTGAGAAATCGTATGCTGGAGGCTCGAACCCTCCCAAACTTGGTTCGAAATCTAAGTCGAAAGAGGAAGATGACAAGGAAAATTTATGAAGAGCAGCCTTTTCATTTTCAAGCTCAGAATCATCAGATGCACTTGATGCATCATATGGTAAGAAAATAATCTCACAAGATGTTGATTCATCATCTGAACCAAAATATAGATCCCACCATCTAGGATCTAATTGAGCACACAAGGAAGCAAGCCTTGGTTTGGATTTCTTCTTTGGACACTTGTTTTCCCAATGGCCCTTCTGGCCGTAGATGAAGCATGTTTCTTTATCATTTTTATCTGTTTGTCTTTTAACAAACCTTGTCTGATGGGGTTTGTTATATTTTTTAGAAACATGGTAGCCATGCTGTTTTTTCTGTTTATAAGGCTTGTCTGGAAGGTATCTAGGAAGACTAGAGTAAAAACCTTTCTTCGACTTGGACTTATGAAACTTACAACTCTCTGCTAAGTGTCCTCTATTATAAGCACCACATCCCCAATCAGGCATCTTAGCAACATTTTTACAGAAAGAGGAGGAATACATACTTTGGTGGCGCTTGAAGTCTTTACTGACTCGTTTTCCGAAGCAGTGTTCTTGCCATGTCTCTAGGATATAGATATGCAACTAAGCTAGAGAGAGGCCTTGGTAGTTTATCTTTTTCTCTTTCATATACTATTCCACTGCATCTGGAACATGTCCTGGGAAACTTCTAATATAGTGCTACAAATAAGCAGGATCTCCTAATTTACCAGAAGAAATCAAGAGCTCTTGCATGTAACAAAAATATTATTCACTCCGTGCAAGGTCACAGAGTCGGGCAGACATAAACAGAGAAGCAAGATGTTCAGAGTCTTCTCTTTCTTTGGAACCATAGAATTATTTACCTAGTGCTTTAAGGATATGTTGGTCAGCATCTTCTACATAAATCATTTCATTCAAAGATTCTTGTGGGAGCCATCTCCACCATTCATTAGCAAGTCCTGAAAGGCCTACTATGATTTGTCCAGCTAGTTGTTGTCCTATGAGGGTATCATTCTGGGTTCTCT
The DNA here is from genome assembly GCA_001517045.1 of Pseudotsuga menziesii. Classification (NCBI taxonomy): domain Eukaryota; kingdom Viridiplantae; phylum Streptophyta; class Pinopsida; order Pinales; family Pinaceae; genus Pseudotsuga; species Pseudotsuga menziesii. Next base: position 20,897 of record LPNX010821531.1, on the reverse strand, counting down.
TATAAAGGGTCCATTTCCCTAACATTTGGATTGTTGCCTTAATATCGTCACAGGGTTGGCACTGGATATTCAAGATAGGTTAGTCAAGCATCTGAGATACAAGATTATTCATGGAGTTGATCCCAAACTAGAATCTAGGATTCGGGGCTTTTGATGTGTCGGGCATTCGTAGATCAAAATTATTATCCTGAGGAGGTGGGTTATGAAGGGATGAAGATTCTTTCGTGTAATGAGCAAACATCATATTCATATATTTTGTATCTAGAGCAGGTGGAAAGGATTTGAAGTGTCCTATCCATTATTTTATCTCTCCACATTCTTCTTCATCTCTTCCAAAGTTAAACTATGGTCTTTCATCTTCTGAAGCACTAAGCATGATGAAATAAACACTATGATGGTGTTTATTTTCTGTTTCTTTCCTTTTGTGGCCTTGTGATGCTAAGTCAAATACTGAGGGACTAAGACCTGTAACTTTATTTTTAAGTTATTGAGTTTGAGACAGAAGTTCTTCTAATTTTGCTAGTCGTCTCTCAGTTTTATCTGTAGCCTTTTCAACTGCTTCCTTGATTTCAGTAGAGTTGTTTAAGAGATGATCTAATAACCCTAACTTGGTTTCAACTAAACCATTTTTTTCTTTTTCTTCAATTATGATATTTTTCAAGGCAAGGAGATCATAGGTCATGTCGTCCAGATTTTGTGCAGTCATCTTCTGTTGCATATTGCTCTAGTTTTCTAACTTAATGTCATTTGGGATAGACTCATCATGACCTGAAGACTTATAAGGTAAGAATTCCTTTTTTATTAGACCATCTGTTGAGTATTGACAGAAGGGGACTTCGGGTATATTTCTTCCTGAGATATAGGATTTTCTTCCTTGGTTAATTGCTTCAAAAGCATCATTTTGTCTAGGCAGACCAAACATCCCTAAAGTTGGGGGATCCCTATTTTTTTGATGTTGGATCCTCTGTAGTATTTTTCTACAGGCCCGGTAGTCTTTGTGTTGACCACGGTGTTCAGTTTCGTATAGGCCAGTGTAGGAGGTAGAGGAATACTGAGATGTAGAAATAGCGCTGGGTTCGGCTTGTCCCCATGCATGGTTATAAGAATATACATAGGTAGATCTGATGAGAGGCGGTGAGAACTTAGGAGCAGGGGTTTGAGCTGGTAGTCTGAAGGAATTTGTATGCTGATCGAAGGTTAATGGTTGGTTTGATATAGAACTTTGCAGACTTTCAACATTTTTCAGCTCTTGGTATCTAACTTCCCATTGCTGAGGATAGTTAATACCAGTCCAGTCAAATGTGGCAAGAGTTTCTTGATGGGATTTATGTGATTCCACCATGATTTGAAGGTGCAAGCTCTGATGGACTCTAGATCAGAGAGGGGGAAGGGTGTCGTTACCAAAACGAATACACACAACGCCTTTTAATTGTATTATTTTTTATCCCTGCATCATTTGAAACCCTTGGGGTTGGATGTATGCTTTTAACAGATCATAGATGTGTGGATCTTCAAGACTTACAGAGTACTTAGGAAAAATAGTACCAAAAGCAGGACCATCATGTAAGGGGGCAGTGAATCCGCCAATAATGGCGTCTGCAAAGTTGTGATGTTGAGTGTCAATTGCAACATAGAGGGAAGAAACAAGAAGGTAAGGATGAAACAGTGGTCCTAAGCCTAATTTTATGGTGCCAAGATGCGCATATTTATAGCTTTCTCTTATAGCCCAGTCAATATGTTCTTTGTCAATCAAATTGATATGGACTGGTTCTTCAGAATCTGTGAAAGAAACATCTATTGAAGAGACTTTAATCTGAGTAACAAAACTATATTGCCACCATTTTAATTTATAAACATCAGAGGGAAAAATCTTAGGGAACTGCCAATCTTGAGAGGGATTGAAATCTTGGACATTTATGATTGAGGAATTAGAGGTAGATGATTCATTCATGAACGAAGATCTTCTTTCTGCTAAAGAAACTTCTGCATTGTTTTCCAACTGGAAATCTAGTGTTGTGTGAGAGACTGCATCCATTGATGGGTCCATGATTATTGGGATTTAAACTCCCAAGGGTTTTATCAACATAAGGACTTACAACGCTTACTCTTAGCTATGGCCTTTCTTAAAACCTCAAATAAATCCCCATGCCCAACAATAAACTTGACTGTCATTTCCACAGCCTACAGAATACAGTTTTACTATATTGCTAGCCAGCAAGACAACACAAACATATACTTCAACAAAATACGAAAAGTGAAAAATAATGAACTTACAGAATAAATAATGAACTTGCTCTGATACCAATTACGCCCAAGATCTAAACTTCTTTGAAAATTTCTTTATATTCCAGCAGTTACAGATTCATACACAGACATAGATCGGTTTCGGAGAGCGAAGCTCGTCACTACCATAATCTTCAACAAGACATTTACAGACTTCGAAGTTTTCTGATGCGATATTGTACTCAAAATAGCAAAATGAATATAATCAAATATTTATATAAATTTACAGAATACGTCTAAAAGATGTGAAATTTACAAAATGGGTCTGAAAGATGTGAAGAAATCATCAAAATAATTGTTAAAGATAAGGTGGTTAAGTTAGATAGATTTCATTCTACCTACCTTGGTTCAATTCAGTTGAGACATATTCTTCTTTAGTTATTTTGTTCTATCAATGCTCGACCTACCATTCTACGTAAAAAAGAAGCTTAACATAATAGTTTTCAAACTCCGTGATGATTAATGGTAGTGATTCGTGATGAAATAAGATAGTGGGAGTAGACATCTACCAATAGGATTAAAAACTCCATGGTAATGAGAGTAGACACCTAACAACAAATCACAGACAAAAACCCAAAGAAAAAGTTTCATAATTTCATTGATCCTGAGGTCATCCATCATTATTAGTAGTTGTTTAAGATTTTGTATTTGCTTTCGTTTTTTCATCGATTTCAGTGAAGAATAATCCTTCTAACTATTTAGATGATCACGTTAGAACATTCATTAGCTCTTGGATATTTACATTGGAATAGTCAACAGGTTTTGGTTTGGCTTGTAATTTCTTCAGTGACTAACTAGATTTTTTCTTGGGTTGTTCGTGGCTAAACAATGTCCGCACAATATTTTACATCCTTCTTTTAGTCCAAAAATGCTTAGACACAACCTTCTTCAATTACCAAAAAAAAATGTCGGCTTAGTCTTCACTTTTTCATAATTTAAAAAAAATGTTTAGGCACAACCTTCTTGGAATCCAAAAAAAATGCCTACATAGTCTTCGCTTCTTCACAATTTAAAAAAAAATGTTTGCACACCCTTCTTGGAGTCTCCTAGAGTTTATAGTCTTCACTCCTTCATAGTCCAAAAAAAATGCCTGTTGAGCCTTTTACAGATCATTCCAGCCCTGTAACTTGATTGCTTTGAGTACTAATCTTACTTGATTACCTTACACAAAACTTGCACATAAATTAAACCTTGTTTTTTGTTAGGCCAAATTTGACAACATGTCCACTTAATGATTTAATTCTTTTTATATATGTTTGAAAGAGATCATATCAAAAACATAAAAATCATTTTTAATTTCTAAGAAAAAATTTCAAATATTGAAGACTTTTTATAGAAATGACATGATTCATAAAATTAATAACTAGTTTTGAATTACTATGAATATGAATTTTATAATTCACTATTACTTAAAATCTTTGAATAAATATTTTATTACTGACTATGATGTTCAATGTTCACTCATATTCATTTAGTTTTTTAAATCTTAAAGTGAATTTCATAACATATTATATATATAATATAATTATAGAGTATTCTTTGTGTAATCAATTATTTCTACACAATTTTGAATGAAGAATTTATATTTTTTTAAATTTAATTAATAAAATTGAAAGTTTTAATTTATTTTATGAAGACTATAGAATATTATAATCTTAAATTCATGAATAATATATATACAAAATATTATAAAGTGAAATTCGCCATTCACCATATATTATATAATTATAGAGTATTCTTTGTGTAATTGATTATTCGTAGACAATTTCATGACATTTATCTATATAATATAATTATAGATTATTCTTTGTGTAATCTATTATTCTTAAACAATTTTGAATATATATTTTACATTTTTTTAGATTTTATTAATAAAATTGAAATTTTTAGTTTATTTTATTAAGATTATAAAATATTATATAGTGAAATTTATAAATAATAGATATACAAAATATTATAAAGTGAAATTCATGACATATTATATATATAATATAATTATAGAGTATTCTTTCTGTAATGGATTATTCCTAGATGAACATAGATCCATCTTAAACATGGATTTAGAAAGCACCGAGAGGGATCCAATTTAATTAGGTGTAAGTTATTTTTATCTTAAATTTTTAAATGTTCATAAAAAATTACAACTCAAACATTTTGATTCGTTTAATGTTTGATAAATCCGGGTTTAACATGGATCTTTTAATTACTTTTCATTTAGTTGTATGATTGGCTTTTTATCATTTTATAAATTAGGCGACATGTTTTTCTCTATATTCTTTTTTGTTTACACTATTTATAAAAATCCACAATATAATTGTTATTTATTTATTCACTTTTATTATTTGATAAATTAGGTGACATGTTTTTCTTTATATTCTTTTTTCTTTACACTATATAAATATATGAATCCACAATATAATTTTTATTTATTTATTTATGTTCGTTAACATAATATTTTTTTTATATGTCGACTAGCATAAAGTGAGTAACGTGACATGATCTCCCCCATACTGGGCTGAGAACACGTCCCTTCTCTCGGTGCAACAATTTCATAATATATATATATATATATATATTAATAGATTATTCCTAAACCATTTTGAATAAAGATTTTACATTATTTTTCTTTCTAGATTTTATTAATAAAATTAAAAATTTTAATTTATTTTATTAAGATTATAAAATACTATATAGTAAAATTCATTACATAATATAAATTATATATATATTTTTAATAGATTATTCCTAAACCATTTTGAATAAAAATTTTACATTATTTTTCTAGATTTTATTAATAAAATTAAAATTTTTAATTTATTTTATTAAGATTATAAAATACTATATATAGTAAAATTTATTACATAATATAAATTATATTGTTTTTAATTGATTATTGCTTGGCAATTTTGAATAAATAATTTATTTTCTCTAGATTTTATTATTAAAATGAAATTGTTATGACAAAACATGGTTAATAGTGAAATATTCTTGATGTAATTGATTGCTAATTAATAACTTTGAGTAAAGTTTTTATTATTAAAATGAAATTATTTATTTCTTTTTTTAATTCAAAGTGGAATTACATTTATCATAAGTGCTATACACTTCATCATTTTATCAAATTTTTATGAAACTATTTGAACAATTAGAAAAACTTTTTTTCATAGAATCATAATACTAAAACATAGGTTGATCACTTAAACCCAACTCCTCATAATCACGGTTTCAAATACGTTACTTCTTAATCATAAACTCATATATATCTGCTAAAGTAAAAACATATATCTCTAGAGCTTCGATAGCTATGCACTTTGACCACCAAAGGATCAAAACTAAAGAAACCTTTGTACAAAAATGTATGCACTACATGTCCCCATACTCTTTACTTGGTTAAAAAAAAATTATATCCTTCTTAGGTCAATATGATAAGTATCTATGTATATGGCTCAGTCCAAAAAATGCCCTTAATGACTTAAAAAATGTGAGCATAATTTTTTACAGCTTTCTTAGAGTCCAAAAATGCTCACACACAACCTTTTTGGAGTCCAAAAAAATGCCTACATAATCTTCCCTCATTCAGAATTAAAAAAAAATGTTTACATAACCTTCATGGAGTCTCCCAAAGTCTATAGTGTTCAGTCTTTCACAGTCCAAAAAAAATGCCCCTTGAGCCTTTTATAGATCATTCCAGCCATATAACTTGAATGCTTCAAAGTACTAATCTTACTTGATTACCTTACACAAAAACTTGCACATAAATTAAATCCTATTTTTTGTTAGGCCCAAACAACATGTCTGTCCATTCAATTATTTAAATCTTTGTATATATATCTCAAAGAGATCATATAAAAAAACATGAATAACATTTTTCATTTTTAAGTTTTAAGCCATATTTTAAATAAGCGTGGCTATTTTATAGAAATGACATGATTCATAAAATTAATAACTAGTTATGAATTACGATGAAATGAAGTTCTTTTATAATTGACTATTGTTTGAAAACTTTGAATAAAGATTTTATTAACAACTATGATGTTCAACCTCTACTCACATTTATTTTATTTAGTTTTTTAAATCTTAAAAAAGAAATTATTTTATAAAGAATTATTCTTTATTTTACAAAAAGTATATAATGAAATTCATAATACATATATTTTTATATTTTTATTGATATATACAATAATTAAAATAAAATAAAAAATACACCTCAAAAAATTGAATCTCAATTGCTTAAATAAATTATTTTAATCTAGATTTTATTAATAAAATGAAAATTGTCATTATTTTATAGAGATTATAAAATAATATTTATAATAAAATGCTAAAATTTTTTTTTTTTTAAAGTTAATGATTTAAACCAAATATTATTTATACCAATTTCAACTTGATTTTTTTCATTAATTATAGACCACCAGAATTTATTAATTTTTTTCATTAATTTTATACCATTAATAAAAATTTCAAATTTTAGCTTAAGAATTTATGTCTTAATTTTTCAAAAACCTTATGGCTATCAAAATTTTTAGTATTTTCTGATGATACTGAATCCATTTCTACCATAAAAATAGCTATTTAAACAAAACTAAATTCTATTTTTTCAAAATCAAACTACACTATATTCATTAAAAAAAAAACTATTACTTATTACGTAGTCTAATGACTAATGACTCGGAAGAGGCTTACTACGTTCTAATAATATTCATTTGACAAGTTATTTCCAGCTTTGCGACGAAAATAGTTTGATTATTCCTCAAGACGCGTTGAGCCAAATTCCCTGGGTGGATTGGTAATCTTTGTCCACTCAAATCAAATAATATAAAAATTGCCAGTGGGAGAAAGTGGGGTGACCTTCTGCACCGTAGGGTGGACTAACAAAACTACAAGGGTAGTGACCACGACAGCCACGCTAAAGGATGGCCCATTAATCCCATCTACAAAAACAAAAATTTGAATAAAAATGTACTCTAATCATTTTAATTCTGCGCCATAGTTGGATACACCGAGGACAAATTTGAATTAGCACGCTAAAGAATGGCCCATTAAACCCTGTTACGGGATAAACAATTAATAAAAATGAATTCTTCTCTGAAAACTTGAGCAAAAAATTAAAGTAATCATTTTGATTTTGCACTCTAGTTAGTTCCAGTGAAGACAGATTTGAATTCAAAGCATGAAAGCATAATCCACCCAGATACGTACGGAATTGTTAGGAATGATCAAATTCCAAATAGAATTGATTCTTTTCACATCTCTCCCATCTGCGTTTTAGAGTTTGGTATTCATTGACGTTATGTGTATTTATATGTATGCTCGTACGTGGCTCGTACCATAGAAGCAAAGGGAATATTGCATCAAGATCACTGAGTTGGGCAGTGAGACAGAAATGGATTAAATTCTAAAGTCGATCCTGCAGCTTGTGTGTTTTGTGATGACAATAAATATAGAGATGGATGCTGCAATTTCCGCAAGTATTAGTTAATGAAGAAAGGAGGCCACGCTATTACTTCCATATTATTCGTAGGGAAGATGATTTATAGCATCATCATCTCAGCTACGACCGCAAAGTGGCTGGAAATACTTTTCAACGAGATGGTTTTGTTTTGAAAGAAGTTGAAGGCAAGCTGCTGCCAGAGGATGCTGAATTCAAATTATCCATGGAGGGAAAGTATAATGCTCCTGCTGTTTGGCACAGAAACGTTCTCACAGTACTGATAGTTCTTGGTCCAAACTTTTAAAATATCCATCCCATATTCCAACTAGAGAACGAAAAAGCTTGGAGTCTATTGATGGTTTGAATTGAGCTAATTCCTCCAGCTTGTTTTCATCTTCATTCGAAACAAAATCATCAAGTTGAAGAGTACTTCCACCCATCCACCGGTCGTAGCTAAGATGATGATTCTATAGACCATCTTCGTGATGAATATGGAAGGAATCTAAGTGTGGATTCCTTTAATAACTAATGGTTGTTGCATTTACAGTTAATGTTGTGTTTGCCATTTTCACAAGTATCGACATCTCTCATTGCGGGACTTGAGATCCTTGATATTGGATGCCGTCCTAGTTTTTTTTTTAATGTAATGTGTAACATGGCTTTTTAATTATGATGATGGTTAACTTTTACCTTGGTTTATCGGACCTAAAGAAACCAATTAATTATTTTGTTTTAAAAGTGTATTCATATACTCAAAAAGCTTGGTGAGAAGTTTCGGGAGCTCACTATAATTTTGACAAGTTAAAAGGCTAGGGAAGTTGGTATTGCAACAAAGATTATGAAAGTGAGATCTAATGTGGGTGTACCCAAGGCACTATAAGAGGAAGTGATTTTCATCTTCAATGTTCCTATTCTCACATAGACGAGAGATCTTTTCCACCCATGGTGTTTTAGGAACAATCCAACTACCTCTTCCACTATGGAGCTCATGAGAGTTCGTTCTTATCTTGGCTATACTGGGTTTTTTCTTTGAATTGGTTAAAAGAGATATACCTTTGATCTTCTAGAGTAGCGTTGATGACCTCCTTATAATATCTTAATTTTCTTTTAGCCTCTAAATCTTTCTCACGCCACATTTTTTCTTTAAACTTAGAAGTAACAATATTTTTGATGTTATTAATATTTTTCAACGCAATATTTTCATCGATCTCCACGTTGTTTAACCAGGCCCCTGGTATCTTTATACCAACCTCACTTGAGCCTTAGGTAACCTCACTTGAGCCTTAGGTGGTCTCCCATGTTATTGGGAGCCTAGTCATAGCTAGGCTCTAGATAGGGGAAAGACCCACTTATATATATAAGGAGAATAGGATAAGGTGTGTTGCTTTTAATTTTGAGGTTATACATTATAAAAAGCTTTTGGATTTGCTCAATCTTTCTCCAAGATTCTCTAGAAATGTTGCAACCCCAAACTTTACACCCATACAAGATAACAGGAGTGACTAAAGTTTCAAAGAGGAGCTTCTTTTTATCCCACATCACAAGGTTTGCAGCTTTACAATTATTTTCAAGACCAAAGTAAGCTTTCCACCTTCCATTAATCATTTTCTCAATGTTATAGTTCCAATTGAGCTTGTAATGAATATCAATTCCTAGGTATTTGTAAGAAGCCACTTCCTCCAAGTTGCTATTGTAATACACAAAATTATCATAACTTTTGTTTTATGTTTTAAATGAATTTACAAATTTCAAGTTTAAATTATTGAAATCTCAATAAAGAAATATAATGTGGATTAACTTTATATGTTTGGAATTGAATTTAAATTATTAAAAAAAATTACACTTTATATGTTTGGAATTGAATTTATATATTTGTATTGTAAATTTATGCATATTGAAAGTCAAAATATCAAAGAATACCTTTGATTTTATCTATGTAGCATGGGAACCATTCAATGCTTTAAGGAAACACGTTGTTTAAGTTTAGACGTTCTAAGGAAATTGGGAGCTTGTTGGACGTTCTAAGTAAATTGGGAGCTTGTTGAAAACTTTTCAATTGGATTGGAAATAGTTTAGGATTTTTGAGAGTTTATTGGACACTTTCACCCTCTAAAATCGAGAACTTGGGGAATTTTCTTGGGTATTTCCTTCACCTGTAATAGCCACCCATTTATAATGGTCATGTTCGTTGTTAGCGACATTTCTATTTCCTTTGGACCGTACATATACATGGTTGACTCATAAAACAAAATTAGAAAACTAAGATGCAATAAAAGTCTTTTTCTTGCTACATCTAGATTTAGTCCCTACATTGAATTACCCCTAATCAATAATAAATATAAATATATTTTGACTTTTTATATATTAAATAAAGGAAAATAAATATTTATATACCTTTGCAAATACCCTAGCATAAAATGTCTTGTAAACATATATTATTCTAATATATTTTAATTATAGAAAACACAAAACTGAAACTGAAAACTTACTCTCTATATATAGCCACAAATATAGGGACTATACTTCTAAAAGTCCCCACTTTAAAAAAAAGTATACCTTATATAATCAATCACATGGATAGTAATCTTGATTTTATTGTCATTTCCATGTGCTAAGAGGTTCTAGTTACAACCATAATACAAGGGATAAGTTAAGTCATATGGTTTGTGTTAATGTTTATTTTCTTATCTATGTTTCTTCTCTTCTCATGTTTTTTTCAATTATTTTATTTTTTTATATTTTTAATATATATTTATCATTATTGATGTTCCCAACTTGTTGTTT
>LPNX010821531.1:0-10360 GCA_001517045.1 Pseudotsuga menziesii | reverse complement strand
AATTTGTAAAGATATATAAAGGTCAAAGTATATTTGCACGAAATGATTAATTATGCAGAGTCTGTTGTAAAACATGATGGTTTTTTGTAATTTTGGAACTTATAATGAAATGTAAGATGAAGAGAAGATTTTGGGTCTTCTGTAATGAAAGTTCCTCAAAAACAATTTATGACCATTCTTTATTTAGATTGGCAGATATTTTTCTATTGAAAAAATATATATATATAACCTCATTTCAATACATTTTTTCAAATATAATATATTTAACTAAATACCAATTTTCTTAACATATTTTATATTTTTCCATTTATGAAATGTATTCTCATTTACATTAATTATTCACGGACTTTCATTATTCATTAAGGATTTAGATAATGTGTAAAGCTAGAGATGCATTACCCTACTCCTTTATGAGATGAGTCATTTACAAAAAAAAAAAAACTCGCTAATAGGGATCTCCTAATCAAACCCCATTACCTATCACTTCCAACTTCTTCGAATAAGTTTCTACTAACACCTATTACTTCTAACCTTTAAATGATTGAAGAACAAAATATTCCAGATCCATATTGTTTTAAAAAGGATAAGATAAGGTATTTTTACACAATGTTGTAAATGCCTCCTATGTATACAATAGAATATCGCATAAAAAAGTTTCAAATTTAATACAAATAAAAAACTCCATAAATTTTGGTTAGTGAAACCCAATATGTACAACCCTTAGTTTAATTTGAAAATGAACCTCACCCCTTAATACTATCCACTATATCGAATTACCTTTTACCTATTTTTAAAATAATCAATATAAATCTATTATTGTGATATGATATTGATTTACCACTTAATCTTAATCTTAATAACCTTTAATAATTTGTGAAAGAATATATATACGTTTTGAATTTTAATTTGAAAGTAAACAAGAATTTACCCAATAATTATAAGAAAAAATGTCTCTTAATAAAGTAAATAACGTGTAGTAGGTTGCTTAAGTTAGAAAATTATTGTAAGTTGGTTAAATTAAAAAAAATGATTGTAGTTTGGTTAAATTAGAAAATGAGTATAGGTTAGTTAAGTTCAATAACATAAATAATATGTGGTAAGTTGGTTAAGATAAAAACTAATTGTAGGTTGATTAATAACATATGGTAGGTTAGCACCTAGATGCGGGTGCCACTTGTCTCATTGACAATGCAAGGTGTCTCGAGTCGAAGGACGGAAACGTGGCATCTTGTATGTCAGGTCTTCTTTATCTCCCCTACACAATAGCTAAAGTGCATTCACTGCGCGGAGGCCGTCACCCTGGTTAGCGATGGAGGAAGGGATCAGGAATTAAGACCTTCGTCCGACGATGATCAAACGGTCATGTCAAGTGATGGAATAGCCACTTTAAGTTGGGTCTAGCGATGGAAGAGTCAGTCCTGCATTAGCTTCCCTTTGATGGCCTCTAAGTTTATTCGTGTGGTTGACAGGCTTAAGGAATTTGAACAGGAGGCCCTTGGGCTCATTCTCCTCCTCCGGTGTTGTGCTAGCAGAGATTCATCCCAGCTTTGTTCTGGTCCTCCCACCTGTTTTTCTTCGTATCCGAGCTTTCTCTTGCATCAACAATCAAGACTACGGGCTCTGGTCAGTAAGGATTCAAACGAAAACCTACAACATTCTATTCGATTCACCATGTCTCGACAACGTGGCACCCCTCGTCGTGGTAGCAGTGGTCGCGGTCGTGCTCAACGCGCCATGAGTACGACGATGGAAGAAAGTTACGAGACCAGTGTATCCATGCTTGTGAGAGTCTTGATTGATGAATGGGAAGCTCTCCTGGTTACTGAGCACTTGGCTAGAGATAGAGGGAGTGACCAAATTAATCACTACTTGCTTATCAAATATATGATCAACACCTTAATGGAAGAAATGGTCAGCAACTGGAACTACACTCACTCGCAGCTCGATGCTCTCTGCCAAGACCAAACTAATTGAACTTGATGCCCAACACAACAGGCTGGGCATGACTTTCGCTTGGAAACACTTAGCCATTGGGCTCTGGACTGCAGGAAATGTTGAAGGGGGTAGCATTAGTGTTATGGGGGAGCTTCGGTGTCACTGGAAAACAACTTGGTTCCTACGATGACTACAACGATGATTGCTCCCTTCCATGTGCCTTCCACTATCACGCCATTGATCAACAATTGCGTCTGCGAAATTAAGGTACCTCTCCAAGAATCTTCTCCTCTTCCTATCAAGGAGCCAGACAATATGGCTGAAGAAGAATTCCAGGGGGGGATGCCCAATCATAGAGGAGGTTCCTCCCCCTTAGCTTGTTACTAATGAATACCCAGAAGCCGACTTGACCCACCACTGCTTACACCTGTTATTGTAAGTTTTTATGTTTTAATTTGCTTTCTAGACTACTGTTTAATATGTCTTTGAACAATACCAGTATAAATTTTGAGTCTATAGTTTAGCCCCCATCGGTTGATGGCCATTTTTGTCATTTTATTGTAAGACAAGTCCATAGTGTTGACTGGTTACGGTAGTGGTTCATCTGTTTTAAACCACCCCAAAACGATGTCAGTGATATAAATATTGATGTAACCTTTGTTTTAGTAGTTTAATACAATTTGCAAACTTATAAAAAAAATATATGATATGTTAGTTAAATTAGAAAATGATTGTAAATTGATTAAATTAGTAAATAATTATAACTTTATTAAGTTAGGAAGTGATTTGAAACATTTAATTATTAAATAGATGGAAAAATTAAAATAAGATTTATTCTTAACATTTCAATTATAAGATGATTTCAACTCAAAACAAAGTTTAAAACAATTATTTTAACATCTAAAAATAAAAGCTAAAAAATTAATTATTTTAAAAAATATCGTATATGATAAAAAACAAGAAATTCAGAGGAACCATTATCTTTAACATTGTATTTAAAAGAGAAAATGTGGTTTATACATGTATTTTTTTAAAGAAAAAACAACATTATGAAATCAAATGCTCCCGCACATATTAATTTTTAAGACTGTGAATACTCTTAGAAAAACAAGTGTTTTATTATTTAAATTTTAATGTTTTAAATTTTTATTAAAAAAATTATTAAAATGTTACTTTGTTGTTAGATGATTAAAATGAATTTTTATTTTTATTTTTAATTAAATTCAATTAACTTCAAAATAATATATTTTTATTTAATAATATTATTATAAATAATATGTAAAAATAATATGTTTATATAATAATAATATTATAAAGAATATGTAAAAATAATACCTTCAAAATAATATGTTTTATTTAATAATAATAATAATTTTTTTGTAAGCTGCACAGATATATTATATTACAGAGGCAAAAAAATTACATACAGATAACTTGGCTACCTGAGGTTGAAGGAGGCAAAAACTCCTCCAGAGCCTTTCAAAAAATACTAGCCTTCTGACCGTGTTCACGATAAATATGTTCATGACTAAGAGACTTAGTTACAGTAATCCATAATAGACACGACTAGCTCCTATATAAGAGCAAAGCCGAAGATTTTTCAAATAGAAGTAAAAACAGACAGTATTATGAGAAATTCTGAAACTTAACCAAAACCCACTAGAGACTGGACCAAAAAACCTGGTCGGAACGATCATTTAAACAGTAGGTATTTCTTCAGTGATGGGGCAGGCCCATCGTTCTTCCTGCGACGGAGTGGGAAAAGTGGTGGCAGCATTCGGTGCCGGAGAAAGAGAATATGGCTGCTGGTTAGACTGTTGGGCCGACGAATCCTTCAGACGCTTGAGGAGAGGCTCCATGGTAGAGGGAACTAGAAAAGGTTGGACATGGGGCGTTTTTTTAGAGCAGCCAGTTGCACTTCCGCTACCACCTAGACTAGTGAGAGCCCGGCCACCAGATTCGCTGCCACTAGCACCACCACCCTAAGCACACCCCCCTGTTTTGCGCACATTCAGACTAGAGATGTTGGCTGTGCCTTTCCATGAAAAGGAGTTGTCCATGACCGTAAGCTGGGCATCAATTTTTGCAATTTTCACTTTCATGGAGTGAACTGCTATCCGAGCCTCAAACCAATTACTGAGCATGTCCTCTGCCAGGTTGCAAAGCATGTTCTTTAGCATCCAATCATTAGAGGAAATTTGGGGTCTAAAATGGGCCTTATAAGATAACGTGCCAAAATAAGTTTTTGTGAGTTGGAATTCAAGAACCAATAGAATTTCAATAAAATAAGTCAACCATAATGGTTGAATTGGCATATTTGTCATTAAAAAAACTACATTTTTTGTTCGTATTTTCGACATATCTCATTGTGTTTTTACTCAAATTTCGATCGAGAGAGCTCGTTGGATGTGGAATTTGATTATGCATCCAACGAGTACCCACACTGCATACTTTTGACGGACCCCGCTACCCCAAAAACAAGAAATACCTGAAAAAATGTGATGATGACATCATCATCATGTTTTTTCAGGTATTTCTTGTTTTTGGGGTAGCGGGGTCCGTCAAAATTATGAAGTGTGGGTACTCGTTGGATGCATAATCAAATTCCGCATCCAACGAGCTCTCCGGATCGAAATTTGAGTAAAAACACAGGGAGATATGTCGAAAATACAAACACAAAAGGTAGTTTTTTTCTTTCTTCCTCTAAAATTAATCAATATTATTTTATTATTTTAACTATTATTTTATTATTTTAACTATTATTTTATTATTTTCCTTAGGAGGCACATTTTAGACCCCAAAATTCCTCTAATGAATGGTTAATTTGACCATCCTCCTCAGCCATCGAGAGCTTGCGGTTGAGGACCCTATTCTCCCAGGCTTCCACCAAAACACGGACGCATGGAGAGATGTGAGGTTCATAGTCCATCAGGACTTGAGCACTGCAACCCCTCTGGGATTTTCCCTGTCCTGAGCTAGCTCGTCTAGGAGTTCCTCTCTATCATGACATGACTGCCAACTTGATCCTGAAACCAATACGTAGAGGAGCGTTCTTACCAGCACTGAACCTAGAGCGCACTGAAACAAAGACTCTGCAAACCTCCTGTTGCACTGCAAACCCAACACTGCTACTAGCCACAGCATAAAACTTGACTTCAATCTAAATAAGATGCCTGTCATTCCACGTACCTACAAACATTAACCATCGCTGCAGAGCCATGAATGCACCTAGGAGGACGGACCTTTGCCAGCCCGGTTCGCATGAGCCGAAGTGACCAAGGAAATTTCTCCCATGCGCAGAGAACCTTACATATGCTGAAGAGGTGCGCTGACTTACTGTGTTATCACAGGAGCGACATGTGCTCTTTTCGGTGGCCAGAAAGAGGGACAGATGTCGTCGGAGTTATCACCCGCATCCGAGCATGACAGATCAGAGTTAGAAAACTGAATACTCTTTGTTCGGATTTGATCATCTAGAGAATCATGTAACGTGCCTTCCACCAGCGAGTGGGGAGAATTAACACCTGAATTAGCTAAGAAGCCTCCTAATGAATTCGTTTTTCTGTGCATGTGGTGAAAGGTGATTGTGTGCATGTTTTGCAAAAGGGAAGCCAAACATCTGATTCCATGCGCCAAGTGCCAGCTGGTTGTAACTTTGGTGATCTGCAACCGTGGAGGAGTTTAGCTGCCATGGAAAGGATTATGGCAGAGTCTCCTTCCACAATGACTAGCAGTAGTCCTTTGGTTTTTACTATTGTTAACCCTGCAATCATGCCCTCAAGTTCAGCGACGTTATTGGAGTTGAATCCCGAATTTCCATAGAATGGATGAATGATATTGCCTTGGTTATTTCTTATAGCTCCACCGAAGCCAGCCCTACCCAGATTTCCCTTGGAGGCACAATCAAAGTTGAGCTTGAACACTTTCTCAGGAGGAGGATCGGAGTGAGTTGGACTATCAGGTCGCATGATGGGTTTGCTGAAGGAGGGTGGGACTATATAAGAATCAAAGTTAAGGGCTTTCAAGATACACTTCTCATTTTGAGAGGTGGGGAGGTCAGAAATCGTCCAGCCTTTGGATTGAATGGTTTCTTGAAGATTCTTTTTTATAGAGTTCCACAGAACTTGAGGGGATGAGATGGAATCCTTGAAGATTCTATTGTTGCGCTCTTTCCAAGTGTGCCAAAGAACAAAGCCAAGGGTAAGCGTCCAGAGTTGTTTGAGGATATTACTTTCAAAGGGGGAATCCATCCAATTTTTCAGAGACTCAGTGATATTGCCTTTCACTCTGTTGGTACGTATGAAGACTTCTGCAACGTAGTCCTATAATGAGTTGGTGAAAGGGAAAGCATCCAATAGGTGGTCTATGGATTCCTCATGAATTTCACAAAGGTTGCATCTGGAAGGACCTTGGAAGCCTTTTAGATTCAGGTTCTCCCAAGTGATAATTCTACGATGCAAGAGAAGCCAGAGAAAGTGGGAGATTTTTGGCCATTGTTGAGAGGTCCAAAGATGAGTCCAAATCGGAGAGGCTTGACTGTTTGGCGAAGCTGAAATGATGCTATAGGCTTATTTCATCGAGAATTTTCCTGAAGGTCGGTGACCCAAACAAATGATGTTTGATCCCTACCTTTGCTTGATCTTTCTAGTACAAAGTTCCGGCCATATTTTGTCTGAAAGGTTTTTATCCGGAGACAAGTTCTAGAGAGGGGGCTCTTTCCAACTATGGAATCCATCTAACGAGGAGTTCCAGAATTCATTGACTGTTAGGTGGCTATTGTGACTGATATAGTTCTGGGAATCAAGATCAAGAACAAGACTTTTAAGGATAGGAAGTTGTTGCCAAGAATCTTCCTAGAAAAGAGCCTTGTTCCTTGCATTAATTTCCCAGAAACTATGCTTTTGAATTATGGCCCTTTGCTTGTTGGAATCTTTCCATATGTGCGATCTAGGCAGTTCTTCATCAAATATGACTAGAGAGTGAGAGGGATAATCCGGAGCATACTTGTTGTTCCATAGCGTAGTCCAGGGGGTGTTGTTCTTTGAGATCCAATTCCACCAGATTTTTGTCGAAAGAGCTTGGTTGTTTATCTCTGGATTCCTAATGCCTAGCCCTCCTTCAGAATTCTTTTTACATAGCATGTCCCAACTTACCAGCACCCATCTACTATTGTTGTTGGTGAAACCCCACAGAAAATACCTTTGAAGGGATTTAATAGCTTTTAAAACCCATTTCGGGGCTACCAAAACCGAGAAAAGATACAAAGGTATAGACTACAAAGTGGATTTAAGCAGGACAGCTCAACTCGAGAGATTGAGGGCTCTAAAGGTCCACAAAGTGAGGCAAAGTTCAAGTTTGTTTAGGAGTTCCCTCCAGGATGAATGTTTAAGCACAACATCGAACAGAGGGGCTCCCAAATATTTAGTGGGAAAAGAGGATACTGAGAAGCGGAGGATACGAGAAATGTTTCTTTGGGCTGCCATACTCGTGTTAAAAAGGAATATTTGATATTTTTCCAAATTAAGGGAGGTTCTTGAAGCTTCTTCAAAGGTGTGCAAGATGGATTGAATTTTTCGGGCTTCATGAACAGAGGAGTGTCCAAAGAGGAGATTGTCATCCACGAATTGCTGGTAAGCTAGAGGCAGGGCATTGTGAAGGGAGAGACCTTTAAGGGAGTGCTCAGCTAGGGTTGATTGATTCATATGGCCAAGACCCTCAGCCATAAGAATAAAAAGGAAGGGGGAAAGGGGATCGCCCTGATGTATGCCACACGAGGGGGAGAAAGTGGAGGAATGGAATCCATTAACCAAGATGGAAAAGAAAGTTGAAGAGATAAGAGAAAGGATCCAGCGAACCCAATCCTAACAAAAGCCAAAAGCCAACAACATTTTTTCAATGAAATCCTAGCTAAGTTTGTCGAAGGCTTTAGAAAGGTCTAGTTTGAGAATCATGCCCGGGGTTTTGGAGGTTTTAAGAGAGTGGACAACCTCATGGGAGAGGATTATGCCATCCAGAATCTGTCTACCTTCCACATAGCTTGATTGTTCCAAAGAAATGAGGAGAGGCAGGAGGGGTTTCAACCTGTTAGCCACCGCTTTAGAGATGATTTTGTAAATTACACTGCAAAGGGAGATAGGGCAGAACTTACTAGGGTGAGAATCTCCAATTTATTTAGGAATGAGAGCTAGATGAGTGGCGTTGAGAGTTGGAAGAATCCATTTCTTTTTTCTAGATTACTCAACCAATTCCAAAACTTCATCCTTGAGAAGATTCCAACAGTGGTGAAAGAAGTCAATAGTGAAACCATCCGGACTTGGTGAAGTTCCATCCACCATTTGCTCCACTGCTACCTCAACTTCTTGCATGGCAATAGGTTGCATGAGAGAGTGGATGTGCTCATTATTAAAGAGAGAGGGGATGTGTTGGGTTTCCCTGCGGATTTCTTCTTGCTGCTCATGATCCAGTTCAGTGAGGAGCTGACTAAAATGTCATGTTAGTTCGTCAGATATTTCTTGATGTTCCTCCAAGGTTTCTCTTGAATTTGTGCGAAGCTTGCTAATTTTGTTCCTCATTCTGTGTTTAATTGTGGATTTGTGGAAAAAGCTTGTGTTTCACTTGCCATCTTTTAGCCATTTAACCCTGGCTTTCTAATTCCAGAAAATAGCTTCTTGATCACATCTTTGGTTGAGTTGATGAAGGAGTTCCCTTTCCTGTAGTTTTGAGTCTAGAGTAAAACCATGCTCCATCGCATGGCACTGGATAGAGTCTAAGTTTTCTTGAATGACCACTTTTTCTTTGAAAATATCATCAGAAATAGTCTTATTCCAAGTTCTGAGATGACCACGAAGCTTTTTGAGCTTTTGGTGCATAATAGCCATTTTTGAGCGGCCAGAGACAGACATCGCGTTCCACCAAGAGTTGAATGAATCCATAAAAGTGGGATGAGTGAGCCAAGAATTTTCAAATCTAAAAGGTTTGTGAAGGGAGTGTCCCTAACTGTGCCAGGAGAGGGAAATGGGCCAATGATCAGATCTAGCCGTGGGGAGAACTATTGCATCAAGAAGCCCTCCAAGGGTAAGGATGGGTTCCAAAACTAGGAAGCGATCCAGACGTTTAGCAATTTGGTGGACTCCGCCTATTCGGTTGTTCCAAGTGAAGAACCCAAAGGAGGTCTAAACATCTACCATTTCACAAGAGTTGATCATAGTTTTGAAGGCCTCATCTTCAGTAGAGAGGGTTTTAATAACACCTTTCTTCTCTTCCAAGCTGGATATCATGTTGAAGTCTCCACCAATGATTATCGAAGATTCATTATGCAGGATGCGGAACCAATCAATATGATTTAAGAGGTTCTTTTTAGAATCCGCCATCTGAGGACCGTACACATTCATTAAAAATCCCCTGATACTAGAATCGAGAATGTGGAAGGAGGCAGAAAGAGAATGTCTAGAGGCAAGGGCATTGTCAAGAGTAATGAGCAGTGGGTTCCAACGGATTGAGACGCCTCCCGAGGCACCTTGAGCATTAATTTCCATAGTGAGACAATTCTTCTAGATCCGAGCCAAAATTGAGGTAGCGGTTGGGGCATTTGGTTTCTTGAAGAAAAAGGACAGAAGGAGGATATTTTCGAAGCTTCATTTTAAGCATTCTTTGTTTAGAGCGACCATTGAGACCTCTAATATTCCAAGAGAGGAGCTTCATTGATTAACAGAAGGGGGGGAAGTGAAGAATTCTGTTAACTGAGCATATTGGCCTAAGTCAACCAGCGCAGTGCCTAGACGATTGATTCTTTGAAGAGCCGATTTGCATCCTTTTTTTTTGGATCTTTATGCGATTTATGTTTCTCTTTTGTCCAGAGGTAGCCACTCCAAGTTGTGCTTTCACTTTGAATAGAGCTTTGTGCAAAAGATGGATCTACTTGGGAGGAATAGATTTAAAATCTTTTCTGGTGTAGACATCTTCTAGACCAATTAGATCAAGCCCTTCGGGAATGGCGTCTTTCATGTCCTCTTCCTCTAGATCTTCTGGATTTTGATCTAGCATATGAATATCTAAATGAACTCTGTCTTGAGTATCATTAGGGTTTTATGAGGACCTACTTGGAGATTGCTGAGAGGGCTGTAAGATAGAATTATCCATTGTTTTGGACACATGCAGCTAGACAGAGACTTCTTGATTCAAATTTTTATCCTCAATGATCTTTTCCTTATCCATATTTACTTCCTCCAACACTTGGAAACTATTGTTGGTGGAAGGATGTAGAGCCCCTACTGGGTCTCTCTTAGGATTTATTTACAGTCAAGAATTTAACTATATATATATATACATATACAGTTTGATAATCAAATGTTGTTTTATCTATTCTAACAATTTACTGTTTTAATTGTGCAGGTAGCAAGGATGATCACAACATATAAACCTTTAA
>LPNX010821520.1:538448-549633 GCA_001517045.1 Pseudotsuga menziesii | reverse complement strand
TCCAATAAAGCATCAAAGCTTGTGTTTGCTGACTGCACCAAAGATGCAATTTTTTTTTGCAAAGCCTGCAAGTTCAAACACACAACCATACTTACCAACCACAAGAAACATGTAATCTGCTATAATGCCCCACATAAAAATGATGATAAAATTATTAGGTACAAATCTTGCCTGCAGAGCTTGACCCTGCAACAATGTACTCCTGACTAGAACAAGAGCTTGTGGAAGAACCCTGTCATGTACTACAGCACCAACATTTCGGTGACGATTTTGATCATCCATCATTGTATAGCAAAGTTCCAATGCTAAAGCATTCATATGTAGGTCTGCATCACTGGAAACCATTTACGTACCATCAAAACCCAACCAAGTAAATAAAATAGCCCTACAACTACATGATGTTATGTATAGAATCAAGAACTAAATTGTCCATGGGCCCAAACCTGATAAGTGAGGGAAGCTTTGTGATAATAGCCTCAAATGTAGATGAAGTGATTTTATCACCATAAGAAACAACTAAACAATTAAGAGTCCCCAATGAAGCTTTCCTTAATGCACGATTGGCCTGTGTGAAAGTTCAAATGCAATAAGAAATGTTTTAGGAAGTAAAATAAAAAATTAAAGCAAAGTCAAGCCCAATTGCTTGTATTAAAACAATGTTCAAAGGCGAGGCACGGCTGCAATGCAAAGGTAAAGCTTACCTTTCGCAAAAATGTTGTTAGTTCTGCAAAAACATGCTCTAGTACACATGACAAATCAATCCGAAGAGAAGAGCTAGCAATAACAGCAAATGCCTGATGCATGCATCAACAACAAATGGTCATTAGGAATGTTAATGAAATTTCATTCAAAATGACAACAGGAAAGAAGAATACAATCAAACATGACAGAAACAATGGTAAAACCAAAAAAATGCTCAGAAAAGACCAATAATGAACCACAATTGGTATAAACACAATCTAATATTGTGTCCTTGTATCCAATGTCTACAATTAAAACATACTGCATGATAAATGATACAACCTGATAAGAAATTATAAGAAGCCAAGTAAATAATCATCTTCCTTGCAATGATTGCTTTCCTATCAGCTAAGATTTCTATACATTCAGAAATGTGTGATAATGCTTCAAACCAGTGGACCTGATTTCAGCTCTGCACATGACTGTGGTCATTATACTGATTATGATGTGGAAATTATCTTTCCTCGCACTAATCATGTAGAGGTACGTCAGAAGGGATAAACCATGCCCTTAATGACAACTAAGAAATACTATATTGTAAATGATATAACCTGCTAAGAAATCATAAGAATCCTAAACACGAAATCTGGTTATAAAAGGCAGTGGCATGATTCTTGGGATGAAATTGGACCAGAAGTGTCTTTTATAGCTGAAATAAAACTCTTCTGGTTAATTCATGTGGACTGTTGTTCAGTTTCTAGTGCCCAACAATGTAATCTAGGATATTTCTGTATATTTTGCAGCCAGAGAAAATTTTGGATTCCAGCATTTCTCTTGTTTTGATTTCATAAAAGCACGTAGAGGTTCATTATACTGATTATGATGTGTCAATTATCTTTATTCACACTATGATGGGCATTTATCCATCATGATGGGAATTTATCCATCAAATCCCATCCAATTAATTTCTTGCTGTAGCAGTCACTCCAACATGTTATTTATGTTCCATCATGTGGGTGACTATCACAGTTTACAAATTACAAGGCATGCCAGAATCAAATAATCTGATGGATAGTAAAAAATTGGGTGTATGCACCATCAGTTGTACTTGGATACTTTTGCTCACTTTATGCACAACTGCCAAATCAAGAACAAGATAGCTAAGATGATCATTAATAATGTAGGTCAAAAATTATGATTCTCAGTGGCTAGTTGATTACTGTATGTGCACATTCCACTGGTTGAAAGAAGTTTTTATAGGAAAAGGTGTAAGGATTCCACAGGTTCCATGTCTAAACTGCAGAGAGAAGGAAGAAATCCCAAAAATAAAATCTTGTGAAACAGCTAGCAAGCAATAACTAGGTTTCTATTTCATCTAAATCCATAATCCCAAAGCTTCTATAAACTCCTTCAAAGAAAATGTTTAAGAAACATGGTTGGTAAGCCATATACATTTGTTTAGAGACTGTTCAAATATCTCTTGGCGGAGGTGTTTAAAATGGTGCTGTATTATCCACTTTCTAAGACGAGAAATTAGTGTCCAATTGATGCTCCAGTGGGGCATATTTATTCCTAAACAGTATTACAAAACCTACCAGGTTTGAGTTAGGTTCATAATTCAAACCGGCCTCAACACATACAACAGGTCAAGTTGACCCACTGACAACACAAGCTCACTGTCTGCAAGCATAAGAGGGAGACTTTGACCCACAAACTCAATGGGAGGTGTAACATACTGAAGAGACGAGTTTTGACAACTTTGTTAATGTCCCACTCACTATTTGTATTGATAAGTATTACGTCAAAGCCATCCCATAGGCATAAAGGCTGTAACAATATCAATAAAAACTAAATCCCTAAAATTTCATACAAATGCAAAATTTTTGGCACAATGTTGTATATTGGAATTGCTATGCTTGAAGGAAGTTGTTATGGACAGGCTGAGAGATAACTTGAGCTCTGTAGATAGAAATCCCCACCTATGAAACACAACTGGAAATGGAGGATCAGGTATATATTTCTTTTGAGGTCATTCTTCCAAAAGTATCTTTAATCTCCTCTCAATAAATTAGTTAAGAAATCATGGTTGGTTGGCTGAGAACGTTTTGTCTAGTCAAGAACTGGCTAGCAGAGATATTTCTACTGGCATTGAATGTTCCAGTTTTGAGAATGAGAAGTCAGTGTCTAAATGATGATCCCATTGGCCATAGTTGATTCTTCGAATGTTTACAAAACTCACCAGGTTTGTCTTAGACTCGTGATTTAAAAATACTTCACATAAAACAAGCCAAGATCACTCAGTGACAAGTCAAGCTCACTCCCCATAAATCTGGCTCATCAATTTCCAGCTCCACTCGCAAGTACTCATGGGTCAAACTGTTTTTTATGGGAGAAAACATGTATTGATTTCTACAGTGGTAGAACTCATACAGCCATGTTTACAAAAGCCCAAATTTACAATCATAAACTCAGCAGAAATATATTCAATACTCTAAGAGCCTTCAATCCACAAAACATAGAAAAGTAGCTAATACTAAGTTAATATAATCCTGATCCATACATGGCTTCAAAACTATAAACTAGACAAAACATCATAAGATAATTTCGAAACAGAGATTGCCCAACAACTCTCATTTGACAGTCAGATGAGAATCTTTCTTAGTGAATCATTGGCAACCGAACAGGTCATCCACCAAGAGCTCTACTTCAACGATAGTTGCCTGCTGACAGCTGGGCAAATTGTCCATAATAAGTTCCAAATTGATAAGCACTTTCATTTTGAATTCTCCATCATTTTACCATGAATCAATGATGCTCTCAATTCCAATGTCAACCCTAATTGGTACAAGGCACTGCACATTTCCTACTTAAACCAGTTCTCAGCCTCATCTCTCTCTCCAATGTGGGTCCTAATTTGTTTGATGGTATCAGGTATACACTCATCTGACAATATTTTTTTAAAGCACCTAATCAAGGCCAGGGGTATCAATTCAGATCCACCCTGTTGATCACTGAATCCATAGAGTGAGGTTCAAGCAAAAACTATTGTCTGTTGTACAATGGACCACCTTGACTGCTTGAAGACTCATCCAAGGCTGGCCTCAACATCGAGATTGATTCTCTAGGGAATAATGATGGACATACAGCAGGGTACCACAGAATGGGGAGAAAACACATGACAGAGAAGGGTGGGAGGGACAAGGTAGAGCCAAACAAGGGAAATGGGGAAATAAACATAAGACAGCGAAAATCAATATAAAATAAGTCAGGTGAATGGTGGGAACCAATGAAAGGATCTGTTATCCTATAGACAATCCGCAGCTTGATTGGCATTCTTTCTCAAACATAAAATTTACACTCCCAAACATTTGTTAAAACTATATCCAACCACAACATATAGCTAAGTTTTTACAAGTTATCTACAGCCTGAAATCACCATCAAAAATAATTTCTTAATGCCTTGGTTGAGAGACTCCCTCATCCCTATGCTAAGAGCTAGAAGTTTAGCCCAAATGTTAGTCTTAGATTCTCGGAATGCATAGAAGATTCATTTATGCAAGGTTCATGGTATCTGTATATCCGAATTAGTCCACTAGGCTACAGTTTCCATTAGAGGCACCACCACAAAGTGAATTTGGCGATTGGCAGTGGATACCATGGTAGTTTTTGGATCACTATTGACTCCTCAAAGTTATGTCCTGTTAGCAGTAGTAGGTAAAATAAGACATCAAGATTATCCCTAACAATGATTCTGCTAGCTGTAAAATTCCTGTTATGTTCTATGAAAAATTCCTATTAGGATATACTTGCCAAGAGATCTGTTACACCGTGGCGATGAAATTCTAAAATTCCATAGCCTTAGGTTGGATGTGCATATGGTCCCACATCATAAATTACAAATATATGTGACCAAAGCTTTAAAGGCAAGAATAAATAATAAGAAAGCAATACTTTAATAAAGCAACAAGCAAGTGATGACATTTCGAATAAAATCTGTTTTAAAATGGACATTTTGTTCAATCAATTACCAAAAAGAAAAAACTAGACAATACTTACTCTTCTGCTCCTAGTGAGTGGCTGTCTTGGAGGCATCCAGGTGAACTCAAGGTTGAGAGACAAAGAAAACTAACTAGAGGCAAAGCAGTGGAAGACCAATTAGTTTGTCCCAAGTTTGAAGAAATCCAAAGGGATAATTTGCCAAGATATAAAGCAGGCAAGGAACATGTAGTAAAGGCTACAATAAAGAAGAAATCAAAAAGCTCCAAATACAGAAAAATCAACAACAATACTGACTTTCAAGCTCAATGCATGGTAGGAAGGGCTCTAGAGAGTTATGCTGCTGAGAATAGCTGCAGTTCTGTCTCTAGTAATGAAAACTTCATGGCTCGAAAGTGCATCCCTAAAAGCATCATGAAAGTGGATCTCTGGACATCCCTAAGAGCCATGAACTGATCCTTTATCATTTTTTAAAGAAAGAGCTGATCCTTTATCATTTTTTAAAGAAAGAGTTGACTGAGCATCAATGTGAAATCACCATGAAAGTGGATCTCTAGACATGAAGATTAAAACAGAATATTCTAATGCAAGGGAAATTAAATCCCATCTTTCAAGTGGCTCTATCGTCAAATCTCTTCTTACTATAAATAGCAGAGGCAGGCTTGCAGCAGGAGAAGATGACAGAGTAACAATCTTAGATGCGAGGCAACTTATTGGACAGCCAGCTGTTGCACCATCTCAGGAAAACATTTATGTTACTGATTTGATTCTTACACAGAGCTGCTTTGACATATTCACTCTGTCAAGACATTGCACACCAGATGAAGCTTAATTCCTTTATTATTTGCTTGGTAGGTTGGTAAAAAATGAAACTAATTTAGATATTTTCACGTTAGAGAAATTTGAAAAGATGAGTGTTTTGTATCTCAACCTTTTTGGCTACATTTTTGGACAGTGACTCACCAAATAGTGCATTGCGAGAAAAAAAGGAAGGATTCTAACCACTAAAATTAAAGCAAAATTTGGGCATGATTGATGAACCTTAGTAGAAATTCACACAACCAAAAGTACATTTGGTGAGTTTGACTAAAACAATAGTTCCAAAGGAGTGGAATGTTATGAGACGACTCTGAAGATGCAGTTTGATACAAAGACTGAAAATTGGAAATGTATAAATTGAATGATAGAAAATCTTTCGTAGGAAGGGGTAAAAAGCCTCCAATCATAGCCAGAATGTGTGCAAATGTTTATTGAGTCCTACTGCTATGGAATGATATTTTCCTAAAACATCATACCTAACCTACACATTATAGCTTCTCATTTTCTACTTTTCGTACAGCACAAGTTGGCTCAAAAGATTTTGAGAGTAAAACATATATGCATGGTTGTAGAAAGGCATCAAATATTAGTGGAGCTCAAAAATCCATTACGAGGCACACTACTCATTTCATATGCAGTCAAATTAATTTATTTCTAGCAAAGGCCTCTGTCTTGCCACATGCACATCGTCATGTTCTCACATGATTAGAAGAAAAGAAAAGATTAAAGTTTGTTTACCTGGATTCCTAGCCAAACCAAGCAATAGTGCAGACCAATAAGGTTCACAAGAACACTATGCTTAGGTGTGAGTAGATACAATTGGACATCTTTGAATCCCATTTCAGTCTTTTTTAAAATTTCCATAGCTCTCTGGTAATCTCCTACTTCAAGAGACTCGTAGTGGGCACTCTGTTTTACAATTTCTACTACAGAAACTACTCTTTCAACCATCTCTGTCTGCCATTTGATATAGAATGCCCGCCATCCCTGCATTGTCACCAAAAGAATGGGTACAAGCAACAGATCAAAATAAAAAATTACTGACAAAGATATTGAAAACATATGCTCACAAGTCACAACTCCCTCATGTTCTGCTACTAATCTCTTAAAATTGAAAGTGCATTTAAAACATTTAAAACACACAACTAGAACAATGCTGCTAATCATCCTATGCTGCCTATACTCATTCAAATGGAAGCATCCTCGTTCATGTTGATTCAGAAGGAAAATGTCAAATGGATACAGACTGCAAGATCTGAAATCTAAACAGAAACCCAAGCATAAGTATAGGGGTATTAGGTGGGGAGTGTGAGAAACAAACCATTGTGTGAGTCTTCCCTGACCCTGTTTGACCATATGCAAAAAAAGAGACATCGTACCCATCCAATGCAGATTGAACCAAAGGTTGAATCTCTTGAAAAAATACACAGGGATATGTCCTTCCCTATGTTGCGAAGAATGCAACAAACTGATTTCAGGATATGAATGCCTCTGTTGTTTTTCTGATAATGCAGTTCCACAAAATGCACGTCGCCCTATCTTCAAAGATAAGAAGAACTTAACTTAATTCTACTTAATACTAAACAATCTTGACTCTCCCCTAAATAATTCCCATCTGAGATACTCATCATTGAATGGCCATTTGAAACACCCAATACACCCTCAATCAGAGAAACAACCTGAAGCTAATTTTATTGGTAACATACATAGATTGACTTCTCGCATAAGCTAACAGATATGCATGAGAAGTAATGTCCCTTTGGGTACTATACCATGTACTTATCCTCTTAAAAAGAATGAGAAGATACAATCTATACATAGGTAAATTGAACTCAAATCAGGCTTCATCTACCATAGAGAAACATAACTGCCTGGCACCTTTGTTTTATGTAGTCCTAGCCTCCTAGGATGTTGGTACAAATGTTCCAATATATCCAAATCCCATGACGAAGAATGATGTAGCTTGCAAATAAAGATAGATATAGAAGTGATTTTTTCCAAATGCAAGATCATAGGATGCACAGAAGAAGAGATAGACACCAGCAAACAGTTCCAAGACGTGGAGTCTGTAAAAAGGAAAATCAATTAGCCGTGGGATTTAAAAACAAGTCGGTGATTAAGATGGCTTGTAAATTTTATAGGGGGTAATAAATGCATGCTCCAGTAGAAGACAATTGCAGAATATGGCACAATATATGAGCAGAGGCAATACCTTTCTCCAATTCTTGAGCGAGATTTTTTAGTCTGCTTCCTAGATTTATGCTTCATGGTATCTCCAAGATTCTCTGTCACAACCCATTCATTGACACGGCCAGCTTCTAACAATCCAATGATAGTTGCCTTGGTTCGATGCAGAGACATCAAATTTTCAAACAAGATCTAGAAAACAAGCAAATGCAGAGATCTGAAACAACCAACACATCTCATTTAATTAGCTGTCCTTGAACAATACATAAGAGACACCCTTTCTTGTTTTTGCCCATGACAAGTGAGAGGGTGATTACCAGGATATATCTTTTCACTTTTGTATGCATTACAAGGAAAGTATGGATGAAAAGAGGCTAAGGCTACTTACTTGGGAGTGCTTACTGCATTTAATAAAGTGATGATTGAAGGAATGTAAACAGCCCCCCATTTGGGTACTTGGACTTCCCGAACAAGTACAGTTGCGGGAATCACAACACAGTAAAAGGTGAATGTGACAAGGTGAGCCACAATCTTCCTTACAAAGAAGAAGGCATAAATGACATGGAACTTCTTCCACGCTGTAACTTTCTGCAAATCCAAACAATACAATCATCATCAGCAATGGTTTGAGTCTAAATTTCAACTAAATTCTTTTACCCAATGAACATATCTCAACCGAAGAGAGTTTAGATGATTATTAACCTTATTTCTAAGGATCTCCATGATCATCTTTCTAAACAAATTTGTTGGACCACAAGACCAATGGTGCTACTGATAGCGGTATGCTTTGAATGTACTAGGTAATTCATTCTTGACCTGAATGGATTCAAAAGTATTGTCATGAAAATGGAAGACATTTCACATAAATACCAAAAAGTGAGATCCAATTAGTGATATTCACATAATCCTATGATTCTCTAGCCACTCAATAATGATTAAGTTGGCTAATTTCATAAAATAGTAAAGAAGAAATCCTATCCGGTTAGGTTATGAAAGGAATTTGAAGATCAAATAGTAATTCCTAAAGCAGAATTTAAATGGTTTGAAACTTACAGAAAGATCACCCACGAAAACAAACTTCCATCCCTTCAAACTTGCCCGAACAGCCAAATCCATGTCTTCCACAGTTGTACGGTCTTTCCAGCCACCAGCTTCATTTAGAGCATTGATTCACCAAACTCCAGCAGTTCCTGAACACATAAACAACATTATCAGTTGTGAATTAATTGACATGGTTCCTCCTAGATTATTTATAAAAATTTGAAAAACAGTTTAAAAAATGTCCCTTGACAACTAGCTGAATTTGTCCTAGTGGTGTTCTAAATGAAATGACCTTTCAAAGCAATGCAAGTAAGCAAAAAATAAAGAATATTTAGCATTGAACCCAAAGAAGGCATGGGTAGAAGATCCCACTTCTTGTTCCATAGTGAAATGATAATCCAAGGACATTTCCTGCATTCTTGTCATCAAGCATTCATCTAAATTCACTGCAGAAACAACCACCAGGTGTTTCAGAATCCAATCAAAACAAAATAAAATTATAATTCGAAGCAAAGAAAACATGCAAAAGGCTGTGGGTGTGTTGAAGGGGTTTTTCATAGTGGTTTCTTCAGAAAATTCCTCCGATTTTACCAAATCGAAGGAGTTTATTGGGATCAATTTTTATCATCACGGGTCTTTTTACCGTACTGTGGGGAAAAGCAAAAGAAAACAACCTAGACAGAGATGGATCCATCAACAGGAGCGATATTAAGCAATCCTTATTACAATATGAAACCTCTCATAGACCCCAGGGTGTCTAATCTGGGAGCAAATTTCCCTTCACAAGATGGAATCAACTCTTTCAACAGAATACTAAACCTATTTTTTATGTTAGTGTAAAAACTACAGGAACAAAATGACAACAATGATGGCAAAAGTTTGTCTCTTCTACCCTCTCTGTTGAGCAATTTTTTAGAGCAAGAGATGCATTAGGGAGAATTGAGGTTGATGCAAAAGTTTTCAATAGTTTGCTTGAGGTCATAATGACCATAAAGTTTGACAGGCTATTTGAGGGTATACATGATAAATGTAGAATCCTGTTCAATAATTTAATTCCCTATATAGAAGAGAGATGTATGTATAGTGATCTATTTTTGCTGAAGAACATGGAAATCCTGGTAAAAGAAATGAACTCAAGCAAGGAGGTTAACTTATCTATTTAAGAGCATATACTTACAAGTGCAACTGATATGGTGGAATGCCTGAGAATGGATCCATTTGGGGCATTCTTTCAGCCTCGGTGTGACCTCTGCAAACCCTCCTCCTTTACAAACCCTCCTTTGCCGCCCTCTCCTCTGCGAGCTCTGTCCCCTGTGGCCTTATCCTCTTCGGCCCTCTCCTATTGTTCACGAGATGAAGAATTACCTATTGACCACTGTGTTGAGTTGTGTAGTTTTTCCCTTGTCAATGGAGTTGCTATGCTTCAGCCAAATAAACATTTTTTAATGCAACCCTGTCAAACCCAATAGATAACAATGAGGGCCGAGCCCAAAATCGTAATGGGGCTTCTCTTCCTTCCACAAATAGATTTGGTGAACCCGGTCGAAAGGTATACATCGTTGTTGTCTCAGTATACAAGAAAAAAGTAGATGGATTGGCCTCCCAAGCATGCAAAGATAAGGCACATGGCTATGGCTACAGGGATATTCCCATAGATTATTGACAGAGAATACAAATGGGTCTGGTGACAGGGTTGCATGAATGCTAGGATAAACCCACAACTTGTGTCTTTTCCACAACAAAAATCCCAAATCAATTTTCTGTTTTTTGTTTAAAATATGAACTCATGATGTAATAGATTTCCACCATCGATTTGGATCCAAGGGATGAGAGCGCTTGGTGGGTAGAGCGCTATAGTTACCACTCCCATAGCACAAAATATAATTGCAATTGTTATGTATTGGGGGGAATCTTGCTCCAATATACTATTAGATTTATTTTATTCTTCCACATTAGCAAGGTGCTTTGAACTAATGACACTCGTCTTTGTATGGTATCATTTATATAGAGGGATATCTTGCTATCATATGGTGAGAGAATCACACTATTTTTTTTTTGACGAAAAAAAAAAATAGATCTTCAATATATTCTTCTATCTAACTATCCAACTAACACATCGTGTTGAGTTGTGTAGTCAAGGGATGAGAGCGCTTGGTGGGTAGAGCGCTATAGTTAAACCCCATCTTTCGAGCTAGCTAGCCAACCATTCGTGGGACTCCTTTTTCCTAGGTGTTGTGCTAGGTGACGACGCCCTCATTCTATATCAAGAGAGCACAAAAAATTTTGATAACAACTTAACATGTATGTGCATGTGCATGTGCATTTGAGAATCATATTTAGGTATGAATATTCTAGTGTCTAGTTGGAAGGTAGATGTGGAATCCCTACATTAATGTCTTCGAATTTCAGTGAGAGTGATGGCTAGTTCCTACACCATGTTGGAATGACTGGGTTCTTTTTC
>LPNX010821520.1:500157-516332 GCA_001517045.1 Pseudotsuga menziesii | reverse complement strand
CTATCATTGTGCTACCAAAATGTCATCCTACAAGGTTTTTTTGGACAACCTCCCCATCCATACCCTCATTTTTACCAAGAACATCCAAGGCACAAGAAGTGGATATCAATATTAACAAAAAAAATAACTTTCTTTGTACTCTTAAGGACATTTCTTTGTACTATTTGTACTCTTAAGGACATTAGAAAAATACTTATGATAATATTTTAATTCATATTTCATGCATTCCATCCATGTGTTGTTTAGTAGTCACTCGTTTTAGCCATCTTTTCACCTTAGATTAAAATTTGAAAAAATCATTTTACATTAAATTAAAAAACTGAAAACTAAAATGTGTGCATTACATCCATGTGTCATTTATGTGTGCATTCCATTCATGTGTCATTTAGTACTCATTTGTTTTATCCATATCTTCACCTTAGATTAAAATTTGAAAAAAATCATTTTACACCAATTTCAAAACACTAAAAATCCATATGTCGGTGCCAAAACATGTCAAACCACATGTTATTGGCATCGTGGTATTCAACGTTGTCATCGTTGAATTTAGCAGGGTAGCATAAAATGAAGGCGAGGTGAATTTGGTGTTGAGGGTTTATATCATCCTTGGAAGCTTCACATTAATAAAAGAACAGACCCCTCATGGTTTCATGCTACTGGCATTGTCGTCTTTAACGTTGTCATCGTGGACTTTAGCAGGGTAGCACAGAGTGAAAGTAAGGGGAATGTGGTGTTGATGGTTTATATCATCTTTGGAAGCCATGGAGAAAAGAATAGACCCCTCACGGTTTCAAATTCGATGTATTCAAAGTCATGAATTGATTCAGAATTGTTTCGGCTTGATTCTTTCATCATAATGGATTGATTCTAGGCCAAGAAGGGTAGTTATTAAGATTAAGGAATTAAGGGTTGTAGGAAGGCCCATTGACTGATTGGAATTTCTACAACTATATATTATCATAGGTGACTACTTTGGAGTTCTAGTGGAGAGTTATTAGTGGTAAGACAGTTCAATTGCTAGATGTTTGGGTGATGAGCATCATAGGAGGTAAGGCTGCGTAATTGTTATCCATCTCAAGAGCACCAAAATAAATCAAGTGTACCGAGATAATTAGATAGAATCCACAATTATCACTATTCAATTAAATGCATGTCTATTCAATTAAATGCAAGTAAGAGTTGTTATTAATCAACTTAATGTTTTAAGCCATTTTCCATAGTTTAACTTAGAAAATATTGACTTAAGAAAACCTCCGCAAGATGTACTAATAAGGTTTCCCAACCTTTCACTCTTACTCACTTACCCTCACATCCCCCAACTAGCATTCCATCAGTGTTCAATTTGAAGAACATTGGTGCACATGCATTCGACAGAGGTTTTCTATGAACCTTTACCCTACCTTCTATGCTTGCAAAGTCATCATAGTTTAATATAAAATAGCTATCTCCATGCAACCACTACAAAGGGAATGGGCATACTTCATATGAACACTTAGGTATTGATTCTAGTAAAGATAAATAATGCAAAGCTTTATATCATTGGAATTCACATGAGTGGATCATAAATATCTCTAAGAATTTTAGAGACTTCGTAAGTAAATACCACCATTAGAACATTTGTAGACCATAAACTACAACCCAGGTAGGTTAGTTTTCCTTCTATCGGAATGGATTTACATTCATTCCATTCTTTCTTAATTTCCTATATTGGCCTAGTGTTGTCTCAATATGGGGTTGTGACCTCTCTTTTAGTCCATTTCCCTACATTTATTCCCTTACTTCAAAGGATAAGTCTATTTTCAAGTTTGAAAGTGCAACTCCAAGATAGAGGTGGTTACCATTTTAGGAGGAGAAGTTAGTTTTAAACTCTATTAATGAAGAAATTAACCCAACCACCCACCAAACATCAACAATTTATCAGCTACCGAATTTAGCAAGCACCACATGTGGAATTTCATACACACTTGATTTTTGGTTATGGGCCTCAAAAGTTAGAAGCACCTACTGAATTTAGACACCCATTTCTCTGGACAATTTGAAATTTCTCCTCTAGATGCCACTACAAATTATAGTAAGATGTTATTTTCATTTTTTTTTATAAATTTTATAATAATCTAAAAATAAATTTTAATGGAAGTATTCTTTTTTTTTTCTTAAACATGAAATTGTTTTTGTTATTTTGAAATTGGGCACTTGTGAGTGGACAAAGGCATAATACTATTTCATATAAGACTGGAGGGTAAATCCATAGATATAATTTAATCACACTTTTACAAAATATAAAAATACAATTTTACAAAATGTAGAAGTTTCTTGTGAAACATAGTGACTCTATTTTTGTGTTGATTTGGAAATTTGAATTTTGGGACTAAATAATTGACATTTATTCAACATACCCAAAACCAAATTTGTATAAGGTGGTAGGGATTTGAATTTCTCATGGTAAGAACCTTATACTTCACTAAGACTTTTTCCTTGGAATGTGACACTTTCGACAAAGGTATTGAGGTAGTGTTAATGCAAGAGGGGCGTCCTTTAGTCTTCACAAGTGAGAAATTGTGTGATATAATTATACCTATGAAAAATGAATTGTTGGTTTCTATTAATGTAGTTGGTATGTGGTTTCCTTAACAAATGGCTTGTCAGTTCTAAATTAAAACAAATCATCACAATTTGAAATATTTATTATAATAGAGACCATCCTCCCTAATAAAAAACGAGTAACTAAAATGTTAGGCTATAACCATAAGAGCATCTTCAAGAAGAAAAAGGAGAACATTATGGTTGGTTCCCTCTCTAGGAAGTATGAAAAGGAAGGTTACCTATTTTATTTATTATTACTAGTGCCCAATTACATAGAAAATGTATCCTAATAATGGTTAGTTAATGTCAAAATAGTGACAATTATCCACCAAATAGAGTGCTATCCACATGCACATCAATGTTATCTCGCAGATGATGCATTATGCTGTAGAGGACATATTTTTTGGTCCATAATTCAACATTTAAATCCATAATTCTATTTGAATTGCATTCCTCTACTACACTAGGTGACTCATAATTTCATAAGAAAAAAATATAAACGAATTGAGTTTTCATTTTTTGGGGGAGGCATGAAGAAAGAAATCCACAACTTTGTGGATGACTATGTCACATGCCAATGACATAAGGGGAATATAGTGAAGCCTTTAGGGGAATTGTAACCTTTACCAATTCCTTCCATGGTGCAAACTGACATTTCAATAGATTTCAATGTGAAGTTACCAAATTTTGGAAAGAAATCATTGATCATGGTGGTTGAACATCTTTGTAAATATGCTTACTTTTGTTCTATAGAAAACCTCGTCAAGGCCTCCACAATAGCCTATATATTCATGGACAATGTATTCAAACTCCTTGACATGCCTACTTTAGTTCTAACAAATCATGATCCTACATCCACTAGTACTAATTTATGTCTAGAGTTGTTTCGTCTTCAGGGTACTCAATTGAACCTTAGCACATCATAACATTTCCAAATATATGGTTAGAATAAACAATTAAAAAGTGTTTGGAAACTTACTTATGTTATTTTTCCTCGAAGATACATGCCCAATTGGTGCAGTGGTTACCCCTTTCCTAATGGTGGTGCAATACCACCTATCATGATGCTACCAAAATGATCCCCTTTGGGGTATTTTATGGATAGAAAACCCCATTAATGATCTCCTACTTACAAGGCCTATCTAATGTTTAAGGTGAAAACAAAAACTTGACAACCCATGTCGACATTCTTGATATACTCAAGGATAATTTTGTTTTGTCCCATAAAAAATGAAGCAATAGACATATCAACATCAATGTAAGCACCACATTGAAAATGAGGATCATGTGCTTCTTCGTCTACAACTCTTTAAGTATGCATCACTCAAGGAGAAAGGCCATAGGATGTTGGCATTTAAATTTTATGTACCCTATACTATACTCAATTTTATTGGCAATGTTGCTTACAAGTTGCTTCTTCTAGTGCACTTGAAGATCCTCCTAATATTTCATATGTCATGTCTGAAGAAAGTGGTTGGGCCAAATTACATACTTCAAATCATCCTCCAAAAAATTGATGAAGAGGGTTACATTTGGTTGCAACATAACGTTGTTTTAGACAAATTATTGCTTGTATGTTGCGCCAACACAATATTCAAGTAGACTTAATCGAATGGAAGAATGCAAAACCCAAAACTGCCACATGAAACCAACAAAAATCCTCAATCACTTTTCTCATCTACATCCTTAAGGATAATATTATTCTTTAAAGACCTGTGTTTTAGAGTGGCACCCTAGTCCTTTCTAATATGTGAAGCCTACTAAACACTTAAAAATGTTTAATAGAATGGTATAAATTCTATAATGCCTAATTCTCAATACACATTAATCTAAATCAACTATTAACATAATCTATATTAACTACTAACACATAAATTTGTGGATACACCTCTCTTTACAACCTAAATACCACTCTCTAAAAAATAAAATAATTTTATTAAAAAAATACCTATATATTCAAATATTATTATTACACATTTATTACACTCGTATATATATTTTAACGTGGGTATGTTGGTGGGTGTATTTCTGGTTTGGGGTTTTTCAAGAGAGCGATTTTAATTTTTTTTGCAGATTTCTTTGTATTTCCTGCTTCCCAACGTTTTAAATTGGATAGATTCGATATAGCCTCCCAGCTTATCCTACTGGATAGAGTCGATAATTTAGAAGATGTGATCTTCCATTTATGTTTCCTCCACTATGAGGCTATTCCTTCTAATACCATCGGGGACAACTCTCTCGCTCAAGTTTATCGATGATTCTCCAACTATCAAGAACCTCAAGCAAGATATTGAAGACCGCCAAGGAATACAAATGGTTTCTTACAGGGTTTTCTATTTCACAAAACACCTATGGACCGAAGGATCGAATCTGTGCTAGTATGGGTGTTGGACAATTCTAGCCTCATGCTCTTGTTTCCCATTACACGAGGAATGCAAGCCTTGGCTCTTCCACAGCCACGACTGGATTTTATCAACAAAAAACCTACACAAACTATGTGGCGTGGTTAGGATGAGGGGCCATGGGGATTATAACATGGTCTGATATTAGGCTTACGAGGGCTTGGTATTAGGATTTTGATCTTGATATAGAAAAATAGAATCTATAACTCAACTAGCTTTGATGTTATCTTCTTTGAATACACAATGATTGATTTACATAGGTATCTAAATCACTTTGGTGGGATTAGCCTATTTGGCACTTATTATCCTGCTTTACGCTATAGATTCTGGCTCCTTTGTGCATAGCTATTGGACATGGCTCTCGATCCCCAATGAAAATATCCACTACAAAGAACTCTACCACTTATAACTATGGATATTTATCTATCTCCGTATTTGAAACCTCCCCACGAACAGGCCATGAATCTCCAATAGGATTTGTACTTCAATCTACAGGGTATCAATATAAATCTTGATCCGGAAGGGTATGGATGACCCATACCTGACAGACTATTCTACCACCACCATCAGTGGGAAGAGGGAGTGACAAGGGCAATGGGCATTCAAAGAGGAGAAGAAGCAGACAATGAAAAGGCTTATGATGAGAATCAAAAGTTTGATGAATTCGAGGGTAATGATGTAGGTATGTTTTCCTTTACTGAATATGATGAAGCTAAGAATCGATCCTATGCCGTCTGGGAGATAATTGATAAGAGAATGGATTCTCACCACAAGTACCGACAAGAGGCAAGAATGAAATGAAATAATATATTGAGAAGTACATGGAAATTGTATATTCCCTCGACCAAGGAGTGGGGAAAAATACCAAATATTGGGGATTATTCACTCCCAAACAAGAAGAAAACGTTTAAGAGCTTGGTTCCCATTCTAGATACATTGCTGGAGAAGTTCGGGAAAGAAAAGGAGCATGTGAGTGCATTGGATCCCAAGATCAAGGTTGCCAATGACATTGAGACGTTGTGGGCATAGATGCGAGTGACCGATATCTCAACCGATTGAGAGGGGTGAGGGACTCCTATCTTTGAAGGTCAATAGGATGTCTGATTCAGTTTCAGGATTGACTTTCCAGGATCCCAAGGGGTATCTGACTGATCTCAAGAGTATGAAGATTACCAGTGACGTGGATATTTCTATTATCAACAAGGCTAGATTGTTGCTTGACAAATCCGAACTACCCTCCTAGTTGGATTGCGGTTGCAAGGATGGAGGAGGACATTGTTAGGAAACAAGCCGCACATCATTTGATTAAAAAAGGTACATTCCTTCTCTAAAGAGCATTTTATTAAATATAAATAGATAGTTGAATTTACTCATAATTTTGTTAAAATTTTGATGGCTTAGTAAAGAATTACCCAGAAATTAGAATATATATAATTGTAAAAGTTTGACAAATAATATGGTCCTTAATCTGTTGAGCTCTGTAAGATAGATTGTTGATATGACTAGGTAGTTTTTATTCACGATGTGGTTATGTCAACAATGAATAATGCAACAAACTACAAAGTATAGTGGTTTTGTACATCTTGTAAGCGACTTTTTTTAATTTCCATGTAAGGCTCTTTCTGCCATATGTACATTTTTCTGGGATACAATGTCTTTAACTCTTTTGAAATATTTGAATGTTGCTTTATTTTTTTGGAGTCTGATAGGTTACGTATGGAATTTGACAGCTCCAGGTGTCTTCTATCAAATCATTTTTCAAATTTTCTCTAATTAGAATATGCATAAAATAGCATTGTTTCTCATTATACTTCATTGATAGGATTGGGCAAAAACTAATTTCATTATGTTTCCAAAAGAAAAATACTATCCCATGATATGCCCTTGATCTTGAACTTGAAATGAATAAGAGGCCAATAAATTACTCCATATATATAGAAAACCTAAGTCAACTATAGAAGACCTGTTAAAAGGGGATACTCATATATTCTGTCACCCATCACAGTCTACATCCAATCCACATGATATCCCCACTGATTCCCCTACAATAAAGAATATTAACCTAAACTACCTCTTGCATTTCTTTGAACATAGAAATAGTCGTGCTTGAATCATGAGCCTCTGCAAGGGAACCAATGAGAGTTGGATATGGAGAAAATGCATGCTAACATTTCATCTATTTTATTGCATGTACTATATCAATAGCTTTTCTCAACAGTATAACTTGGATATACCTTTGTACAACCTCTACACAAGTAGTATTGGATGGTTCAATTCCATCTGTATTCATATCTTTGAGTATGTTCTACAACATCTTGGTTTGTCTATTTTTAGCCAGAATTAAGAGGAGTGCTTCATAATGTTTTGGATTGTGTTTGAAGTTATTTTGTTGTTGTGCCCACCTAAAATCATTCACTGCCACATCTATATTTTTCTACCTCTTCAACAACTCTGCCTCAAACACTGGATGAAAATTATTGTTGATCTGCTTGAGTGATTGCTCCACCTCAAGACCCCATTTACTTTTGCTTAGAATGTTTCTGACCTGAGTTACCCATGTTTGTATGATTTCTTTGTAAATACAAGTCCCATATTGTTTTCCACACCGAATTATATATTGTGTATTAACTTCTTGAAGGATTTCATCTAACAATAAAGATAGATTCCTTCTCCAGTCCAGTGACAAGCAACATACAGAAGGTTGAAGTTGGAGATGATAAAAGAGACTTGCACAAGACCCATTTTTGTTCACAAACTGACATCTTTTTCTAAGTAACACAAACTTTAATTAGTGAACAATGAACATAAATAATAATAATAATACTAAATATATAGGAATGGACCTTGATTCTCATGAGTGAAATGGATGTAATCTGTATAGTATAAAAATGTTCGTGTCTTGGACCTTTAGACTAACAAAATGAAATACTAAAGCAATTACTTTGTCATAAAACTGGAATATCATTCTACTCCCAAACAACCAGGTTTTATATTGATTTATTAGGCATTACATGTAAGGTGAGGGTTTGAATCTAGAAATACCAATACAATCATGAGAGAAAAGAATGGCAATGCTAGGAAAAGTTAAATTCAGTTTTTTATCTATGTCAATAAAGACTAAGATTTCAACATAAGGACTTGGATAAGAAGAGTTGAAATTTCAATTTTATTGGTGTATATATGTATGTTCATCTATAGAATTCAACCTTTCTTTCTAGCAAGTCTACATGTGGATGATGAGGCATTGATTGGGAACGAGTATTCAAAACATCTCTCTCTTTAAATACATATCCTCGAAAAAAGCCCAGTGGGATAGATCGAGTGGTTTTGTTCTTTGAGCTTCATCCACGAGGTCTTGGGGTTGATCCCTAGGCTAGTTTCCTTTGTTGCATGTATCAATACATGTCCTCTATTGGGTGAGTTTTCATAATCAGCTGTGATATGTTTACACTGAGTACCATACACAAAATATAGGGAGATGACAAGGGTTACCCTATGAGGTTTTCTTTGAAAAAAAGAATATACCCACAAAAATAATACCACCTATAGAAATCAATTATCTTGACAGACCCTACGACATGACATAGTTAGAAATTCCTAATTCTAAACTTTAGTCCAAAAAATATGGACTTGAAATTTTTTATATATATTGTCAAGATGGTTTAAAAATATTGAATATTAAGAAATTTTACCTATATAATATTTTCCAGCACATCAAGTACATCAATTTTCATAGATTGTACTTATCTAGGGAAAAATATTACAGGATCTCACTTTAAAATTGCTCTGCATTAGGTATTTAGAGGCTGTAGAGAGCATATTCAGAAGTTCTGTTGTAAGGGGCCTAATTATTGTGTCACTTGCTTGACAATGGTTCATACTAGAACTAGAAGAAATCACTATCTTAGTACATCCATGCATATGCACGACCCCACCTTCCCATCATCTAGTCCCATATGCAACGTTTTATGCATTTCCTCTATCAGATTTCAAAAATATTACATCTTTGCCAATAAAATTTGATAAGCTTGACAAGCCCCACTGTTAATCCTAAAGTTTGCACTTGACTGCAATAATAAAAAGTTTAGGAACCTCAGTTTATAATGATTTTTTGTGTGGGTAGCTCAAAGAGACTTGACTCAGTTTAGGATTGGGGAAAAGGTTCAAACTCATTATACCATGCCATGGATCAAAGGTAATCAGGCTAGTTACTAGACAATGGAGATTTATATTGAAAGATGGAAGAATTTAGAGAAACAAATATGAAACTATACTAGATCAACTTTGGAGATTCATAAGACTTAATATGCAAAAGACAGAAATATTTTCTATAAATGAATACATAAAACCTGAATAAACCACATAAACAATGGGAAAATGCAAAGAGTCTTCATTGCATAGGAATCCACAATTTATGAACAACTATTGATACTCAACAATTTGATATTTAATTCAAGTGATAAGCAAAAGATAGATAGGAAAACAAAGGAATTTTGTAGTTTGGTAATAAAAACATCTGGAATCTTTGATAATGATCCATTACAGAGACAAAATCCCATATCCCATACAAATATAGCATAGTTCTTTGAGCTCTCGAAACACTCTTTCTTTCTTCCAAAAGGAAGAAGATGCTCATTTCTATCTTCAACTAGCCTTTTAATGCTTCTTGATAATGATGATACCAGGGAATAACTTTCGAACCAGGCCCTCGAGAGAATATGATACAGCCACTCTCCAGACTCCTTACAGATTTATAGCATTGATGTCGAATAGGATTTTTGGGAAGGATCATGGTAAAATCTTCAAATTGGGATGGATACCCATTATTTTCTATGTGGCCACTCAAGGGGCCATATTCAATTGGGAAAACATAGTGTTCAAAAGCCTCTCAACATGCATATCTTCACCATTGGGAGGGGTGTCATAGAAGAAGTCAGAGTTCTACATGAGCTCTATCTTAGTGGACTGTATATTATGTACCTAGTCTTTTCCAGCCTTAAGGTGTAATTGGGAGAGGGACAAGAACCCTGTATACACTGAATACAAATTATTTTGGGAACACAAATACTATAGCCACTACAAAGAGATATGTGAAGACTTTATTATTCCTTTGTACACTTTAATTTTCCTAACAGAATGCAACTGCATGTCCAAAGAGGCATTCAAAGTCATTGAAGAACATGGGAGTTACTATTTGACTGAGGAGGGAATGTACATCAGAATGTATGGTGGCTCTAGGGAACCTTCTCTACTCCCCAAATATGCCATTGATTATGTGTTACATAAAGAAGTAGTCAAGCAGGTATACATTGATGTGTTGGAAGCTTCCTGTTCAAAC
This sequence comes from Pseudotsuga menziesii, assembly GCA_001517045.1. Taxonomy (NCBI): domain Eukaryota; kingdom Viridiplantae; phylum Streptophyta; class Pinopsida; order Pinales; family Pinaceae; genus Pseudotsuga; species Pseudotsuga menziesii. Next base: position 506,009 of record LPNX010821520.1, on the reverse strand, counting down.
ATAACAAGGCAGCATATCCTTCCATACCTTTCTGGCTGGGGAGTTATAAGTTTACAAAGGTTAAACAGACTGCAGAATTCATGCAAGAACTGGAGCACTTTAATTTTGGAGAGATGAACTTCCACAGGAATGACTCCCAAAATAAAGTTGTAGAGCATTGCAAGGTGGAAAATGCTCATTTTGCATACAAAAATTTCTGGGACAAAGATGAAGAAATCTTCAGAAATGAAAAGAATAGGACTGCATTAAAGAAAAGATTTAAACAGAAAATCACCATTGCAGGTGAAAAGGGAAAAACCGTACAGAAGATAGCTGAAGAAGAAGAGGTCAGAAAAAGAGACGAAGATGATAGAAGGCTAGCACAAGAAGTGAAATGCTGGCTAAAGCGTGAAGAAGAAGAAAGAAAGAGAGCTGCTGAGGAAGCAGCAAAGAAGGAAGAGGAGGAGAGAAAGAAAAAAGAAGAAGCAAAAATAAAGGAAAAACAAGTTGAAAGTGAGGGTCTGAGATTAGCAGGATCTAAGAAAGATCAGTAGACTAATGACCCAATAGATACATAGGATGAACATGATCATACATATCAGGGATAGGGACAAGATAATCCTGATTCCCAGGAGCCTACTGCAACTTCTGACAGCAATCAAGAACAAGTTGTTTCTTCTGGAATGAATTTGATACCTTTCACACAGAAAAAAGGAGAAGAGATACCTGATTTCAGCACCATTTTCTATGACAAGGAAAATAAAAGGATTGTCAAAAGAACCAAAAAGAAGGTTGAAACAGGAGGACAATCAGGAAATATGATAACTGAGAAAACCGTGGTATATGGAACAGATGCAGATCCACAATTGATAGCCAGAGCTAGGGTGGCATTAACCTAGGTCACTGAAGACAATGTAGATAGGCTTATGACATACCTTGAACAATCGAAGAAGAATGCAACACAATTAAAGGAAACTTTGAAGAAAGAGAGGGATTAAGGTCACAAGTTAAAGAGGAAATTTTAGGATATGCATAATGAAGCAAGGACTGTGAATATAGAACTCTAGACTCTACAGGAAAACAAGATGGCCTTAGAAGTCTCAGTAGATAAAACAGAAAAGGATGCCCAAAACATCTTAGTAGAACTACAGAGGCTATAGCTAGAGCATCAAATGCTGAAGACTAAGAAAAATGACCTTCATGTGTCCTACAAAACTCTAGGTGCAGAGAAGGTCCAGTTTCAAAACAAGATCATAGAGTTAGAATCAGAGAAGGTTGTTACAGAAGAAAAGGAAAACCAATATCAAATGCAAGTAGTAGTTTTGGAGGGACAGAATGCTTCATTAACAGCATCACTGAAAGATGCTATGGAATAGAAAACAGATGTCCAGCCTCAGAAGGAGCATGTTCTAACTCAGAGAGGAAAGATCCACCATCTGCAAATGCACATTCACGAAGAAAGGTGTAAGATTGTACAAATAGATAGCATATTAGAAGAAATCTTGGACACCACTTCATATTTTGTAGACAGATCTCAAGATATTTTGGAGGTCTTGACAGGAAGGATAATGTGGATAGAAACAAACGAGGAAACCCCTACGGAGCTACCAGCCAAAGATCGACATAGTCTAAAGCAGGATTATGACCTATTGGAGTTTGCAATAAATATTGTAGAAGAATTCAAGAAGACATTAAAGAAAACAAAAGGGTTTTGTGTTGAATACTACAAAAGATTGCTGGTCACATACAATAGATGCCAACTTACTATAGATAAAAGACTGGATGTGATACCAGAACATGAGTTGTTCATAGAACAACTACAAAATAGGTATCAAGAAGACGACCATGATATCTACCAGGTTAAGGATCTAGATGAACAAATTCTGAAGAATGTAGTAGCTCATGCAGCTGTAAGCATCCACTTACTTGAAGATCAGCTGTGCCTGAGTCCGGTGAGAATAGAAGTGGTTAAAAATCAGGCTGCTAAGTATGAGATAAACATCCATTTTCTTGAACCCTCAGATTTTGAAAGCATAGCAACAGAGGCCCAGGCATGGAAAAAGTTCATTAATGACCAAGCGAGGCTTTCTTCATAAAAGTATTCTATTAAGTTTTGTTTTAAAATGTAATATATTGTAAAATCATGAGCACTCACTACGAGACAAAATTTGGAATTGGAACTTGGGGAAGCCCAAAAGTCATTTTGGGGCATCCCAAAGGTTTTTCTTTTTGTATAAGCATAGGAGAGTTAGATGTAGAAGAGTACTTTTCTTTCCCATGCAAAATTTTGAGAGTTATTGTAAGAAGAACTACTTCCTTTTGCAATAAAGAGTTACAATTTTTTCTGTTGGAGAAAGTTTGGTGGATTGTTTCAAATGCTTTGCTATGGATCAGTTGAATGCAAACTATTTCGTTTTTAGCTCATGTCCATTAACTGTGAGATCATTCTAACTCATTTCATTTCTACTTATGTTATGAATGTCTTATAGTTTATTCTGTGAAATTTCCACTGTGAGTAATGGAGGTTGTCATAAACAATAAGCTATCTTGTTGTCAATATTTATCTTAATGTTCATGTGTTCTGAAATAAATAACAGCTATCTATAATTGTTCATAATACATGTGCAGAAATACATTACTCATTGTCAACTATTAATTCTTCTCCCTAGGGATAGGTTAGTTAGTTAAATTTATTTTCTTGCTGTGTGTGATTTAGATGCGAGATAGTTAAGACGATAGGTAAGAACCTGTGCATCACATTGTGATTCTCCTCGTTATCTCTATCAATATTAATTTTTAGATAGGCACTTGCACATCATACTTAAACACAAAACTAAAAATATACACGGTGGACTGGGCCGTAACCAATAAAACCTTTTAATTTGTTACTTGACCTACGGTAGGCGGACCGTAAACTGGACGGATTCCCCATACCAAACAATAACGAGCTAGTTGGGAACGTTATTGGGGAGAATCCCCAACTGTTGTTACCTACGATTTTCCAGGCCTCAACAAAAGGATAAGACACCAACCTTAATAGAAGATAAGTATTATTGGTTTAATATTAAAATGATATAACCAGGTATGTGGCACGATGTAGAATTTATCAAATGGCTAAAGGGCACTCACATAATACAAGGTTATATGAGCACGGACTTTGTGTTGGGGATCCCACACACACAAGGAGGTAATGACTCTATTTTTGTGGTTGTTGATAGGTTCTCTCAAATGGCTCATTTCATTTCTTGCAAGAAAACTGGTGACGCATCAAGAGTGGCAATTATTTTTCAGAAATTGTTAGATGGCATGGTGTTCCAAAAAATATTACCTCTGATAGAGATACTCGGTTCTTGGTTCATTTTTGGAGGAGTTTATGGAAGAAAATAAGGACTAAATTATAGTTCAATAGTTCCTATCACATCCAGATAGATGGGAAAACTGAGGTCGTAAATTGGAGTTTGGGAAACCTTTTATAAAGTACAGTCGAAGAGAAACCCAAGAAGTGGGATTTGTATTTACCTCAAGCATAATTTGAATACAATAATTCAGTGAATATATCTGCAGGAAAATATCCCTTCAATGTTGTTTACGATAGAAATACTATCGATGTCCTATATTTGGTGTAGCTACTACTTGGGTATACAATAATTGATGATGGGGAAGCATTTACAAAACACATTCAACAGTTACAACAACAATAGAAAGAGAAGCTCCATACGAGTAACAAGTAGAGAAAAGTTATAAAATATGCTCACCGGTGACATTAGGTTTTCAATGAAGGTGATTTGGTGATGGTTTATTTACAGAAAGAGCGGTTTCCTAGAGTAACCTACGACAACTTGAAGTACAAGAAAATTGGTCCTTGTAAGGTTCTCAAGAAAATTAATAATAATACTTATAACGTCGATTTAGCTATTGATCTTTATAATTACCATGTGTTAATTTATATATCTTCCATGGGTACAATATGGGTGATGACACTGAGGTGGGGGTGGATTGGCAACAGGACATTCCCATAAAGCAAAATGGAAAATATTTCTCATATCTTAGATAAGGAGACCCTTCATACTCAGAAATACCAATAAAATCGATATTTGGCCTCGTGGGAAGGCTTAGCACCACCATAGAGTACATGGATTATAGAGGGGGGCTTGTTGAATCTAGATCACATTAAATAACAACAATTTGAAGAAAGTAACTTGTAGGAGTTGTGTTCTTTTCAACAAGAGGAGAATAATGCAGGGATTTTTGAAGGCTGAAAGAAAAAGAAAAAAATGAATGATGTAGGTATTTCTAAGGGTCATAACTTTTGACTCGGTTATTTGTTTGGGCTCAAATTTAGCAAGAAGTTGCATTTTAAAGTGGTCACTGCACTAATCAATCAAATCCTTTCAGAAAAGTGAGTTGACAACTAAAGTCTCTCTAGTTAGATTTTAGTTAGTGTTTGGTTTTAGAGTCATGGGAGAATTTTATAAATTAGCAATTTAAAAAATATCAAAATTAAAAAATCTTAGATACTAGTTATAAAGGGTTGGAACTTTATTGTAATAGTTAGGATGGACAATGAATAAAAGATAGTTATTGTGTTCCATTCTCATGTGTTTGCATGGTTTTTAGATCTTGTGAATGAATCAAAGTTTATTGGCTACATCATTTACCATTTTATTTGTTTTACCTTTAAATTTCATTTAATTTTTTTAATGGACCAAAAATGGAGAAGGACTATAGTGGATTCCCTCTTCTACAGACTACCTATCGTTCAATTTTCAAGTTTTCAATTTAGCCCTACCTTACCTAACAAAAAAGATATTGAAATGAGTTAAATGATCTTGAGATGTTGTATTAATATAGGTGACCTATGGTTGCAAGCTTGCACAACTACACAAACCTCATTTTGCTCGTGACTTGTGGCTACAAGCTTCCACATCTACAAAAATATATTAATGTGGGTAAATTTTGGATGCAAGCTTCTACAACTACACAAATATTTGTTTTGTTTACAATTTTAACAATAGAAGCACAATATCGATTAATGTGGGTTAATTTTAAGCAGATAAAGAGGAAATTCAAGAAGGAACAACAACAAAATTGAAATTATAGAACTTTATTTATTTGTTAATCAAGAGATTACATCCATTGTTGGTGCTATAGCTAGACTCGCCTCTTCTGGACTCATGCTCTCTTCAACAACTATGTTGTCCTGGAGAAATCAAACACATTCCCTTTGGATTTTCCTTGCTATATCCCTTGAATTTGTCCCTTTGTATGGACATAAGTTAAACAACCACAACCCCTTCCAGTTCTCCACACGTCCTTTGGATTCCCTTGATGTTCCACCTTCCTCAGTTTGATATGCAACTCCCATAGGATCCATAACCATTATTTACCATTCGAAAACTATAAACACATTAGCAGACACTTCTTTTATTTCTAGAACAAAGCAATGGATCTGTAGCCACCTCCACCCTGTGGTTGAACTCATGTGGCTCCTACCTGTAATAATGTTGATTGGTCTTTGGATGATGTCAATTTCCCACTACTAGAGATGCTCATACATCATATATATATTCGTTCAGGGATCTTGTTATGATATGTCTATTGAATCTAAAATGTTATAATTGCCTTTATATCTAAGCATGTATCCAAGTTTAGGGTCTGCACATTATAGTAGCATTTTTTACATTATTGTAGAATAAGCTTATAGGTATAGTTACTTATTAAGTGAATTTGAGAGTGATTAAATAGTGCCTCCTAGTGAATCGGGATGGGAACATGATGCAGAGATTATTATTCTTCACTAAAGATTTGTGGTTAGGAGCCTTAATTTTTGCATGCAACATCATAAGTTTACTAAATAATTTATAATATTTTTG
>LPNX010821520.1:475791-500113 GCA_001517045.1 Pseudotsuga menziesii | reverse complement strand
TATGTTATGTGTTCGTGTGTGTGTGTGTGTGTGTGTGTGTGTGTGTGTGTGTGTGTGTTCTAGTTTATTATCTTTAAATTGTTTCTGTTTATATTCTGAAAGATTTCATGAAGGTTAAAAGATTCTAAACTATTATTTGTTTTTGAAATAAAGTAGAAAAGTTTTTATCCGTGCAAATTATACATTAATTTTTCAACAACAATCTTTCTTTTTACATGAATCCATAGGGAACTACCACAATTTTCCCACCATGTAGACATTTTCAATCTCTTTCTATATAAAGAGATAGATAGATTGAAAGTGTTGTGTGTGTGTGTGTGTGTGTGTGTGTGTGTGTGTGTGTGTGTGTGACACTTTCAATTTATCTATCTGTTTATATAGAAAGAGATTGAAAATATCTACATGATGGGAAAATTTTGGTAGTTCCCTATGGATTCATGTAAAAAGAAAGATTGTTGTTGAAAAATTAATGTATAATTTACAGGGATACAAAATTTCCTACTTTATTTCAAAAACAAATAATAGTTTAGAATCTTTAACCTTCATGAAATATTTCAGAATATAAACAGAAACAATTTAAATATAATAAACCAGAACATTATAGAACCTGCTAACTTTCGAAGTGGACAAACATCCAAAGAAGATCGTTCCTCCCAAACATCTCCTGAAGGCAACCAAGATTACTTGCTTTAGGACCCTTGATCTTGTTCACTGAAACACTAGGACAAAAATACTGTGTAGAATCTTGTTCTCTCCTCTCTGCAACTCAATAGTCACATTTGTAGTCAACACTCTAGCAAATCACTTTAGCTTTCCCCTCATTGAATTTCCTCTTGTGTGCCTAAATTTTTCAGTTTCCAGCAAACCAAAAGGTTCTAATCTCTAGAATGTAGTGAGCCTCCTACTCATTCGATGGGTATATATGTGATTTCCTAGGTCTTTGGGTCAATTTTGTAATTAAATGAGCCACCTTCTCAGTTCCTCCTTTCTTGAACATGACCACAATTATAGGGAAGTTGCCTCATGCATCAGCTAGAAAGTGAATGTTGTTGCTGCCATTTGTCATTTTTGCGTTTTACACCAGATCATTACTCCGAGTGGGTCAGTGAACACTCTTCAATAGTCCTCTTTGGATAGGTGTCTCTTCTTTTAATTATTAAATAATAATAGATTTCAATTACATCCATCTTTCGCTATCCTTGGTCAACAACATAAAACTTTACAATAACTTTTAAAGTAATGTATTTTCACAAAATAAAATGTTTTTAGTTCTAGGTGGGTTACATCTGCAACCACCTCTATGTTGTGGTTGAACTCTGGTGGCTCCTACCTGTAAAATGTTGATTGGTCTATGGATTATGTCGATTTACCACTATAAAGACGATCGTACATCATATATCTATTAGTTAAGGGATCTTGGGATGATATGTCTATTGAATCTAAAATGTGATAATTTCCTTTATATCTAAGCACGTGTCCAACTTTGGGGTATGCACATTATAGTAACATTTTTTACATTATTGTAGAATAAGCTTTTGGGGATACTTACTTATTAAGTGAATTTGAGAGTCATTAAGTAATTCTTACTATTATTCAAGAAACATTTGTGGTTAAGAGCCTGTTGATGCCTGGAAAATACCAGGTACCGACAGTAGGGATTCTCCCCGGTAAACAATCCCAATTAGATCATCCACCGTTTGATGTGGGGAATGTGAAAACCCTAAATTTTCACAAAAATTTAAAATTTTGAGATAACATAAAATGTTTAGAGTTGCAGTTAGATAACTGCTAGCAGTTAATATAAGAAATGAAACAGAAAAATAAAAGTAACCATGTAACTTTAACACATATAACTTAATGTTGTTTTAATTTTGATATATGATGTAAGAAATCTGCAATCAAATATTTAGCTCTACTGATAGTTTGAATGTCAAGTAGGTGAGGAGTCATTTTCTAGCTAGGGCTTACTTAGTGATTGCTAACATATCTGGATTTTTGGCTCTTTACAGGATGAACAGGTAAATTTCTGATCCAGTAAAAGTTTATTAAGGCGTTAACCAGATATACTTCAATTAGCATAGAATATACTGCTAGAGTAAAAGCTGGCTTGCTTAAATTCAAGGATTCTAAGAGATAAAACACCTTCTCTTTAATTTCATTATGACTATATCAGTATTTTAATAGCATGTCAATATGATCAGTGTCTTTACACTCTTGATGGACTATTATAAGAATTACTATTACTTAGATTTAAATAGCTTCCCATCATTACTTTAAGCTAATCCAGTCCTTAATAGAGTCCAAAAATTAGTATATTAGCACTCTCATAGTAACAATAGTTTATTACTATTGTTGATATAAATTTTCAAGACTGTTTAAGTTAAGAAACAGACCTAAGGCCCTATGTGAAATATGTTACATAGAACTCTTGACTTAACTTTAAGTAGCTTGGTGGACGAAGTTATCAAATTATACTGCATTGCATTTACAGTCATCCAAAAGTATAATTGTCGTCATTAAGTGACTTCTATTTGTCCAATATCCTAGCACGTTAGTTCATATTGTGGGTTTTAAACTTGTCAAAAATCAAACCAATATATTGCAGGTATTGGGGGGGATGAGGGGTTTAAGGTGGGGAGATAGGGTGGTTTATAAGGATTGGGTATAAAAAAGGAGTGGGGGGATGTTTTAAGTATTGGGAGGGGGTTTCAACAAAAAGAGTATTGGTCAATATCTATCGAAATTAAGGGTATTCTTTAATATCCCACGATTGCACGTGCTATGTGAGAGGTTCACTGAGTGAAGACCCCATGTTGTCCAACTTCTTCATGTCTTAATAATGTGATGATAATACGATATCATCTTAATTATTTTTAAATAAGTGTTATACCACCAGTATACTTAGATGATTTCACTGTCTTTCACTATTACGACTAACAGCCTTAAATGAAATCATTTTGAGCTTTATTTACTCATGAAGAAATACAGATTACGACTTCTCTTGAAGTTACTCTAATATTATATACTTCTTAAGAACCTATTATAGAGTGAAGAAAATACTTTAAATATATCTAATGTTGAATTATGAGCTAATTCATCGTCATTAGAGTTTTTATATGGATTAATGTCTAAAACATAGTTCATCACTATAATAATAGAATTAATGATTATTATGAAACTCTATTACTTGCACTTACGGGTTCATACCCTACTAGGGATATCCTCTTATTTGTATTAATTCATTTGATAATTTCCATTGATTACAAGTACAAATTTATTTGATACCATGTAAGCTTGGGTTTATTATTAACATATGTTCACAATTTTTAAAATCACCAAAAGTTTATCGATACCCTAAGTTCTAAATACTCCAGCATTATTGAATGATGATTATCAATGATATATATATTATCTTTGAACTTGGTGTATAATGATATTGTTGTTGATAATTGAGGAGATTATTAACAATGATTTGTCCTTGCTAGCACCCTATGGACTATAGAACTCGACCCACTTGGTGACTGATAATTTAAGGGGGCATGTGGAACCTTCCTCAACATGCATTACATGATTTAAAAGTCTTCGCTGCAACCCTAGCTCTTCATTGTTTTGCCGAGGGTTTGGTTTTTGTTACGTTTGGTTTGTTGCAGCCATGAGGGCACGCCTATGTTTAGCTCCAAATTTGTTGTTTTTGGAATGGAACACTACCACTTAAGTGTGGTGGTTGGAGAGACATACATCTCTCATTCATTTTTCTTCTTACTTACCCTAAAATGTCATGAGGTAGTGTAACTCTGTTGGTGTCATATGTTTGGTGTTGACTCTTTCGTGGCCATTTCCAGGCTTTCTCTTGCTCTTGTTGACAGTGTAGCTTGCATCATAAGCCCCCGTCATCTATGTCACCTGCGAGTATGAGAGTTTGGCTTCTCGTTACACTAGTTGTGGTGTTGTTGTTCCTTCATGGCTCCATAATATCCATTTACAGGTGATGTAAATGTTTTATAGTTTATTACTAGATTTTATTTATAGTCTTCAATTCTATAACAAGTTTTTAATTAAACTTTGTTTTCCATTTTGCAGGGATAGTTCGCATTAACAAGAAAAGGACAGGAACGACCTCTCAAAGGGACCTACATTCAGTATACGGGTAAGCCCTGATTACAAAATGGTTCTCCCTGCTTGTTCACACCTTAGGGGAAGTTTCCATTTGGAAGAAGTTATGGCATGGTGGTTACCCAGTCTTGGGTTGTTGTTCTTCAGTTTACTAGTTTTGGTTTTTTATTTTAAACCCTTGCTTTCAGCAGGGTGACTTTGGCACAATGCAATGACTTCTAAAGCTCTCTTCTTGGTTAAAAGAAAGGATTTAACCTTGCTGTAAATATAAATTTTGATAGTGTTCGTTTATGAAACCCTATGTCACGACATGGGTGCACTAGCTTTTAAGCTGGTTTTTGTACTTTGTTTAAGTTTAAGCCTTTTCATCTTGTCACGCAATACACATTTTATTTTGAAAACATAAGGGTTTCCCTTCGATTTCGGACTCAGTTTCCCTTAATGTTATTTATATGACTCTGTGTACTTAGGGTTATTACCCTATTCGACTGTGTAATAAATATATACTGTTTATTATTTGCATTAGACTATTGTTAATGGTTTTTGGACTATCATTCAGTCATGATATAATTCATAAATTTTGTTATTTGCTCAGAATTATGAGCTAGGGTTTTCTTTGAATGAAACCGTGGTTAAAGAATTCTTTTAATTTTGTTAAGTGAGCTTTGCTACTTGTAAAACAAATATTATTTTGAGTAAATATTATTATTAGTCTATAATGGGATTTCTTAAATTTGTATTCTATTCATTTATTAGTTATAAGGACTGTGACTAGTTAGTAACAGTTTATTTTTTTATGCTTGTATATAATGATCCAACCAATGGATTATAACTTGGTTGCTTTTATTAGAAGAAAAAGTATTTTTAGACTAGGGTTTCGACCCTATAGTTTTGTTTTGTAGGTATGACTTGTCGTTGATGATTTCAAAATCAGTTCTTACATAGATATGTATTTCATTTATTAAATTATAATCATATTCTGTTTGTTTTATGTAATAAATTATAGTTAGGGTTTATTAGAATTCTTGGTTAAGATGTACATAAACTCTGTACTTAGTTTCTTCTTTTAAAAATTAGTTATTTTAAATACTTAGTATCACACTACTTGATTATTAGTAATGTTAGAATTAGTGTATTTACTATTATTAGTGATTAAGATATATGAATAATAGTTATATCTTTAATGAACTTGAATGAAAACAAGGTAGTTTTAACTATATTCTTTTTTTACTGCATGAGCAACTGGTTATCAAATAAGCATAAGGAAAAATAAATATATAATACACTTTGTTTATCTTCCTACATATTTTAATTTGAAAATAAAAGTATAGTATACCGAGTATAAACATGACATATTAACTACTAGTGTATTCCCTTAACATGATAAACCTTTTATCTGTAATGGAATACTTCTATTTCATTAACAACACATTCACATAAACAAAGAACATAGGCAATCAGGTTATTGGTCCTTTTGATAATAACCTAAATACTGCAATAAATTACTTTGTTATTATGAAATGCATTTTACATCTATTCATTTCAGTTTCTTCTCATTTCCTTCATCTAATTTAAATACTCTGCCTGTGCTGGAGTACGGTCTGGTCCTTCCAGATGTGGAAAAACACAGGTTAGAATTATTTTCCATCTATTTCAGATTCATTCTTTCAATATACTAAAAGATTACTAACTCTAACAGTTCATAACTAAACAATTAACATTCATTAATCAGTCAGATTCACATTTAACCATTTAACATAGTAAAACAAAAAGACTGTAGAACCTGATTAAGCTGGACAACAACAGTGTTAGGAGTTCGTTCCTCCCTACCAACTCTTGGAGAGTGCTCAAACAACGTCTCCTTAGGCCCCCGAGCCTTTTCCTCATCTCCTTGGATGAGAAATAGTGGAGCAAGCAAACAATAGACTAGTCCAATGACTTAGTAATCACTCTGCACTTAGCACTAAGATCCTTCAGCTGAATTCCTGCACTATATCACTTTACAGTTAACCCTTCAAACTCTTTCCACAAATTCCCTCACCATTGAATTTCTCTAAAGTACATTCACCTAAATGAATACTTCTCTAGAAAAATGAGTAGCCTCAGCTCTCTTCAATGGGCATTTTTATAAAGATTTCCTAGGTCTTCTGGGTCAGTTGTCATTAATTGAGCCATCTGCTCTGATCCCACTTTCTTGGTGGATCATGACCCCAAATGTAGGGAGGTTTCCATCTGCAACAGTTGGAAGAGGTTTGAGGATGCTTCCACTTGTCTGTTTGCTCTCCACCCAGTCTCCTCCACCAACTTAACCAGTAAACACTCTTTTAACAGATCTCCTAAGCTGTTGTCTCCACTTTTATTTATTTATAATTAAAATATTCAGAATTACATTCAATATCCTTGACTCTGCTGAGTCATCAATTACAACTTAGCATAAAATTTGACATAATGTCTTAAATAAAATCAAATAAGATAATATTATTTTTGCAAAATTGGGGCATGTGACATACACACCCCCTTAGAACATAACATTGTCCTTGATGTTATTTATTCTTCATCCTCAGAATTCCCCAGGAATAAAATTGGATATGCATCTTGCATATTGCTTTCCAATTCCCAGGTGGCTTCCTATGGACTAAGGTGCTTCCATTGCACTTTCACCTATCCAATGGTGTGGTTCCGAAGTGTGATCTCCCTCCGCCTGAGGATACAGTCTGGATCCACCAGAAAATATCCTTCTAGTTCCACTTGTACATCATTCCAGTTAACAACATGAGTAGCATCATGAACATATTTATTTAATAAAGAAATGTGAAAAACATTATGTACTCGTAAATTTGGTGGCAATGTTAATTGATAAGCTACTTGTCCAATCCTAAACAGAATTTCAAATGGACCATAGTAATGAGGTGCTAGTTTTGCACAACTCCCCAATCTTAGAGAGATCTTTTTGGGCCTTAACTTAATGAACAAATGTTCACCTACTTGAAACTCCTTTGGAGTTCTTTTTAAGTCTGCTTGACTTTTCTGTCGATCTTGTGCAACTTTCAGATTACCTTGCACCTGTTTTACAATTTCCTCCATTTCCTTTAATAGTTCAGGACCTAATACTAATCTATCCACCAGATTACTCCAAGAGATAGGAGTATTACATTTCCTTCCATACAAAATTTTGAAAGGACTAAATCTAGCCGATGTCTGATAATTATTATTATAAGCAAATTCTACCAGATGCAAATAATCCTCCCATTTACGTGGCTGGTCTTTCACATACATTCTTAATAGATCTTCTAGTACTTGGTTTACTCTTTCAGTTTGTCCATCTGTTTGAGGATGGAAAGAAGTACTAAAATTTAATGTAGTATTTAACCCTTTAAACAAAGACTTACAAAAGTTACCTGTAAATTTAGGATCTCTATCTGAGATTATTACTTTCGGTATTCCATGCAATCAGAAAATCTGTTTTAGAAAAATATCAGCTATGTTTGCAGCTTTATAAGTAGTTTTAACAGGCATAAAGTGAGTTTCTTTGATTAACTTATCGACTACTACCATAATAGAATCATTTAGATTCTAATTTCTAGACAGTCCAATAATAAAATTGAGAGTAATTATCTCGCATTTCCAGCTAGAAATGGGTAATGGCTGAAGTAATCCAGCTGGGTGTTGATGTTCAGTTTTCACCTGCTGACATTCAAAACAACTAGGAATATATTATGCTACTTCAGTCTTCATATTTGGCCAAAAATATTCTTTTATTAACATGGTTATATTCTTTTGATAGCTTGGATGACCTGAGTATGGATTTTTATGAATTTCATCTAGAGTTAACAGCTTAACTTTAGGTACGTTAAGTACATACATTCTGTCTTTATACAGTAAAAATTATTTTGCATTCAAACTGTACCCTTTACTTAAGCTTTCTGTTGGATTTTATTTAGTTTTAGCTTGTAAATTTTGGTAGGTCTCATCTTGTTCTATTCTTGCTTTGAGCCGTTCATCCAAATCTATAGTATATGTGCTGATGTCTACTGCAAAATTCAGCCTTGCATTCCTACTTAATGCATCAACAAATTTATTTTCTTTACCTTTTATGTGTTGAATTTCAAAATCATACTCACTTAAGAAAGCTAACCACCTAGCTTGTCTGACATTTAGATTAGGCTAATCTAACAGATACTTCAATCCTTTATTATCAGTCATTAAAATAAATTTTCTGCCAATTAGGTGATGTCGCCACATCTTTAAAGCATGTATAATAGTTGCTAATTCCAGATCATAAGTGGCATAATTATTTTCATGAATTTTTAATTTTCTAGACTCATAGGAAATAACATGCCCTTCTTGAGTTAGAACACCGCCTAAGCCATCATTGCAGGCGTCAGTGCACACGACAAATTCTTTATTAGGATCAGCTATTCTTAAAATAGGTCCACTGGTTAATAAATTTTTTAACTTTTTAAAGTTTCCTCTCATTTCTGGTTCGAATCAAACTTCTTTCCTTTCTTATACAAAGAAGTTATCGGATTCACGATCTTCGAAAAACCTTCAATAAACCTCCGGTAGTACTCGGTAATTCCCATGAAAGATCAAACATCCATTACATCCTTAGGAACCGTCCAATATTCGATTGCCCTTATCTTTTCAGGATCTATTGAAATCCCTTCCTTAGTCACCACATGACCTAAGTATTAAATCTTATCCTTGAAGAAATCACATTTACTAAACTTTTCAAAGAGTTAATGATCTCGTAAATCTTGCAAAACAATTTTTAAATGTTCTTTATGTTCTTCTTCAGTTTTTGAATAGATTAAAATGTCATCGATGAACACAACTACAAAATTATATAGATACTTATGCATAACGTTGTTCATTAAACACATGAAAACAGCTAGGGAATTAGTAATCCCGAATGGCATGACGACAAACTCGTAATGGCCATATCGAGTTCTAAAATCTGTCTTAAAGATATCTTCATCTTTAATCCTAACTTGATGATATCCAGACCTCAAATCTATTTTCGAAAACACTATGGCTCCATGTAGTTGATCGAACAGATCATCTATGCGGGGCAATGGGTATTGATTTTTAATGGTCATCTTATTCAACTGACGGTAATCTATGCAAAGTCGCATGGGTCCGTCCTTTTTCTTAACGAAGATGACAGGTATCCCCCAGGGAGGCACACTAGGTCGAATATACTTTTTTATCAATTAGTTCTTTTAATTGAGATTTTAATTCATTAAGTTCAAGTATGTTCATTCAATAAGGGGCCTTTGAGCTAGGTACTGCACTAGGTACCAGTTCATTGGTGAAATTCAATTCCCTTTTTGGAGGTAGTCCCGTAATTTCTTCAGGGAATACATAAACATATTCTCTTAAGACTGGCATGTCTTCCAATTTTAACTTATCTATCTTAATTAGACTCTCCTCATCAGTTATTGTTACTGCATAAGCTTTGCAACCCTTCCTAACAACTCTCTTAAGCTGTAGAGTAGAAATCTGCCTTATGGTGGTTTTTCTAGGGATTCCTTTTACACTTACTGGTTTTTCATCATTGTTTAAACATGTGAAAGTTTTATCATAACAATTTAAAATTACCCTATGTTGTTCTAACCAGTCCATACCGATCAGTAAATCATAAGAACCAAGAGGAAAAACATTAAGCTTCACAACAGTTTCTAAATTATCCATAACTACTACACATTCTTTTACAAAACAAGCTACGTTTCTTTTAGCACCAGTGGCTAACTGAACCAACCAAGAATTCTCAAATTTTTCAACAGGTAACTTTCATTTTTCTACCATTTTAGGTGCAATATAGCTGAAACTAGCTCCATGATCAATTAAAATAGTTACAGGGGTTTGATTTATCATACCTTCTACTTCCACCATGGAAGTTTGATATTCTGCTTGTCAATTCTCCAAGGCTACGTTGATTCTAGGCATCATCGTTGCTAATTCCCCAACAGTCATCTCCTCCTGTATGGTATGAATATTGCTAACAGTCTTCTTCAGATTAGGACAGATTGAAGCATAGTGTGGGCCATTACACTCCCAACACTTTATAGGTTCTTTGCGCTCAAATTTCTTGGTATAATTACCATGGTTATTAGTAATTTATTTACCCTTGGAATTATTCTAATTGTTGGGAGAATTATTCTTATTTCCTTGGAAGTTCTTATTATTAGGATAATTTCTGGCCTTATTGTTCTTAGAATTTTTGTTGGGCACAAAATCCTTTTTTTTTTTTCATACTGGTTATTATTTTTCTTGGCTTTCCAGTTGGCCAAACTTTCCTTCTTTCGATTCTATTCAAAACAGAAGTTAGCTTTCATCATAGCTTCTTCCAAAGTCTTTGGATTGTCATATTCAATTCTATCCTTAATATGATAAGGTAGACAACTGAGGAATCACTGTACCTTTGGTTTCTCATCTACAAGGTATTGCACATACCTAAGTAGACTTAAGAACTTGCTATTCAGATCTTTCATTGTCATTGATCCTCATTTCAGCTCATAAAATTCTTTTGCTCTCTCTTCATAATATTGTTCAGACAGAAATTTCTTTTTAAAGTACCTATTAAAGGTACTCTAGTTTACATTTTTCTCTTTTATTCCCTTAAATCTCTTCAAGTCCTGCCACCAAATGTCAGCCTTTCCTGAGAGCTTGTAGATAGCCATTCTAGCCTTTAACTGGTTAGAATAGTTATATATTTGGAAGTACTTCTTCATCCTAGATAACCAGGATTCTGCTTCCTCTCCCTTCTCAGTCTCTTCATTGCATGTTGGTGGTTTTATATTTTTGAATTCCCCAGAAATTTCCTCATAAGGTTTGTATTTCCTCTTTTTAGTGCACTAGTTATCATCACTACTATCACTAGTAGAATGCTAATTTCATTGTTCACCAAACATCTCAAAAGATGAACTATTTTCATCTTTAGTATGTTTCATATTTTTAGATTTACGTTGATGACTTGTATCTTCTGATTCAGTTCTTCTACCCCTACCCTCAGTTTGAAACTTTTCAGTTAGGATCTAATTCAGCTCCTCCTGAGCCCTCAGAATCCTTTCATTCTCTCATTTTACAGAATCCATTTAAGATTTTAGGTATTTTACAGTTTGTAACAGTCCTAAGGAATTGGTAGTTAAATCCTCGGGTATAGGATCTCTTGGTAAGTTTCCTAGTTTAGTAACTGGAGATTCTTCCTCTACATATTCTTCCAGCCTTTCCATACATGTTTTTTAAACTTCAGAAAAATTTTCTCTGATTGAATAACATTTAAAAGAAATACATCAACATAATAATTCAATTTACTATTTCATAAAAGCTAGTTGGGCTTCATCAAGGCCTAGTGTTTGAACCTTGTGCTCTGATACCACATGTCAAAACCCCAAATTTTCACAAAAATTTAAAATTTTGAGATAACATAAAATGTTTATAGTTGCAGTTAGATAACTGCTACCAGTTAATATAAGAAATGAAACAAAAAAATAAAAGTAACCATTTAACTTTAACACATATAACTTAATGTTGTTTTAATTTTGATATATGATGTAAGTAATCTACAATCAAATATTTAGCTCCACTGATAGTTTGAATGTCAAGTAGGTGAGGAGTCATTTGCTAGCCGGGGCTTACTTAGCGATTGCTAACGTATCTGAATTTATGGCTCTTTGCAGGCTGAACAGGTAAATTTTCGATCTAGTAAAAGTTTATTAAGGCGTTAACTAGATACACTTCAATTAGCATAGAATATACTGCTAGAGTAAAAGTTGGCTTGCTTAAATTCAAGGATTCTAAGAGGTAAAACACCTTCTCTTTAATTGCATTATGACTATATCAGTATTTTAATAGCATGTCAATATGATCAGTGTCTTTACACTATTGATGGACTATTATAAGAATGACTATTACTTAGATTTAAACTGCTTCCCATCATTACCTTAAGCTAATCCAGTCCTTAATAGAGTCCAATATTTAGTATATTAGCACTCTCATTGTAACAATAGTTTATTACTATTGTAGATATAAATTTTCAAGACTATTTAAGTTGAGAAATAGACCTAAGGCCCTATGCAAAATATGTTACACAGAACTCTTGACTTAACTTTAAGTAGCTTGGTGGAGGAAGTTATCGGATTATATTGCATTGCATTTACAGTTGTCCAAAAGTACAATCGTCGTCATTAAGTGACTTCTATTTGTCCAACTTATTCATGTCTTAATAATGTGATGACAATACTATATCATCTTAATTGTTTTTAAATAAGTGTTATAACACTAGTATACTTAGATGATTTCATTGTCTTTCACTATTACGACTAACAGCCTTAAATGAAATCATTTTGAGCTTTATTTACTCATGAAGAAATACAGATTACGACTTCTCTTGAAGTTACTCTAATATTATAGACTTCTTAAGAACCTATTCTAGAGTGAATAAAATACCTTAAATATATCTAATGTTGAATTATGAGCTAATTCATCGTCATTAGAGATTTTATATGGATTAATCTCTAAAGCATAGTTCATCACTATAATAATAGAATCAATGATTATTATGAAACTCTATTACTTGCACTTATGGGTTCATACCCTACTAAGGATCTCCTCTTAGTTGTATTAATTCATTTGATAATTTCCATTGATTACAAGTACCAATTTATTTGATACCATGTAAGCTTGGGTTTATTATTAACATATGTTCACGATTTTTAAAATCACCAAAAGTTTATCGATACCCTAAGTTGTAAATACTCCAGCATTATTGAACGATGATTATCAATGATATATATATTATCTTTGAACTTAGTGTATAATGATATTGTTGTTGATCATTGAGGAGATTATTAACAATGATTTGGTCTTTCCAGCACCCTATGTACTATAGAAGGCAACCCACTAGGTGACTGATAATTTAAGGGGGCATGTGGAACCTTCCTCATGATGCATCACATGATTTAATAGTGTTCGCTACAACCCTAGCTCTTCATTGTTTTGCCGAGGGTTTGGCCTTTGTTACGTTTGGTTTGTTACAGCCATGAGGGCATGCCTGTGTTTAGCTCTAGCTTCATTGTTTGTGGAATGGAACATTGTTTCTTAAGTGTGGTGGTTGGAGAGATATACATCTATCATTCATTTTTCTTCTTACATACCCCGAACTTTCGTGAGGTAGTGTAGCTCTGTTGGTGTCATATGTCTGGTGTTGAACTCTTTCGTGGTGATTGCCAGGCTTGCTCTTGCTCCTGTTGATAGTGTATCTTGCATCATAAGCCCCTATTGTCTCTGTCACCTGCGAGTATGAGAGTTTGGCTTCTCATTACGCTGGTTGTGGTGTTGTAGTTCCTTCGTGGCTCCATAATCTCCACTTACAGGTGATGTAAATGTTTTAGAGTTTATTACTATATTTTATTTACAGTCTTCAATTCTATAACAAGTTTTTAATTAAAATTTGTTTTCCATTTTGCAGGGATAGTTCACCTTAACAAGAAAAGGACAGGAATCACCTCTCAAAGGGACCGACATTCAGTATACGGGTAAGCCCCGGTTACAAAATGGTTCTCCCTGCTTGTTCAGACCTTAGGGGAAGTTTCCAGTTGGAAGAAGTTACGGCATGGTGGTTACCCAATCTTGGGTTGTTGTTCTTCAGTAGTTTAGGGTTTTTATTTTACACCCTTTCTTTCAGTAGCATGACTCCGGCACAATGCCGTGACATGTAAAGCTCTCTTCTTGGTTAAAAGAAAGGATTTTACCTTGCTATAAATATAAATTTTGATAGTGTTCGTTTAACGAAACCCTATGTCACAACATGGGTGCACTGGATTTTAAGCTAGTTTTTGTATTTGTTTAAGTTTAAGCCTTTTCAGCCTGTCATGCAATACACAGTTTCTTTTGAAAACATAAGGGTTTCCCTTCGAGCTCGGACTCAGTTTACCTTAATGTTATTTATATGACTCTATGTACTTAGGGTTACTACCCTATTCGACTGTGTAATAAATAGATACTGTTTATTATTTGCATTAGACTATTGTTAATGGTTTTTGGACTGTCATTCAGTCATGATATAATTTATAAATTTTGTTATTTGCTCATAATTATGAGCTACGGTTTTCTTTGAATGAAACCCTTGTTAAAGAATTCTTTTAATTTTGTTAAGTGAGCTCTACTACTTGTAAAACAAATATTATTTTGAGTAAATATTATTATTAGTGTATAATGGGATTTCTTAATTTTCTATTCTATTCATTTATTGGTTATAAGGACTGTGACTAGTCAGTAATAGTTTATTTGTTTATGCTTGTATATAATGATCTAACCAATGGATTATAAGTTGCTTGCTTTTATTAGAAGCAGAAGTATTTTTAGACTAGGGTTTCGACCCTATAGTTTTCTTTTGCAGGTATGACCTGTCGTCAATGATTTCAAAATCAGTTCTTACATAGATATGTATTTCATTTATTAAATTATAATCATATTCTGTTTGTTTTGTGTAATAAATTACAGTTAGGGTTTAGTAGAATTCTTGTGTAAGATGTACATAAACTCTGTACTTAGTTTGTTCTTTTAAAAATTAGTTATTTTAAATACTTAGTATCACACTACTTGATTATTAGTAATGTTAGACTTAGTGTAGTTACTGTTATTAGTGATTAAGCTATATGAATAATAGTTATATCTTTAATAAACTTGAATGCAAACAAGGTAGTTTTAACTATATTCTTTTTTTACTGCATAAGCAACTGGTTATCAAATAAGAATAAGGAAAAATAAATATATAACACACTCTGTTTATCTTCCTGCATATTTTAATTTGAAAATAAAAGTATAATATACTGAGTATAAACATGACATATTAACTACTAGTGTATTCCCTTAACATAATAAATCCTCTATCTGTAATGGAATATTGCTATTTCATTAACAACACATTTACATAAACAAAGAACATAGGTAATCAAGTTATTGGTCCTTTTGATAATAACCTAAATATTGCAATATATTACTTTTCTATTATGAAATGCATTTTACATCTATTCATTTCAGTTTCTTCTCATTTCCTTCATCTAATTTAAATACTCTGTCTATGCTAGAGTATGGTCTGGTCCTTCGAGATGTGGAAAAACACAGGTTATAATTATTTTCCATCTATTTCAGATTCATTCTTTCAATATACTAAAAGATTACTAACTCTAATAGTTCATAACTAAACATTTAACATTCATTAATCAGTCGGATTCAAATTTAACCATCTAACATAGTAAAACAAAAAGACTATAGAACCTGATTAAGTTGGACAACAACAGTGTTAGGAGGCCGTCCTCCCTACCAACTCCTAGAGAGCGCTCAAACAACATCTCCTCAGGACCCCCGAGCTTGTTCCTGGTTTCCTTGGTTGATAATTGGTGGAGCAAGCAAACAATAGACTAGTCCAATGACTCAGTAATCACTCTGCACTCAGCAGTAAGATCCTTCAGCTGAAGAGCTGCACTATATCACTTTGCAATTAACCCCTCAAACTCTTTCCACAAATTCCCTCACCATTGAATTTCTCTGAATTACATTCACCTGAATGAATACTTCTCTAGAAAAATGAGCAGCCTCATCTCTCTTCAATGGGAATTTTTATAAAGCTTTCCTAGGTCTTCTGGGTCAGTTGTCATTAATTGAGCCACCTGCTCTTATCCCACTTTCTTGAAGGATCATGACCCCAAATGTAGGGAGGTTGCCATCTGCAATAGTTGGAAGAGGTTTGAGGATGCTTCCACTTGTCTATTTGCTCTCCACCCAGTCTCCTCCACCAACATGACTAGTAAACACTCTTTTAACACCTCTCCTAAGTTGTTGTCTCCACTTTTATTTATTTATAATTAAAATATTCAGAATTACATTCAATATCCTTGACTCTGCTGAGTCATTAATTACAACTTAGCATAAAATTTAACATAATGTCTTAAATAAAATCAAATAAGATAATATTATTTTTGCAAAATTGGGGCATGTAACAGGGAATCCGTCTGGTTTACATTTTGGCTACCGTAGATTAAGTTGTTTAAATATTTTACTAGTTGCAGCTTGATCCACCGTTTATGTAATTTTCTTGTTTAAATGAATGAAATGCAGATGCCTAAGCTAAATGCAGGTGACTAATGAACAAGAACCTCAATCACTTATTTAAATATAAATATAAATATAATCTATTCTATCCCTGCACGGAGCAAATTTAGATTTTAGAGTAATATACTGAAAATATTCATATAAGTCTAACATATAGTTGTTCCAACACAATAATCACATTCACAGCAGAAAGAATACCAAAGATAGCTCTAATATAATTAAACCATTTATTACCTTGTCATTGCACAGACATTTCTATAGACAATAGACCATTAATGACCAAAGAATTAGTTCCAGGAAGTTAGAAAAATCTCACTGTATGATGTACAAAAGCAAGAAGAAATAGTTCTATAGGATGCATTCCACACATTCCCATTAAATATTTGTGCAGGTCTTTGTTCCAGTAAGTTGATCCTTATTATTAGCAAATATTTATCTCTTTTAAAAAATAGTCCAACATCCTTTTCACTAGCCAAAAGTCCTTTCTATGGTGCTCTACACCCCTATTTATTTTCTCTCGGTCTACCACGTTGTGACCTTTGCTCTACCTTAACCCTAAAGATTCCCAATATTCTTATTTGCTTACCCTGGGATAATACAAACAGTTTCATAATAATAATAATAATTATACGGGCCTTTCCCAACTAGAAAATCACATGCCCTATGTGTTAGCTTCTCAAGCGATTTCATCGTATTTGGTTGGATCAAGCACCAGTCACGTTGTCACGCCTCAACTTGTGTTGTCTCTTGGTGATTAATGCCTTGATCCTGTGTTTGTTGTGCATTTGTTTCATGCTTTCCACATTCGAACTTGGTGAGAAATAATACTTGTGATACACAAAGAAGACATAATGAAAGATATATCTAATCTGGAAACAACAAGAATTCACAATATTTTCAATTTAATGATATGTATTGATTACTAAATAGAAAAAGACGATGACCAACTCCTTATTACGCAAGAAATTTTATTTAATTTAAGCTTCGTGAGGAAAATTTCTCAGTTTCTCTAATGGTTCACTGTAAAAAAATGAAATAGAGATTGAATGGCTCAGATCATCTCAAAAGACAAATCAGATCTGATTTGAACTGTTAGATCATGCGGGCTCGACAACTCCTTTCCATGAAATAGTGGAAAGCCAAAAGTAGGATGTAAACTTTCATCGAGATTAATTTTGATATTTCTACTTCCACTTTTCTTGACCGTTGATCTTTGCGGAAGCCTTCTAGAAAGTGGAAATAAAAAACCAAGTTTTCCAACTTTTCGAAGTTAAATTTTAATCTTTCTGCTTCCGCTTTTATTTGCGTGAACCTTCCGGAAAGCAGAACTCGGAAAGTGGGATGTCAACTTTCATCAATATTAATTTTGATCTTTCCACTTCCGCTTTTCTTTGTGGGATCCTTCCAGAAAGCGAAAAGTGGAAAGCGGGATTGCCAACTTTTTGAAGTAAAATTTTAGCCTTTTTGCTTCCGCGAATTGCAGAAAGTGGAAATCAAAAAGCGGGTTCACCAATATTTCAAAGTTAAACTTAATCTTTCCACTTTCCACTTTTCTGCTTCTGCGGATTGTGGAAATCAGTAATTGAAAAGTGAGATTCCAAATTTTCAAGGTTAACTTTGATATTTTTGCTTCCACATTTTCCTTTCTTCCCTTTTCCTGGTCTGTTGATCTGAAATCGAAAGCGGATTTCATCATATAAGGCATGTTTCCAAGGTCATGCTTAAGGATTTTTTCCAAACTAACACTTCAAGACTAAGAAATTTCTTCTGTTCAAGATTCTAGGAAAGACCAGGTATGTAGGGAGGGCTTATATGAGTTGGGAAGCAACTATAGGCGTGACTCTAAAATGAAAAATGGAAGGAGGGGCCCTAAAATGTAAAAAAAATTGGGGAAGCAGTTACAACAGCAACAATTGGCGATTAGCTGGTGAACACAGATATCTGAAAAAACCTTCTCTGAACAACAAGATTTCCATATGGTATTGTACTGTGAGTGTTCAGTAATTACTTAAATGTATTTCCTGAGACTTCTTTAAACCAGACTTATTCAGGGATGCAACTTTCAAGCATCACATTTGATACCATTCCTTTGGGAGTAAGGTAACCAAGAGTTCGGTGTCTTGATAACTCTCCTAGGGCCAGAGTATGAAGTTCATTTTACCCGCATCTTTAATTTGCCACCAGATATGACTGCACATGATCGTAACAAAGTAAGGAAGATGTATTTGTTTGTTCCTCACTCTCATTCTATAAGCATTATTTTGATGCTTTCTATATTACTGAAAATGTCTTCTGAGTCTTCCTTGATTGCTTCTTTTACTTTGAGAATTTGGTACGGGTTCTTCCATCCACAATGTCCTTTTGTGTGAGTGACAAAAAAAAATTCTCATCATGGTCACGGATGGAGTAGAACCTTGCTGATATTTGTTGTTTTGATAGCCCTTTTGGTTTGATGATTTATTTCTTCAGCATCATTTTTTTTTTAATTGAAGATTGAATATTTCAAAAAATTGACTTTTTAAACTAAGCCTTTTGGCCTCTTTGATGGGATCATTTTGAATACCATACATCCATCAGAACTTCTTCCTTTCCATGGGTCCATCATGATATGCTTCCTCAGAAAGGTATTAATGTGAGAATGGATGAAACCCCAAGATAGTACTCCAGACCTCACGAGTCTTGGTTATTTCATAGGGTTTATAATGATTCAAATGTGGGATGGAATATTATCTTCCCTTTCCATCATCTGTCAATAGTTAAAGAATCTCATCATGATTGAACTTTACCATTTTCTCTTTCCCATAAGCAATTCTCAACATCTAAATATTTTGAGTTTAATCATATGCCTATACTTCCAACCACCAAAAATTGAGCTAGTTTATTAAAAGAAAACAAAATAAGGCTATGAAATAAGGTGAAACAAACAGGAAAACAAACTAACTAAAAGAATCAAGAAAAATAGAGTTCTAAATATGTACAAAGTGTTCCTACAAATTAAGTGAAGTGATATTTGAGACAAAGGCCATTTATAGGAATACTTTCTTCTTGTCTTTGTAAATCTTGCAATTTGTAAGTTGCAGGGCCTAACTTTTCAGCGATTAGATAAGGGCCAATCGATAAATGTTGGAACTTTGTGTGTTTTCCATTTTCTGCATGTGAATTATCCCATTTCAAAACTAGGTCTCCTACATCAAAGTTTCTTGTACCATATTTTCTTTTGTTGAACCATATCTTGATGATAACGTGATGTTTATTGAAGTTATCTTTAGCCTTTTGCCGTAATCCCTCTAGTTTTAACAGAGTGTCAATTTGTGCTTGTAAAACTTCGCTACTGGAACCCCTTGAGGCTTGAGCTAGCTGCGAAGATGGGAGTAGAATGTTTGGGGGGGAAATAGCTTATTTTCCATATATTGTAGTATAGGGAGACACTCGTAAGGAATTATTTGGGGTGACCCTATCTTCCCATAGTGCATTTGGAAGGGATGAGTGTCAATTTCTATGATTTTCAATAACGGTTTTCTTCAAAATTCAGATAAAGTTCTTATTTGTTGATTCTGCTAAACCATTCCTTGAGGATAATAATTTACTGAGTAATGTAACTTAATTCCATTTTCATAAGAAAACTCAGTTATTTTAACAGATGAGAAATAAGATGCATTATCAAAAACAAGGGAAATTGGAACTCCAAACCTGGTCATAATGATCTCTTGGAGGAAGTTGATGACCACATCCTTTTTCACTTTGCACAATGGAATCACTTCAAACCATCATGTGAAATAATCTATAGCCATACGGATATACTGATGTTGTAATGAATAATTCATATTTATTTCCCCAATAACATCTATGCCCCACTGTTCAAATGGATTTGAAATAGTAACAAGTTGTAGTGGTCCTGCAGCTTTTGACAAGTTGCCACCACTTCTCTGACATACATCACATTTCTTTCATAGCCATGGGAATATTTAAACAAATTTGGCTAGTAATATCCTCTAAGTATCTTATGAGTTTTGGTATCCCCAGAATAATGTTCTCACGTAGGTCCGTCATGTAATTCTTTGACTATTTTAGAGGCATCCTCTCTCTCCAGACATCTGAGAAAAACTCCACCATATTTTTTCCTGAAAAGCACTCCATTCATTATTTGATAGGAGGCTGACCTCAAACGAAGTGCCCTTATCTACTTGGAGTTCCAATGCTCTGGTAGATATCCTTGTTGAAGATAGTACACCAGATCTTTGTACCAAGATTCGGGAGCAATAAAGATAGGACATACATCAATCAAGTTCAATCCAGCTTCATTCTTCCAATTAGAATATTTATTAGTATGATTTTCTGCTGGAAACTTGCACAACCCTTGACCTTTCATGATGGTAGCTGGTTTGAATTCTAGGTCATACTCATGTATGGTAGTGACCCAATTCCCTCTTCACTCACCCAATACTTTCTGCACAAAAAGAGACCTAACAGACGGGTGAGGAACTACAACTTTTGTTCTATTTTTTAAAATATAGGGTCTGAATTTTTTTGTTTCCTTGAAAACTACATATTCTTGTTTGTCCATGGCTGGTTAATTCAATTCAGCCCCTTGTAATCCAGTTCTCATGAATGATATTGGCTATTCATCTCCCAATTCTCCGTTCTGCGTAAGCACTGCTGCGAGAGAGTTGTCTGAAGCAAAGGTATACAAAATAAAGTCATTTTCAAAGTCTAGACTCCTAAAAGAAGGTGCATGAGCTATTGTTGTTTTTATATCCTTAAAGGCATCTTTATCAATGTCATTCCACTTTAACTATACACTTGGATTCATCATTTTCTGTAGAGGTTTCACAATTTGAGCAAAATAGGGGACAAACCTCTGAATTTTTTTATATTGTGCCCATAGATGATTGCATAGATTTCTTATTATGGGGAATGGGAATATAAGATGATAGCCTCAACTCTCTCTGGATCTATTGAGATTCCCTTCTTAGAGATGATGTGTCCCAAAAATTTTCCTTCAAGAAATGTGGATATGCTCTTCTTTGGGTTCAAAGATATACCATATTTTCTACAGCAGTCAAAAATCTATTTCAAGTAAGAAATATGGTCTTCTCTTCTCTTGGAGAAAACAATTACATCATCTAAGTACACTACTACATAGTGGCCACTTAAACCTATGAATGCAATGTCCATGGCCCTCTGAAATGTGGCTCCGATGTTCATGAGGCCAAAAGGAATTCTTTTATAAGCGAATGTTCCCCACTTTGTATGAAATTTTGTCTTTAATCGATCTTGTTCAGCCACTAATACTTGATTATAAACTGAAAATCCATCTAATAGGGAGAACATTTCTGAGCCTGAAACCATTTGTAAAATCTGTTCCATTGGTGAAACCAGATAGTTATCATTATCTGATGCTCTGTTTAAGTTCCTAAAGTCAACACACAACCTTATTTATTCTGACCTTTTTCTCACCGGGACTAGATTTTCCACCCATTCAGAATGTTGAACCTTGAAGATGATCTTTGCATCCAGTAACTTCTTTACTTTGTTTTGGATCAGAGGTTATCACTTCAGGTGCATCTTTCTAAGTTGTTGCTGAAACAGTTTTGCTCATATTTTGATGGGAATCACATGCTAGATGATGCAAGTGTCATAAGTCTTTAGATATTCATACGTCCAAGAGAATATGCCTTTATATTATTGAAACAACTTGATGAAATTACATCTTTCTCCAAGCGAGCAACATTTTCCCAAATTGACATATTTCGGCTTGGCTTCTGATCGCCGACCTTTAATACGTTTTGGTAAGTCAAAAAGTTATTTTTCATGCACAACTTTCCTCAGAGAAATTCACCTCTTCCTGTTGATGTATTTGTAACTTTGGAATGTATTCATATCTGTATCTTATGTATTGTAACCCGATGTTTATTCTAGGATGTATCTATTATGTAATTGAGTCATGTTGTCATGCCCTGATGTTCCGATCGGGAGGATCTATAATGTAAACAAGTCATGTCAAGTAATAGTGGGTAACCCTCCGATTGTCTAAGGGTTAAAGTCCCCACAGTTCCAGGGCACTAGGGTTATTAGACTCTCCTAGTAGAGGTTGGCCCTGGTAGGGTTTTAGTCATGCTGGGATTAGTATAAATAGAGAACTAGAATCTCTATTTATTACACACACAATGTTGAAATATTGTAACTTCGAAAAATATTCTATATGTATCTTTTGTGGTCATCGATGGTCCTACCAGGAGAACCACTTGTATTATCTTGTACCCCGATAATTATAATCGGAAGAACTAATAAGAGTCATGAGGTTGTCCCCTCTAATTGTAAATGTGGGTCATTAGCACCCTAGTGTGGTTACTTGAGCCTACATGTGTAACTCGAGCCTACATGATTAACTTGAGCCTACATGTAAGATGAGTTAATTGAAGTGAATGGATGAATATAAATAGAGGTGTATCTCTCCTCATTTGAGCACACACTCTCACTTGTGTAGTGCATTAGTGGATAAGAGAAGAGTAGCTGGAGAAGGAGGAGGATCAGGCTTTGATCTCCTTGTTGGTTTTACATTTTATCTTTTTGGGGCATCTATATTAAGGAAGCTTTTGCTGGGTTTTTGCCTTTAGGGCTTTCCCAGGATAAATCTTTGTGTTCCTTTTGTATGTTTGTGCTTGTTTATCTTTCAGTGGTCATGTTTATATGCTTTTGTTATGAATTCGAAATGAAATACTAATGATCTAGCTTAGCATATGAAAATTTAACATGGTATCAGAGCCACCCTGAAAGAAGGCATTGTGCAGCTACAGAATCTAGGGCTTCTTACTTTTTGGTTCTCTCTCCACAATCGATCATCAAAAGAAGGCTAGGATAACTCTCCATTGAAGGGCGCATCTCTCTGTTGAAGCGGAATTCGATTCCGAGCATTTTCAGTTTTCAGTGCGGGAAATTAGGGCTTCTTGTAGAAGAAGAATTTTTGAGTGAGCCCAACATAGGATTTCTCTCCTCATCAAAATCGAAGTTTAGAGACCTAGATCAAGAAATTTGGTTGGGTGAAACTCTGGGAAAATCAAACCATAGTTTGACCCTGATCTGGAAAAACCCTAAATACTAAAACTGCTAAATTTTTGTACATTCGCTATATCCTGAGATTGGATAAGGCTCAGGAGTTGAAAATTCCAAAGGCTGAAGATAAAATCCTTATCTACACTGTTTCCAAAATTCAGCCTCAGATTCTCTATATTCTGGTAGATATGATCCCTCCAAGTTAGGGTTCTAGACTCTTCCAGAATTCATCCCTAAACAGGACACCTGGGGAGAATTTATGTAGCGTGGGCTACAGAGGTCCAAATGGAATTATGGAAGATTTTACAGAAATATCATGGAATTTAATTTCTGTGGTCCTAATTTCAGAACTTGAAGATGAACCCGTGACACGTGGAATGTCGTACAACTTCACTATTCTGAGAAGTCCTGTAACAGGTCACCTTGGGAAAATGATCATAAATCCCAATTGGTGAAACTAATTCTGATGAAAACTATGGTGTTGGATGAAGGACATGCATGGTTACCTTTGTGAGAAATTTCAGACATATAGGAGTAGTAATTTCAGAGATATCACAAAAACAGTAACAGACATTTCAGCAAAAGAAATTGGAAAACTAGGGCTTCCTGTTCCGGGAGATTCCCTCCATTGTTTTCAGAAAAGGAGTACATTGGACAGCTCCATTTAAATAGATATATATTTATATCCAATCAGATCTGAAAGATTCCAATTTTTGAAAATTAGTATTTCTCTGACAAACCCTATATCAGCCAGCTCCGGAAGCAGGACGAACACCTCAAATCGGTAAGATCTAATCTTTTGCTATTTGCATTTGAGGTTCTCATTTCAAAGTGATGTATCAAATCAGCTTGATGATAAGCTTGGTGAATCTGAAAAATTCCAAGCATGGAAGTATTTGATCTCTCTGAAGAAAATGAATTGGACACCTACATGAGTAGAGAGGTTCCAGTTCTAGAGGGAGATGAGCCTCAAAGTCTTACACAAGAAGAACTCGATCAAGGCCAACAAGATCATTGTTGATTCAATCACGGATAAACT
>LPNX010821520.1:429644-470048 GCA_001517045.1 Pseudotsuga menziesii | reverse complement strand
TTTCCCAGGATAAATATTTGTGTTCCTTTTGTATGGTTGTGCTTGTCTATCTTTCAGTGATCCTGTTTATATGATTTTGTTATGAATTCGAAATGAAATGCTAATGATCTAGCTTAGCATATGAAAATTTAACACACAACTCATACACACTCAAGTGTAGCGCATAGTTTAGGAAGGAGAAGACACTTGGGCTAGATAAGAAGAAGGTTACTGCTTTCGGGAGATCACTTACTTTATTGGGATTTTCTATTTTGGTGTTGATTCTATCTCTAAGGAAGTTGCGAGATTTTCTCCATTTATGGTTTCCTTGAGGAAAAACACTGTGTTCATTTTCTCTTGTGTTTGATTGTTGTGCTTTTTATTCTCTCAGTTAAAGATCCTAATAATACTAGCTTAATGTTGAAAAACTAACATGGTATCAGAGCTAACCTAAGAATAAGACACTATGCAACTGCGGGAAATAGGGCTTCCTAGTTTGTGGATCTTCCTCCATATATTTTCAGCAAAAGTAAGGTGGAATAACTATCCTCCTTAGGGCGCATCTTTTTGTCGAAGCAGAATCCAATTCTGAGGTTTTTCAGTTTTGATGCCCTAACCAAAGTGTTTGAAGGGAAGAACATAAACCAAAAAATGAATCTGAGGAATCAACTGAAGAATGTGAAGATCTAGAATGCAGAGACGATCCAGTCTTACTTCACAAGGGTTTCTCAGATCAAGGAACAATTATAAGGAGTAGATGAAGAAGTGGAGAATGCAGAAATTGTGATGACCACCTGGAATGGTCTCCCTAGGACATGGGACTCTTTCATTCAAGGGATCTGTGCTAGAAAGAAGTTAGTCAAGTTCAGCAGACTATGGGAAGAATTCTCTCAAGAATAAGCTCGAATAGCAGCTCGAGAAGAGAAGATGGGAAGTGAAGATCAAGCTCTCATAGTACAATCCAAGAAATCCAGATCCAGCCATCACAGAAGTAACATCATAGGTATAACTCAAGAAATCCTAGAGATAAGTCTAAGTACATTTGCTATACATGTGATGAAAAAGGACACTTTGCTAGAGATTGTCCTAAGGACAAAAGTAGCTCTCACAAGAAGAAGGAAAGCAAGAAAAGACATCATGCTGATGCTGTAGAGGATGAAGAACCTTCATCAAAGAGAACCAGATATGAAAGTGAAGATTCTTCAAGCGAGGATGAATATGTTTTGATCTCTGCTCTCAGAGGTAACATTACTCATGGAAGTGATGATTGGCTTATAGACAGTGGGGCTTTCAAACATATGACTAGATTCAAGGAATCCTTTGTGAAACTCTCAGAACGTGAATCACCTCACAAGGTGAAGCTAGGAGATGACTACCAATATCCAATAAAAGATAGTGGGGAATCTTCCTACAAACTAGACTCTGGAAAGTCTATAAAAATGAAAGAAGTATTGTTTGTTCCAGGACTCAAGAAGAACCTTCTCTCCATATCAAAATTGGATGCAAAAGGAATGAGGGTTGCATTCATAGATGGTCAAGTCATCATGTGGCCAATAGGAAAGACTATCGATGATGCGGTAGTGATTGGTGAACAAGAAGGAGGCTTGTACAAATTAAAGGGCCATCCAAAACAAGCCTTGGTCCATGACACAGTAGAGCCAAGTGAACTTTGGCATAGAAGGCTTGCACATGTGCATTACAGAGCACTACCTCTTACAAGCAAAGTTGTTGAAGGTCTTTTAGAAATACAAGCAAAAAATGATGGGGTCTGCAAAGGATGTGCGAAAGGAAAGAACACAAAGAAGACATTCCCAAGTAGCGAAAGCAAAGCAAAAGGAATCTTGGAAATCATCCACTTCGATGTAAGCGGTCCTATGTCATCAAGCTCACTAAGCGGGTATGCATATTATGTTTTTTTTATTGATGATTTTTCTAGGAAGACATGGGTTTACTTCATGAAGAACAAATATGAAGTATTCAGCAAATTCAAGGAATTCAAAGCCTTGATCGAGAATCACATTGAAAAGAAGATCAAGAATTTTTTATCAGATAATGGCAGAGAATTCACTTCGAATGAATTCAAATAGCTATGTAAAGAATCAGGTATTAAGAGGGAGTTGTCCACTCCTTATAATCCATAATAGAATGGGATTGTGGAATGGAAGAACAGAACTATCATGGAAGCTACAAGAGCTATGCTTCATGGTCAAGATCTACCTATGCATCTTTGGCCAGAAGCTGCCAGAACAACGGTGTATGTCAGAACCGTACTCCACATAGAGTACTCAAGAACAAGACTCCTGAAGAAGTCTTCTCCAGCAAGAAACCAGAAGCTAGCCATCTCATAATATTCGGTTGTCTTGTATACATACACATTCCAAAAGAGAAGAGAAAAAAATTAGATCCTTCAGGAAAGAAGGGTATATTTGTCAGATAATTTGAAATATTGAAGGCTTACACAATATATTTCCTAGGATACAAGAAGATTGACATCAACAGGGATGTGACATTTGATGAAGACACAGCTTACAACAAATCGAGAAGGAGACCTACTGAAGAACTGAAGAAGCAAAAGCACCTAGAATTCATGATACAACCACGAACGAAGAAATTCAAGAAGAAGATCGAGAATTTGAAGAACCACAAAGGCCTGTAGATCCACCTCTCAAGAAGAATCCTCATAAGAGGAAACCTTCTTGGGTACGAGAACTTATCCAAGGTGAGGAAAGATATGGGCCTCTAGAAGAGAATAATATAGAAAGAAAGAGGACTAGATCCTGTTTCGGGTATGTAGCTTTACTATGTGATTTCATTGATAAAGAACCTTCCAGTTATGAAGAAGTGGCATAATGGAAAGAATGGAAGGATGCTACGATCGAAGAATATCAATCGATCATGAAGAATGATGTTTGGGATGTTGTCCCAAGACCAAAAAAGAAGTCAGTTGTAACTTCCAAATGGATCTACAAGATCAAGCATGTTGTAGACGGTAGCATTGAAAAATATAAAGCAAGATTTGTGGCTCGAGGTTTCTCTCAGAAAGAAGGAATAGATTATGAAGAAACCTTTGCACCTATAGCCAGATACACTTCCATTAGATCAGTACTTGCTCTGGCTACAGTGATTAAATGGAAGATACACCAAATGGATGTCAAGACTACTTTCTTGAATGGTGTAGTGGAAGAGGAAGTGTATGTAGAACAACCACTCGGTTTTGAGACAAATGATAGAGAGTCTCATGTATGCAGATTGAAGAAAGCCCTGTATGTTTTGAAACAGGAACCCAGGACTTGGTACGACAGAATTGACAACTTTCTATCCAGTTTGGCCTTTACCAAAAGTAAAGCAGATTCCAATCTTTACTACATGGTTGAAGACAACAACCCAGTGATGCTTCTACTATATGTAGATGATCTATTTGTGACAGGTACAGATGGGTTGATTGTTGATACGAAGAGAAAGCTTGCTGCTAAGTTCGAAATGAAGGACTTGGGTATCATGCATTATTTCTTAGGAATGAAAGTGTGGCAGAGTGCAAATGGAATCTTCCTTGGACAAGGGAAGTATGCAGTAGATATCCTAAAGAGGTTTGGGATGATGGACTGCAAAGCCATGGCCACACCTATGGCATCGAACCTGAAGCTATTGAATGATGCTTCATTAGAGTTGGTTGATGCTACGATGTATCGCCAGATGATTGGGTCATTGATGTACCTAACGAACATGAGACCAGACATTTAATTTGTTGTGAACACATTGAGCCAGTTCTTGACAGATCCAAGAAATGTTCACTTGATTGCTGCAAAGCATATTCTGAGGTACCTGAGGGGTACAGTTGATTATGGGATCAAGTATGAATCGAATCAGAAGATCAACCTGGAGGGTTATGTCGATTCAGATTGGGCAGGCAGTGCCATCGATAGGAAGAGCACTTCAGGATGTTGCTTCAATATGGGATTAGGTGTGATCTCTTGGTTTAGTAGGAAGCAATCCTGTGTGGACTGAGTACAGCTGAAGTAGAGTATGTCGCAGCTTGTTCAGCTAGTTGTGAGGCAGTATGGTTGTGAAAGATATTGTCTGATATATTTGATACCTAGTTGGATGCTACTTGTATACATTGTGACAACCATAGTTGCATGAAGTTGTTAGAGAATCCTATGTTCCATGACAAGTCGAAGCATATCGAGATCAAGTATCACTATATCAGGGATATGGTGCAGAGGGGAGCAGTGAAGCTCCAGTATGTTGCGACAGAGGAACAGATAGCTGATGTATTGATGAAGCCATTGGCTAGGCTGAAGTTTGAGTACTTCAGGGAGAAGCTTGGTGTTCTCCAGATTGCAGTTTCCTCCAAGAGAAAGTGATGAGACCCATAGCCATTCTGACATGGTGAGAAGATTGGTTCCTTCCATGCTCAAATGTAAGGGCTGAGCCATTCTGTCATGGTGGGAGGATTGGTTCCTTCCATGTCAACCATGGGTGCTGGCCATTCTGTCAAGTAGGACAGATGTAAGGGCAACTGCCATCTTGGGAATGGAGGCACCTGGCCAGTTACCAGGAAAACTCAGTCTAGTACTGAGAAGCCATTCTGATGTGATAGAGGGATGTGTTCCCAGTTGATCAGATGTAAGGGTTGAACCATTCTGTCATGGCTAAAGGATTAGGTTCCTCCCATGTCAGATGTGAGTGTTGTCCATTCTAACAAGTAGGTCAGATGTAAGGGCAACTACCATTCTAGGAATGGAGGCACCTGGTCAGTTACCAGGTAGCTCAATCTGGGACTGGGGGCCATTCTAATGCGATGGTAGGATTAGTTCCTCCATGATCAAATGTGAGTGGGTTTCCTTTTCGATGCAGTGCTTCGTGCATGGTCGGATTGTAAGTGCAGAGCCCTTTCTGATGCGGTGCTTCGTGCATGGTCAGATTGCAAGTGATGAGCCCTTTCTGATGCAGTGCTTCATGCATGGTCAGATTGTAAGTGCCGATCCTTTTCGATGCAATGCTTTTGAGCATGGTCGATTGTAAGTGATGTGCCTTTCTGACAGGATGAGGTCGGATGTAAGTGTAGAGCCTTTCTGATGCGGTGTTCTTGCACATGGTTAGATATAAGTGCTGAGCCTTTCTGACAAGATGAGGTCAGATGTGAGTGTTGGGCGTGCCTTTCTAACAAGATGAGGTCAGATGTAAGAGCTAGGCAGGACATTCTGACTTAAGTGTCATATATAAGCACTGATGAATACCTACACGAAGGGTAGGCCTACAGGATTGACTCTGTAGAACTTCCTGTGATGAGAACAATCAAGATAGCACCATTATGAGATAGTAGATGATGATCCAGACTTGATGATGATCCAGATGAGATGATCCAGACTTGATGACGATCCAGATCAAGTGACAATCCAGTTGTGATGATGATCTAGACTTGATGATCCCGATCAAGTGATCCAAATAAGATGATCTAGACTTGATGATGATCCAGATCGAGTGATGATCTAGCAGTGATGATCCAGTAGTCATAATGATGCAGATCCCATGATAAAGAAGAAGAAGATGACTTGAAGACTCAAAGACGAAGAAGAGTCGAAGACAAAGAAGACTTGAAGATGAAGATGACGAGATGATCCAGTTGATGCAAAGAAGAAGACCAGTGCTGGAAATTGTGTCAAAAGAATACCTTCCTAGTTAAGAGGGAGTGTTGATGTATTTGTAAATTTGGAATGTATTCATCTATGTATCTTATGTCTTGTAACCCGATGTTTATTCTGGGATGTATCTATTATGTAATTGAGTCATGTTGTCATGCCCCGATGTTTCGATCGGGAGGATCTATAATGTAAACAAGTCATGGCAAGTCATAGTGGGTAACCCTTTGATTTTCTAAGGGTTAAAGTCCCCGCAGTTTTGGGGAACTAGGGTTATTAGACTCTCCTAGTAGAGTTCGGCCCTAGTAGGGTTTTAGTCATGCCAGGATTAATATAAATAGAGAACTGGAGTCTCTATTTATCACACACACAACTCATACACACTCAAGTGGAGTGCATAGTTGAGGAAGGAGAAGACACTAGGGCTAGATAAGAAGAAGGTTACTGATGTCGGGTGATCACTTACTGTATTGGGCTTTTCTATTTTGGTGTTGATTGTATCTCTGAGGAAGTTGCGGGGTTTTCTCCATTTATGGTTTCCTCGAGGAAAAACATTGTGTTCATTATCTCTTATGTTTGATTGTTGTTCTTGTTATTCTCTTAGTTAAAGATCCTAATAATGCTATCTTAATGTTGAAAAACTAACACCGTCGTTGATCTTACTCCATCGTGAATCCTGACCATTGAAACATGCGGCCCTTTATTCTCACCACTAGATAATCATGTGCCGATTTTCATATTTGAACCCAAACGGACAGCTATAACTCCATGATTTTTCAACGTTTATTAATGCCACACTATGGAATAATCCCTTTTGACACTCATGATTAGGATAAGCCTCTCAAGCAACTTCAAAACCTCCTCTGCATACCTCTAGGTCATAAGACATGAATTTTTTTTGGCTCTACCCCCTCATCTTCACTGGTTTAGACTTTTAGAGGGGAATTAGTGCAGATTCCTATGTAGACATCTTCAAAATTTAGCACATGTGCTAACATAATTGTCTCTATACAAAGATCCAACTCTCTCTCTATATATATATTGTGCATTGAGATCCTAGATTTGTTATTAAAAATGGGGTTGTATTTCATTAATAACTTAGAAGGTCAAATATTTGTAAATTAAAGCCGAACTCTGTATTTTTTTTTTCAAGATCCAATATTATTATTTTAGAACCAAACATAACTCTTTAGATTCAAATTCTAATAATCTCATGGTCAAGAGTTGGGATCCTTTCTATTTAGTTGTTTAGATGTTCACCAAATAAGCTTGGTAATGGTCGTGGGTTTGGGGTTTAGGTTACATTGAAGAAATCTTTAAGAACGATTTGTATTGTTCTTCCACCCTAGTGGATTTGTTTCCCATCTTAGATCTGACCTCTTCACATAAATAATATATTTCATACAGAGGACCAATGGTTTGGAAGGAACATTGTAGTTGCACATCCAAATGCTAGGAGAACTCATTCAAGCTAAGTGTTTAACCATTCTATGTTATTTCTATTTGATTATGTTTAAATCATTTAGAAATGTATACATGTTTTTATTGTGTTAATATTATTCACTCACCTTTGCCTAATTATTGGTAGACATGTGATGAATGTATTGCCAAATATAGGTATGCAAAAGCATGTTATTCCTATAGTACAATAATGGTAATGTATTGCCAAATATAGGTATGCAAAAGTATGTTATTCCTATAGTACAATAATGGTAAATAATGTAAATAAAGTGCATAATGGATAATGTATGCTTGTAGGATTAATGTATACGCAAGTGAACTAATATGTTACTTCGTTGTTAGCTTTCATAATGACGAAGAATAGATTATTAAATGAGTAAATATACATATGGGATAACCATGGTAAAGAGACATTTAATACTCATACATTCTTTCTGAGAGCTTTGATCGAGTAGCTAATGTTTATGTTTTAATTGTAAATGATAAAATTAAGATGAAGTGACATGTCATAAATGTGCGGGAATATGTTGTAGAAGTGAACGCTTAAGATTAGTAATGCGTTCACCATTACAAATTAAATGATGAACTCATAAGTATGTATTGTTTGAAGTAAGATTTAAGGTAATACGATGTTGAATAAATTTATGTTAGTGATTGTACACCTAAATGGTTTTCAATTTATGATCGAGAGTTAGTGATTTCATGTCAAAACTAAGTTATAAACTCAACTAAATGACTATCCTTTACATCTTTTAATATGAATAGTAAATTCATAGATGGTGTATAGAATGTGAATACTACAACTTATGTTCAATCATTATAGATCTTTATACTATGGGTGCAGGTTTATAAAATATGTTATAATCTTTGATATTACAATTATAATCTCTATATAGAAATATATTTGTTAACTTATTATATGTCTACTATGCGGAGAACCATGATGGGTAATAAGAATGATTTAAACATCTTATTAGTCCCTGCCCTCGGGCCAGCAGGGACTATATGAATCGCCTTGCCATTTTTTTCATTATTAGTCCCTACCCTCGGGTCAGCAAGGACTATATGAATCGCCTTGCTGTTTTTTTCATTAAACTGGAACATAAACCAAAATAATTTATCTAAATTTTGCATTTGAACATTTTTATTCCACGAATCATTTAAATCCAACCGCTTTATCCACATATCAATGAATTCGATTTCTTATTTGGCTTCATCCCGAGGCAATCAGAGAAAAATGTCATAATTTTCCTAGGTTTTTTGCCTTCCATCGAAGCTATGAGCAATTGCAAACAAATTTTGAAATAATGCTAGCATTTTGTTAGCATTACTTCCCCACATTAACTGCTAGGTGTTGTAGTTTACATATTTTGTATGATCTGTTCCACCTATGGCAAGTGTGTTTTGCATGATCTGTCTTCTTTGCATGCACTACAAGTGTCTTTTCCTTTGATCTTTGATCTTTGCATGCACTGCAAGTGTATTTTTCTTTGATCTTTGATCCATCGATGGGGAAGGGAGACGCTTTTATAGGCATGCTCAAGCTCAATAGGCTCAAACTTTGGAAAGTCCAAGTACCTCTTCACACTACCAGGTCCAAGTCCCTCTTCGTGCTGCTGATGCGAGGAAGCGAGGAAGCTACTAGATGCTAGATCCACAAGCAAGCAAAGCTATAACAAAGGTAACAACAGCCCTATGCCAAATTGCATCGAAATTATTCCTTGTATAGAACATAAACTTGTGTACTTCAAAAGTTTTAGCATGAGATTAAAGCCCGACATTGATATTTAGGGATCCATACATGAAAGAGATAGTGAAAACATACCAATATATTTCATCAAGAGAGATGGGAAAAGAGAGTGCTCTTCAACCTCGCGGTCCTTCCCAGCATGGCTTCTGCTAATAGTTACCTTCTACTAATAGTTACCAATATTCCTGCTAATAGTTACCAGTCTTCTTTGAATTTCATGAATTTCATCTATTATTATTACTATTATTCTTATTTGATCACGGGCTATTATTCCTACTAATGAATTTCATGAATTTCAGCGAAGGTGTCTTCACCCGTTCCAAGACATTTTCATTTTCAGATTCGAAGAGCTACCACATGATCCTGGAACCAAAACTGCTACAGGCAGAAATGGGGAAGCTACACGACCCATCCATAGTGCAGGTAGAAAGCAAAAAAAGTATCTAACAAGGTAAAATACATAGGGATAAAAGCAGACATTCACTGAGAACGTTGATAGAACCTATCGAGTAGATTCGTTAGAGCTGAGCCAATGACAATAGAGCCTAGGAGGAGCTGCAGAGGTAAGTCTAGTGATGAAAAAAAATGGGAAGAAAAGGAAAGGACTGGGGTTGAGTTACCTGCTTTAACATTGTCAATGGAGGAAGGGAGCGGAATCCATACAAGGTCAACCTCATGCAATTTACTCATGATGAAATCTTTATCATTTCTTATTTTAATATCATTTTTTAGTGCCCTGGAATGACAATGGAAGAGTGCATGGTATCCATGCAGGCTCAGTCTCATGCAACCCACTCATGAGGACATCTTTATCATTTTCTTATTTTAATATCCATTTTTAGTGCCTGGGGTTGACAGAAGGAAGACTGCATGGAATCCATACAGGCTCTGTCTCCTTTCCTATACTGTTACATATGCATTCTAACTAAAGCACTTTCATTGCAAAAAAATATTACCATCGTTAATATTTGCTGTAGAGAAGGCACGATGTAATATTTGCTACGTTTGTGGTGCCTTCTAATTAGCCATGATAATCTTAAGAGTCTCCAAATTTATGGTTTCCACCAATTTTAGTTTACGTGGGACATTGGTTTTGTATTCCTAAAATGGTATGATATGTATGTATAAAAACTGAAACGAGATGCACATGATATAGGGCTAAAAGAAGATTATGCCCGCTCATTTTCAGCTCTACAGTAATGATAGACATACCTATTATTTGGTATAAAAACATAAGAATTATAGCTTACCAATAAAATTCCATGACATGAAAGCTACCTGCGTTGGGCCTTTTGTTCTTGATTTCAACATTATGCTGATGCACTCCATTCTAAGTAATTCTGGACTGAAGTGGCAATCCAAACGCGTATATCAAAGGAGTGAATCCCAGGGGTTTACCATTTAGCAATTGGTCTCTTCTACAATATTCAGCGAAGGAAACAAACTGCACACTTGAAGCAAAATCCCAAACCCACCAACCTCTATGAATTTACTGTTACTGTGGGGTTGACCCTGTACAGAAATGTGAAAAAAGTAGATAACAGGCAAATCAACTCAAAATATACAAAAACTAAAATCAACTCCAACGATGTCAGTTGTGCTATTGGTAAGATAAAATTGTGTTCCGACTTTATTTTCAGAGTGTGCCAAGTTTTTAAATATTTGGAATAGCCTACGATGAGCCCACGTGAAGTTTGGTCATTTTTCTTGACGGGTGGCAGTTCGTTCCTCTAGGGCTTAAAATTCATAAAAAAATGGTCAATTAAAAGTTAATGGTGATAGGCATGATAAAGTAAGGAAGAGCAGTAATATTCCTGGCGCCCAGAGTGAACTAAGCATGATTAAGAAAGATTACATGTCATATCCTCACCCTATCATTCAATTTAATGCCAATAAATCCATATCATTTTATATAATAGTTTACTTTGGTGGTTCTTAGAGTTAAATAAGAAATATCGATTATACTCATTCCGCCATTCCATTCAATGCCAATAACTTTGCATTATTTTATACAATACTTTATTCATCTTTTCATTTCATTTAATGCCAAAGAACTTCAGTCTCGTTACCTTCGTCCAGGGTCACGCTGGAAACCAAAATCGATTTTGATCCAGCTAGATGGCAGATGTTACAATTATTTTCAACTACGAGATAGTTTACCTTTTTTGTCTGATGCATATAATACTTTATTCATCTTGTCATTTCATCTAATGCCAAGAACTGAACAGTCTTGTTACCTCCATCCAGGCTCGCAGCCAAAATCGATTTCAATCTGGCTAGGTGGCAGATGTTACAATTATTTTCAACTATGAGAAAGTTTACCTTTTTTGTCTGATGCATATAATACTTTATTCATCTTGTCATTTCATTTAATGACAAGAACTTTAGTCTTGTTACCTCCGTCCAAGTTCACGTTAGAAGCCAAAATCGATTTCGATCCACCTTGTCATTTCATTTAATGACAAAAACTTATGTATTACCTTACCGAGGATGCAAAGAGGATTTTTTTTCTTTGAATAACTACTAACAATTGGTGTTTCAAAGGATCACAATATTATCAAATCGGACTGTTACTATTGTTTGACACAATCACAATTTTAATTATGCACACTATATATATAGTAAATCAATGTTGTTGAGATGTAATTTAGAATATTACTTAGAAAACAAGAATGTTTTATTCAGCGAGTTCAAAGGAAAGCATAGTGTATAAAAACCACATTTCATTAAGCACACTATATAGTAAAGCAATGGTGTTAATGTGTAAAGAATATTACTTAAAAAGCAACAAAGTTTTATAAATCAAGTGCAAAGGAAAACATTAATGTAGAAAACTCCTTTGCAAGAACCTCTCGTACGATAAAGAAACATCATTCACAATGTAGTCTAATTATTTTTCAACTGCATGTCTTGGCCTTGAGTCCCTGCAATATATTTCTAAAATGATTAGAGCTTATAGCTGGGTAGCTAGGAGTATCCAGCTAGATAAGCCAAGTCAATAAGTTCCACTACATTTCATTAGCCTATTCAATTAGCCAAGTAGCCACATGGTTTTATAGCTAGTCATTGCTAAATATTGCTGAATAGCTTCAAAACTTAGGGCAGGGACTTGTTGCTTAGCAACCTCCCTTGTTTAATTACATGTGGAGTACTTGACAATGATTAGTTATGAGAAAATGTCCTTCATTTATGTTAACTATAAAATGACAACTATAATTTATATGTAGTTCAATTTCTATGAACGACTATGTTACAACTTAGCGAATTCACTTTACTCACTAATGAGACTATTGCTTTAGATTTTTGACATGTGTATTGCTTCATCTTTTTAGGAGATTAAGGATTTTTTTTTGAACCCTCGGAATTTCCCTAACCGACGCCTTCCACAAACTTCTTCATTTGGTTAGTGAGCCATTGGGGTTCTCACCTATGATTTGGGTGTGTGTATGCTTGTTATGGAAGCTCAACTCCTTTGTGAAACTTCACATTCTTTGCATTGTTTCATGGTTATGATCTCGGTATTTCTCCCATTATTTATTGTAGTGTAGGTCTTCTATGGTTATTTTTTGTCCGCTACATTTGTTTATAACTACAATGGGTCCTCTATTGATGCGAGGAGCCCATCATCTCGAGTGACTCTATCTCTCTTTCAAAATGTTGATGTGAATAGGTAAATACTTGATTCACGACTGCATTCACGACTGGTTAACACCATGTATATTATTGCATGTATGTTATTGTTTATTAACAAGGTGTATTTGTTGTATAGGTTCAACAATTTCTTTTTTCATCTTCCTTGGTAAATATCACCTGCGGCTCCCTCTCTAACACATAAAGGTTAAATGTATTTCCATTCATTTTCACAATACTTCATGGACGTTGTTTTTGTTGCATCCTTTGTCTACACATTGTTTTCATGTTTCTTGGATACAAGGCCAACCCTTATTTCAGCTTCTAACCGAGTGAGGGATTCAAGAGAGGTGAACAATCAATTTAATTTGAGTTTCACTTGGTCAATGTTTTGGTTTGGATTTCTACAATTTATGTTAATGGATTGGATATCCTTTTATCAGTTAAACCTTGAGGGGTTTAGGTTTTAAACCTTGGTTGTTTACTTTATACTTCAAGGTATTACATTATTGTTGTAACTTGTAATGTATTAACATTTGGGAGTTTTATTTTTTATTAATGAAATATAGTTGTGTTACTGAGTATTTTTGTTGTGTAAGCTCCTATGAATGTTAATCTTTAGGTGGGTTTTCATTAATTGCATAAGTCGATAGCTAGTCGAGTTTCAACCCTGAGCCTATGTGTTTACTTTGGTATGATTTATGATATATAATATTTGGTTGTAATTCCTTTATGTTATTATTTGAGGGCCTAAGGTTGAATCCTTTTAATTTATACCTATCTTGGTAATAGAATAATGATGGGGACACCCTTTGACTCTCCCACATTAATGTTAATTTATTCACACAGTTACAGTTATTGACTTGGTTATGGAGTATTTATTCCTCAGGTTGTACATCAACCTAAATTGAGATTATCTTTGGTAGTTATTCCCAATTACAGAATCAAATATCAAAATAAGGGGGATTTGGTCAAAATACAAATGCCAAGGAGTGTTGTGCAGATAACAACATCTCTACACCACTTTAGTTTAGCAAGATAATCCTCTAACCAAGGGAATGTACCCTCAATTATATGGAGGTATGGATCCTAGTATGTTACCCTATCTAGCTATCATATGTGCATGCAAAACATTACTGGATTTTGAACTGAAATTTGTGGTGCTCGAGGGAAAATTTCATCCATGAAAAAAAATAAAAATGAGTGTTGTATTTAGAAGGGATGCCCAAATATCCCACAAAACCTCAAAACTAAAAATAAGGGCATCTCACAAGCTCCTTAATCATAACCAACTCTTACACAACGAAAGAACAACAACATGTTAGCTACTATTAGAAAATTACAAAAGTGGGTAAATTTCATATCTATTTAACTCTAGTCCATCAGGAGAAGACTTGATGTACTACTTCAAAGAAATTTATAATATGCATAAGAACACTATTTATTTAACAAGAAGTTGCATGCGTTCCTTGTTCCATCAATTCTTAAATAACAACAATCTGATAAATTCATGAATACAAACATTTTTAATTAAAAAACCCCATTGGCATGCTTTCCTTAGTCCTAGATATTTACAAAGCAAAATATCCCATTCAATGTAAATTAAAACATGTTATATCCAAACACCCTAATCGCATGCTTACCTTATTCCTGGGTACCCTAAAAAATATAGTATTTATATTTCTCTTGTAAAAAAAATACAATCGAGATGGGATTAATTCACCTCTTCCCTAGTTTCATTATCTTTCAGATCAACAACAGACTTTGAGTGGTATGATACTATGAATAATGAGAATAAGAAAGAGAGCGACATGACTAATGTGACAAATACATGAAAATATATTCATCGTTAAAACTCATAAGAAATGATTGAACCTATTTTGTTCCTCTTTGGGCTAAGTATTTATATGCTGCTGGGTGCTGACTATGCTGCTCAAATTATATTCTCTTTGCTAAAACAATATAATTTCTTGTCTTGACATTTCACACATGACTTTGATTTTCATGTTCTTAGCCAAAAATACACACCTCTAGTGGACAAGAACTGGTTCCCTATTCTGAATGGTTCAGATATAGAACAAAACACAAACACAGAATGCTAGACTCTCCCTAGATCTGGTTCATCACTAGAATATGATGACATGATACTTTTCTCAAAGGTTGTCCTCATTATCCCCACAGAAAAACCTGTAAAATATGGAAAACAACAAGATAAACATGATAGCATACAATATAATCAACTAGATCTATGCTTGTGACCAACGAATCAAGCAATACATACAAATGATACAACATATCTGTGAAAGAAAAGACATTCTTTATTAATAAATG
The DNA here is from genome assembly GCA_001517045.1 of Pseudotsuga menziesii. NCBI lineage: Eukaryota > Viridiplantae > Streptophyta > Pinopsida > Pinales > Pinaceae > Pseudotsuga > Pseudotsuga menziesii. Next base: position 455,255 of record LPNX010821520.1, on the reverse strand, counting down.
ATTGGAGAGACTACAACCTTCATGCCTTGGTGTTGAGAGTTCCTTCCAATGGCTCCTTGCCTCTAACTTCACCTTGCCTCCAAAGACTCAAGAATGATTTTGACAGAGTTTGGGTATGCAACACAATTCTTCCTCCTCCTGCCCATGGGGGGTAAGCCCGTATTTAAAGGCATGGGAGGATAGGTATGGTTGAGGATCTCATGGGTGATGTGGAGATTAGATCCTAAAAGGGAGGCTCTAGAGCTCTAGCTGGTTCCTAAACCATAGGGATGAGGCTCCATGGCCCGGTCAGCTTCGAGAATCCTCTCTAAGATTCTCTTTTTACCTTGAGAACTCGAGCACTGCTTCTCCAAAGAAGCAAATAGGCGGTGATAAGGGGGCATCACTTTTTGCAGTAAGGGAAAGAGTGGTGGAACCTCTCTGTTCTCATCTATCAGGAGTAGTGTTGGCTCTTTGCTTCTTGGGAAATGCTTTTTTCAATGGGGAAAGAGTGTTACCAGCTCAAAAGAGGGAAAATTTGCAAGGGGTTAATTTATTCTTTCATTTATCTAGGGAAAACTATGAGGGATTGGAGAAAACAAGGGAATACCTATCTCATAACATGAGGGTGACGATATTTTGGTATAACACATGCAACTTTTGTCATTTTTCTCCTTGCTTTAATTTTCCCTGCATATGTTTTTAGGAGTACTAGAGATACTCACCAAATCCTTAGCTGGTAGTGTCTATACTTTTCCTCCATCTTCTTGTATATGGAGTTTTTGTTTTGTCTCAAAAATTTTCAATGCATGTATACTCTTCCAAGTTCGACCAGGTGGATTCAATATTTTCGCAATAGGCTAAAGGACTTATCTAATCCATATTGAGGTGTATAATTGAGATTTCCTAAACTATCCATTAGATTTTTTAACAGTGTCATAGCTCCCATGGAAGGATGCAATTATCCATACATTTCAATCGATCTAGGTGGGTTCTTCCTCAATAAAAATGATGTCATCATTGTCAATTGACCGTAGTCATATTAGTCATATATATTCCTTGTGAACAAATCATACTTTTCATTACAGGGGCTTGGAAGACCATTATTTTTCATGGATGTAATGGTTTTAAAGAAAGGATTGATTAGTATTGAATATTCCATTAACTTTTCTTCTAGGGATATCATTAAATTAACTCTATGGGTGCAATTGTTCATGTGCATGCTTGACTCTGTCCTATCATATAAATGCTTGGACTGCAATTGCTCAAGAGTTAAGGTGTTATTCATTGTTTTAGCTAGCCTAGCCACCTGGAATTTATTTTGAATGTCAGCTCTATTCCTCTTCAGGTAATCAGTTGCATCCATATATACTTTATAATGACATACATTAAAATGTATGTGATCTCAAATATTAGCTAACTCTACGAAAATATTTTTCCATAGGTTTCACTTAATTTTCTATAGTTTTTTCAACCATGAAAGCATGTGCTAAGACCTCTTGGTGCTTTTATTTTGAATCATCTATCTGCAATTTGAGTAGGGATACCTTTTATTAATGTCATGAATATATTCTTTTCATTTTTCCAGCTTCATTCCCTATGCATTCATTCTCTCTTTATTATTTTCAACTACCCCTTCAAGTCTGACAATCTCTAACCTATTATATGACTCTTAATCCTTCAATATATTCTCTTCTTGTTTGATCTTCTCCAATTTCTCGAGGTCAATTAATTATTCATTAATGCCATTGTTTGGATGATAACAATGTATATTTCAGGTTTCTTCTTTTCTTCAATTAACTTGAACTTATAAGAGTCTAATTAACTGATTTTTTCATTCATCTTCCTCCTTACCTCTATTACTTACACCTCTTATTTATGCAATTCCTTTATTGTATCTTCATTAATTTACTTGGTTGCAATCATAGAGGAAATTTATTTTCTTAACACTTGCATCTCATCCTAAAGTTGTTGATAATATTCCATCACTTGTAGAGTGGCTGGGAAAGCTTTAGCATTATGCAAGTTCTCTAACTCCTTAATATTTCGATATTTTTCAGAAAGCAATGTCAAAATATTTGTTGATTTTTTTTCCTTTCCCTATCTTAACAATAAAATTCTATATTATTTGATTTTCACCTTCTATACTTTTAACTCGAGAGTTCAACAATTGGTTCTTGGTCCCCAGACCTTTAAATTGTCATTTATTCTTTTACAACTTAGTTGCAGCCTTGATATATTTGTTGTAGACTATACTATTTATAGCTTCAACCATTGATAAGGCTCATCTTTACGGGGGAAATATATAGTATTTAATTCAACTTATGAAATTATCCATTGGTGAGATTGAAGGTCCTTGTATGTTCCTTTGGCCAAGGGTTCCATTGTGGTTATCTCAAACTTATTTTTGTTTAGATTGAAACTAGAGACAAACATGGCTCTAGCTTGTGAATCAAGAGACTCAGTCATCTAAAAGAGTTTTGGAAGCTTGGATCTTATTTGTTATTCTTTATCTAGTAGTGTGATAGGATTTATGAGGTTGGTGGGAATATTAAATCCACATAGTTTTGTTTGCTAAGTCATATCAATATATGTAGGTCTACGTGAATTATTCATGGAACTTAATGACATTATGACAGACATCAAATCATCAGATTCAAAACATTTGTGACTAGGTGATGCAGAGGTATGTGTTCCTATGGCTAGGGTTTAAGAGGCCATTAACATACTGGGGTTGAAAGAGAGATGCATATAGTTCTACAAGTAAATGTAAACAAGATTAATACATTATAATGGTTCATACCTTAGTTAAACAAAGGTTGATTAAAGAATCTCTTGAATCCTCCTCTTTCTCCTCTTTCTCCAAGATACCTATAAAACAAATTATACCTTCCTCAAACTAATATGACAACATGTAAACCAATGATAATCAAAGAAATAGGAAAACCTAATTTTATTAACATAAAAATATGATCATAATCAAATATGAAACATACAAGACACATTGATTGGAAGAATAAGGACATCACATCTTTATTAAACATGGAATAAGTACAAGGATACCTTCTCCAGGCTAGGCACCTCACGAAACCTTGTTCTAGTTCTACTACTTCTCTTTTCCAAGGAACCCATCCTCCAAGATATGCAAAAAAGGAGATAAATTCTAGGGAAAAGGTGGGGAAAATGAGAGTCCCGATTCCTCCATCATAATAAAGAAAAAGTTCAAGTGCCTTCTCATGAACCTCCCTCCTCTATTTATACATTTCGGAATGGATAGGGTCAATTAGGGGGCAGTTACAACTTCCCAATTCAGTTCCATAACCTCCCAAACAACCCCTAATTCAAGATTTTTCATATTTTTATTATTTTTTGACCACTACAGGATGTATTCGTGGGTACCATAAAGTAAGAGTCACGAGTAAAGGTGAAATGCATGGGTATGCTTCAAAAAAGTCATGAATAGGTCAAAGATGCTCATTTTTAGGGTGTTTATAGGCATTTCCATAATTTGGAGTCTTCCGGAGAGTTGTTTTTCACTTGAATAAATTTACAAAGGTGTATAAAAAGGGTCAAACAGAGTTACAAAACTCTATATATTTCTCCTGGAAGTTTGGTGTTTTTTAGTGACTTTCAATGACTTTTCTGAAGTGTCTTCATGGAAGTGTCGACATGCGATGAAATCATGGGAAAGTGTTCAGATGCAGAGATTTTGTCATTTTGGGATATAACATATGCTCCATAATGTATGAGGTTAGAGGGGAAGATGATAGCTGAAACAGATTACAAAGGAAACAACTGAGTATGGAGAGAGCAAAGAATCAAGGATCGAAGGCTCAAACAGAGGTACCTGAAAGAGAGATAAATGTCAGACAAAACTAATCTCTGGCACATACAAGTCCATATACAACTGATCTTCATAAATATATATGTAGATCCAACATATGTATAACTCATGCAAATATCATGGCCACACAATATCCAAAAAGGCGTCATATCAAATCTAAAGGAGTCATGGCCACTAATGAACAAGGTGGATCCATGCTCAATAATTGATCATAGACACAATAATACAAGGTGTATCTATGTCTTAGCAAATGTCATATGAAGTGTGAAAATGTCTTGCATAACTGGGGAAATAGAAAAAATGACGACGCTACTGTAGGCCCAAGGTCTTCAATCCAAACAACCCAAAGGTACAAATCCTAACAATGTGAAAAAAGGAACTGAAGTCGAACATGGAGGAACCTGTTTGATTCCCGGAAAATGATAAGAACCGTTAAAAAATAGGATGGAAAAAAACATTAATGAAAATGGTCCCCAAAGTACCTAGCACATTCTAACAAGTGTGAATACAAGGTCTCGAAGTCGAACACTTAAAGAATCCATCGAGTAGGGGAGAGTAAGGTATTCTCACTACCTAATAGTGAGGGAAATCGCCACTAATGACTGCAATCCCCAAGGTACTATTAGAAACTCTAAATCTCATTCCTAGATCAAGAGTTGTTTACATATATAGGAAGAGATCCATTGAAAGGAATTAAGTCATCCTTTATCATCCAACATGATGTAAGTCAGAAACTGATTGGAACTAGATCTGGAAAATAATTTTACGACAAGAACCGTTGAAGACATGATGTAATGGATTGATACCAAAGAATGGCTGACACAAAAGGTCACGGAAACTATAGAATCTCTGACAAAGGTTTAATCCTTGAAATGTGAGCATGACACAAAAGTGACTTAGGCAGATTTTGACACAAAGAGACCAGCGATACAACTCTACAATGTAGGAGACATTGACAAATTCCCCATATAATTGGAAAAGAGACCAACTGGAGGAGTGAAAACTATGAACTGGGATACAGTAAAAAATTGAGACCCAACTATTGATAGACTCAAAACTGGTACTTTGTTCAAGGAGACAAGACTTGCTGCCACGATGTAAAAAACATGTGAATGAACTTCCTTTCCCTGTTTCTTGTAAATTTTTAACGACTCCAAGAAATAAAACTCAGGAGCTTCTTCATTTTCTACAAGCTCGAAGAAGAAACAAAAAAATGCTTGATAAAGCACTGATTCATGGATTTTACGAGCCCGAATTAGTGGACACTCGATGATGTTTTCATAGTTTCGAGAGTCTGAAAACTCCAAAGAATAATCGAGGGGTGTGATTTTTTGTAAATTTAGTCTCCTAGGTCTGAAAAAGTGTAAAAAAATACAGAAGAGAACTCTCTCATCCCAGATGAACTAAGGTATTCCTTTTTCATAGTTAGTTGACAAGGTCTGAAAAAAGGGTTAAAATATCACCAGACTAACGCTCCTTTAGAAGCAAGCATAAGCACTTTAGTTTTAATGAGTGTGAAGGAAAGATAGATCACTCAAAAAGTTCCATTTATTTACGATAATGGTACGGACAACAATAAACTTGATGCTTTGTTATTAGGGTCTAACGAGCATGACAAAGACATAAAGAATGCTCATAATATTTTTAATGTTTAGGTCCAGATCACGAAAAGAGAAAACTAAGCTCAAAAAGGGTATTTTCTCGTAAATTTAGTCCTCCAGGTCCACAAAAGATATAAACCTATGCCTAAATATACTCTTCTAAATTCCTAAGAAAATAGACTGTACATTTCTTGTAAATAATCTACATGGTTCGAGTAAGAGATAACCTACCACTAACACAGATGATTGTTCAATTTACCTTAACGAGTCTGAGCAAACAAGTTTACTCGACAATTTAAAAATTTTAAGGAGTCAAACCACGGATTAAAGATAACTCCATATATTTCCCATGAAGTTTTAACGAGTCTAAAAAAGTCAACCCGTGGCCTCCTTACTATTTTTAACGAGCTGGAAGGAGATCATAAAGAATGCTCCAAGTGTGAGGAGACGAGTGTCAGAGGTAGGAGAAACTAGTTCCAAGTGCGAGGAAAATACATAATAATAATTCAAGGAACATGAGAAAGATAAAGACACCCGAGGAACATCTCCTCAAGGAAAAATGTGTCAATATGCAAAGGAAAAATGGTACAAGGTTGAGTGATGATGAGAGCAGGGATGAAGGATTATACAATGAGTTGAAACCGTGGAAGCTGACATTAGGCTCAGAAGTGCAAGTAGGGTACATGAAAATGTAGTTACATATTGAAAAACAAGGAGAGGTTAGTAAATAGTTGTGGATCCAACTACAAATCCTATCTCCAAGAAACAACAACATTAGAATCACATTCATAAGAAAAGATCTGATGCAGGTCACTTTGGTAGAAACACATGTAACTTTTTTATCTTCTATAAAAGGTGTATTCAAGGTAGAATCAACCAAAGAGGATTATATAGTTCCAAGGCCTGAGGGTTTATGATCAATAATATCAACCTCAGAAGAAAAGAAAAAATCAACAAGGGGGATAGATTCTGCAAGAACAAACTCAGTATCATAGGAGTAGAAAAATTCATAAGAAAAATAAAACTCATTAGGATCACTGAGTTTCTATTCAAAGAGAGATTCCAAATACTCAATAATATCAACATAAGAAGATCAATCAATGGAAAGATAAGACTTATCAAGAAAATAAGGGTTAGACTTAGTCACAACTAAACCAACATCCAAAAGAAGTTCAGACTGTATCAAAGACTCCATGAAGACTTCATCCGATGGGAGAATACCATCCTAGATAGGACACATATTTGAACTTTTGAATGGGTCAACAGAGTGGAGAGCAGGATCCACAATCTGTATAGGATGGATCACCTAGTCAATTGCTGACATCGAGTACCAAGGAGGTAAAACATGAACACAGAGGCTTATCCTTAGTAGCAATTGAATGCAAGGGATATGAGGCCACATAGATCACCCGTGGCGGGGTAGTGTCTATCAAGACACTAGGAATCAATAAAGGAAAAACCTGATCTCTAGTTGGGTCAGGAGAGGGATCAAGAAAATCCAACTCATCAATAGTGACAGTTTATTTTCCATGATTAAACTACATCACACGAAAGAACATTGACACCACATGTTGCATGGCATAAACATAATCATGCCTAAGGAGCATATTGAAGTCCAGGGGGTAATCTATCACCATGAAGTCAACTAAGATGGTATTTCCACCCAAAGTAACACGTGTTTTAGAAATAATTCGCAAGTCTATAGTAGTTCTTTTGTCAAATTCTAGTAACTGACTAGCTGTCGACACAAGGATGGAAGATCCCATGCCTCACCAAGCACGATAAAAAAAAATACTAATTGAGGCTCCTCCATCAACAATACAATGAGAAATCGTGTATTCTACAACATTGGCCTTTATCTTGAAATGTGAATCATAAAGAAGGCACGACTCAACTAGGCTATCCCAATCAAAGGAAGCAATCTGAGAGGTTGGTGGGGAGTCATTTAAAGTGGGTTCAGTACCCCCTTTTTCAGCAAGTTTTAAACTGGCAGTGAAGAAAATGTGACTAGAAGACACTTCACTCTCCAAAGTAAGAGTGGGATTAATTGACAATGGAATCGATTCAATCGCTTCATGAAAATCACTCTCTGAAGGGAGAGTGGGATTGACCAAAGATGACATTGATTCAATCACATAAGGATCACTCTCTGAAAGAAGAGTGGGGTGAACCAAAGACTCAAGAGTTTCAACCACTTGATCAATCAAAGGTTGAATAGGCGGTTGAGAAACTATAGGTTATTTAGGAGAAGGAAATCCTTGAGCCTCAGACCACACTCTTCACACCTCTGTGATAGCAGGGAACATGTGAGTAAGATGATCTCCCTCATATATCTTACAAGGGAACTTAAGTTTGCACTTCAAATGACCATTTTTCTCAACGATTTCAACATGAATAGCAGTGGATGACTGTTTAACCCCACCATGCCCATCAGAGGATGGGTGAATGTGTCCAACCTGACTAAGAGAGGTGGTTTGTTGAGAGACTTCAAGATGTTTAAAAATGGGATGAACTTGGAACCAAACTATTTGTACTTCTCCAATGGCAGGGAATTTATTAGTAAGGTGGTATCCCTCACAAATATTACATGGAAACCTGGTCTTGCATTTGAACAATTATTCTTTTCAACAGTTTCAACATGAATTGGAGTGGATGACTTTTTCCCCCCATCATGACCCGTAGAGGCTAAGACACTAGGTCTAACATGACCAACATGACCAATAGAGGTTGAATGGTTAGGATTAACATTCTTTGCAAAGGTTGAGCATTTTCCCTGGCATGACTTACAGAGGTTGGGTTTTTGGGTTCAACTTAACCTGCAGAGGTTGAACGGGTTTTCCCAACATAACTTGTAGAGGCTCGGTAATAGGATCCAACATGACTTGTATAGGTTCAACGGGTTCCCTCACCATGAATTGGAGAGGCTAAGTGACTAGATCCAACATGATCTACATAGGTTGTATGGTGAAGATCAACTTTTCTTGTAGAGGTTGAGTGCTTAGATCCAATATACCCTGCAAAGGTTGGATAGGTTCCCCCAGCATGAACTACAGAGGCTGGATGGTGAGGTTCAACTTGACTTGCATAGGTTGAATGGGCTCCCCCTTACTTTCGAGTGTTCTTCTTATTCTTCCTTATTTTAGTCCTTTTATATTATGGGTTACTAGTATCGTTACTTTCACTGCATGAGGTAGAAGGAGGAGGAGAGGTAGCTATAGGTGAAGGTGAAACCATGTTTTGATTCCCTTTATATAAGGATCTTACTTTAGGAGCATCAGGAGAATTCCAGATGGTTGGAGTGGAAAACAAAAAAGGTAGACCTAGGGTGAATCCAAGTAGATTCAAGGTGGACATCAAAGGAATACCAACATTCCCTGTGAGAGGAATAGTACAAGGACTTCCCAACATGAGTATCTCTTGGTTGGCGCACAGGGGTGTTAGCCATAGTTTCAAAAAGGAGACAAATCCTGAGGTCAACAAGAAACCAACAGTACAAAGAAAACACCACTAGTAGAAAAGACCTAAGTATCAAGACAGGAAAAGAAATATTCCTTCCAAAGAAAAGTATGGGATGATAAGGGCCCAGAACTAACCAGTGAAGGAAGGAGAGTATTTACTTGGCGTCTCATGAAGAGTTCTATCACATGCCACAAATTGCAAAACATTTTATGTTTGAAGAAACATTATGTTATATTTTATTATAAAGTTTGTAATTAATGACCAAGTGGGGTCAAGGATAATTGAATGTAATTTCTGAATATTTTATTAAATAATAAATGAAAGATGAGACAACAACTTAAGGAGGTTGTTAAATGAGTGTTTTACTGGTCACTTGGTGGAGTAGACTGGGTTGAGAGCAGAATGACACTTGGTAGCATCCTCAAACTACTTCTAGCTGTTGTAGGAGGTAACTTCTTTATTTTTTTGGTCGTGTTCCCCCAGAAAGTGGAACAAGAAAAGGTGTCTTATTAAGTGAAAACTAACCCAAAATACCTAGGCATGCCAATAAAACAACCCATTGAAGACATCTGAGGTTGCTCATTCTTGACTTGTGAAAATTTTGAGTGAATGAAGTACACAAGAAAATTTGATAGAGGGGACTAGCAGAAGTTTGTTTTGAGTGAAAAGTGCTGAAGTTCTTAACTAGTGCAGCTATTCTAATCTAAGTTCATACTGCTGCAAGAAGAACACATTTACTGCTAAATAATCAGTAGAGTTGCAGAGGATTACTAAAATATATCTCTCACCTAGTAATTCTACCAAGTGGACCAAAAGACAAGCTCGAGGGTCCTAAGATTTGTTGTTCATCTATCTCGAGGAGTTGGTTGAGAGGAACATGTTCCTTAAGCTGTTATAACCTCTTCTACATTTCCAGGTTCTACATGATTCACCTAGCTTCTAATTGCATATTTTGGATGAAGAAGGAATGAATTTAAGCCAAAAAAAATGTGTTATGCTTCTGCTCTTCTGTATTTAGGATTATTTAATGAAACCTTCTATTGTGAAAAGATAGTCAATGTTGGATTAGATATAGATTAGGGTAAATGATTAGAATAATTTCTAGTTTTACTAATAGATTAAAAAAGTATTCCACACCTTTTTAAAGGTACTACTCTAGTACATTAGGTTAGATTAAATTCTAATAAGAATCGAATGAAATATGCTTGAATGTGTTAATTTACCTTCTATAGATTTGATAAGAGTTAACCATAAATATGTTATTTCTTTATATTTTAGATGTTTTACTTAGATAGAGTACAGTGTCATAACATAAACAAATCTGTTCTCTAGGAAAGATTTAAAAATATACATATATATTAGTCTGTGTATTTATTTACACAATAGATAGATTATTTACTATAAGTCTATTATTATAGTAATTAAAAGACATTATAAAAACAAAAATAAAATAAGCAGGATTAACTTAAAGAAACAGTAAAATGAGGCTAGAAATTACTTAGATAACTTCATCATTAGTCTAAGTAAAGATGTAACTTGAATGACATTATAATCAAATATTAAACTTTCTAACAATTTAAAAGTAATTAAGGTATTAAAAAAATAAAACCTATTTTGAAGAAACTGTCAAATATAACTATCATTGCCTCATCTTTTATTAGCAGAGGAATTATCCAGTTTCACCCATAAACTAATTAAAGCATACATTTCTTCATTTGTATAACCACAATTATCTAATAGATAAATATACAAAATTAAATACATTTTCTACAAGAAAAAGTTTTAAAACTATATGGTAATTACAAGCTAAGAGAAATTAAGTAAAGACCTTTCAAATATTCTAACCCAGGAAATACAGTAAAGACTTAGGTTGTATGTTCAACTTTTCCTCTATCTATTTACTGAAGTAATTGTTTACTGACAGTAAAAATAAAATTATGTTCTAAAAACCAACTGTCTAAACATTTCATTTTTCTTTTAAACATAATCAAAACAAATATCAATTGCAGTAACAATAACTCTGTTTAGGTTAATTTAAAAAGAATTGAAGATAAACAAGAACATATAAAAATCTCATAGCATACCATCTTTTTCTTAAAAACACAGTATATATATATATTATCAATTATATAAGTTACAAAACAGTAATCTTCCAAGATTATTTAAAATATAAATAGCATCTAAACCCTAACCACTACTGTAATCATATTAGTTACGGCCCAATGGCATTTTTACAACAAAGTCACGGCTTAAAATCCTAATAAAAAAAAATAACATACTCTGTAATCAAAACTACGGCCGAGAAGGCCACATAAGTATTTATCAAGTCACGGCTGTGAAGGCCCAAAGTATTCCATCACAACACAGCTACTACGGCTTCAAAGATTTCCTATTAATACATCACAGTCTCAGCCACATGGCCTTCCAAAACAAACAGATCATAATGTAGCCACGACCAAGTGGTAACCCAAGAACCAAGTGGACAGTATCAACGAAAAACACCATACAAACAGTGTAGGAGAAACCTCGGGTGAGACCAAGGATTACCAGGATGAATGCCATCATGGAGCCCTATTTGTGGTGTAGTTCATCACAGAGCCATCGATTCAAGAGTCTTCATAATAGAAAAGCCCCAAAATGTTAAATTCTTACAGTTAATAAAAATAAACATCAAATAATGGTGCAGAAGAGATTTAGTGTTTTTTTAAACTACTTTGCTTATCGAAGAGTGGATACCTGGCCGTAGTGGTGTTGTGAACAAACCCTAGCCACGTATAAAGGAACACCGAGTTTCAAAGAAGCTCTGTCAAGAAAAAAACCCACAACACGCAATGTGCAAGTCGAAAGAAAAAACCATGATGAAGCAGAGTCAAATCCCACACTAGAAAACGAGAAGTGAAGGCAGATAACCCGATACTCTTTAAGAACACTCAAATAAACAGTCAATACCACACTATAATGAATCAAGAACCATGCTCACAATATAAAGTCCATGCTCACCGCATCAATGCATAAAGGGTAGCACTTGTAGAGTCAACATAATGACAAGGGTAGCGTTTATAGAGAAATGGTAACGGTGACAGAGGGATCTCACACAGAACGAAAGGTAGTGGCCACATGGATCTCATCCGAAGAATAAAAACTAAATGGAAAGGAGGCTTATACAAAGTCAAGGGAGTGATAGTAAGGCCATGCGGTCATGAACCTACGACTCTTAATCTCCACTGCCACAAAAAGAACAATATGTGAAAATGTGATTTTTTAGGGTTTTAGAATAGTTTTATATTGAACCTCAAAGTCAACAAAACCTAACCAACAAGCATCGACCATGTGGCTTCGGATATATTTGCGAAATGTGGGTTTTGGTATTATAGTTTGAGACCTCTTTGTGGAATCCTACACACAATAGCGTTTTATATAAAAACTATGGTTACAACACTTTTCATAACATTCAATATATTATAACCCTAACGAATAATGTAGGGAGGTAGTAATTACACTAAGGTATATTATATTCATGTTTTGTAATCTTAGAAATGGGTAAAAACTTATGTAAAGAATTCTTCAACTTTATTTGATTAATAAACAACAATTTAGGAGAAACCATAGCATTGTAAAAGACCTTGTATAAGACTTGATCTTTTATGTTTATGTGCTTGCAAACTTAGAGTGATGTTTAGCTTGATTTTTTAAGTCTAGGTATCAAACTTAGGTTCGTATATCTCCCTTATGAGATGAAGATAATGCGAAGGTTAAATCGGATGGATTTTATAGAAAATGATCCTTTTATTCTTACACAAAAAGAAGTAATACTATAGTTTGAAGATATTAAATTTGTATGATTGCATCTCTAGTTCATAAGTACTAGAACAGTTAGTAAATTGTCTTATGCACTAGGTTTTTATTTCCATATCTGAATGTCAGTCATTTTACTTTATGACTATATCTAGATTTTAGGTTTTCCTAAGTTGATTTAACTCGTTTATTATTGAAAACAAATACTCTTGAATCACCTCGGCATCAAGTAATAAAGTATAAAAGGATCTTCTATACAAATTACCTTTCATTAAAAGTACATACAAGAGCTAACTGATAATAGATTGATAAAATTTAGATGAACGAGTTACAGTTGAAGCGAATGGAAGAACAACTAGATTATGTTCAGTTTACTAGACACTTATGTTACCAAAAACCTAATTAAAACATAAATACACAGATCAACGATACCTCATTCATTTGATCAAAGATGTAAAATAAATAAATTTTCTAGCATTATATTTTATGCTAGTTGAGATAATAATCTTGATCCGGAAACTGGTGACAAAACATCTTACCTGTAAAAGACCTGTAAAAGAAGCATCACTTCACTGCATTAGCTAAAAAGTTAAGTAACCCCGATCTCAACTGAAGTTCCTTCATATTTTCACAAAACAGTAAAAACAAACTTAGCACTTACTAATTAAACAGGTGTTTCAATTCCTATTGTTCCAAATCATAACCTGTTAAATCAAATCCTTAACAATGATTTATGAAAGAAAACAATTAAGTATTCAGAACTAGAAATTAACAAGAATCGGTTCTAGTTTAAGCCTTTTAGGTTAACCGTTAACAATTAAATTTTCCTCAATAGTGACGATTGCAAACATTTAATGTCATATGAAAATTTTTAAATTTTTACGAATTTTTGGAGTATTACAAGTTCTTTGGGTGCAAGTGTCAGAATCGCCCAACCTCCCTCCCAAATTATCAACCAAGGTTATCTTCCAAGTCTGCCCTAGGAGCACTAGAAATATCCTTCCAATGCCACCTATGTAAGATCCTAGCAGACAAGATACTAAGGCTGCCAATCATGGATAAAGTCCAACATAAGAGTTTTTCGTCCAACCGATGCACATGGGAAGGATAGATAAGCCCAAAACTCAGGAAATAATAGGTACCACACGGGGTCAGGAGAAGGTACTGGGTGAGTCCCCAAATGTGCAAGAAATCCGGTGTATGCTTTACTAAGAAGAGAAGGGGTATCTCCAACAACTCAGTATCGTACGACCTCCTACTTGACTCCTGTGTGAGAGGAGATTTACAATGTCTTTCTCACCAATATTGGACTTCCTAACAGATAGCTCACTATGTTTGAGTTTGAATTTTTGGGAAATTAAGATATCCCTAACCCAAAACAATAGCCTAGACTAGTGTGTGTCATCCCTAGAAACAAACAACAACTAATAAATTTTAGATATTAAACGTTCATTTTAAAGGGTTGTTGATTAGTCAAAGGGGGTGGTGAAGGTCAAACCAATGGTGTTCTGACTCAACGTTGAAACAAAATGACTAACCAAAGAGAAATGACATGCAAAAATAAAAACTATTATCTTTCTTTTCCAAACAGAAATTTGAAAGCCACTAAAGAAATTTTTATTTTTATTTTTTCAAGAATAATGATATGCAGTGCATTAAATAAAAAATCCTAATCTACATGCATATTAAAACAACAATATGTTTTTTTCTTTTTCTTTCTATAAATTCAAAAGAAACACTTACCTACAAACTAAAGTATGCAGATAACAAGAACAAAGAAAAAGGAACTCTGACATATAACCACCAAACATATAACCACCAGATAGACTCTAGAATTCCCTAAAATCAATATAAACCCTACTTGGAATGAAGGCTTGCATAAGCGACAATTCCACTACTTTTTCATGTTGAATTTAACCAACCAAGAAAGAAGGAAACACATACCAATAAGCTTCTCAAATTAGACAAAGATCACTAACAAAGGCTGGCCCGAAAGATGAGACAAAAGTCAAACCAAGGAAACGGGGTGTGGGGGTGAGCAAAGAGAAAAAATTAATTCTACAAAAGGACTTACCACATAGATAAAAATCACCTGATAAGGGATGACACTAACTCCCTATGTTCATGGATATGCATAGGACCCCCAAAACCTATTAAACTACCCTGAACTAGCCAAAAAACCCTCAAAAAGATGAAAAAGGGTTGTTTTGAGGCACTCGTGAGCTGCGGTACTTCCAGGTTGCGAGACACTCACATTTTTATAGTAATGTAGGTCGTTATTACATCCAAGACTCACTTATTTCAGGTCTAGTACCTGCGAATGGGTGGAAAAAGACCTAAAAAGGGACAAAACTTGCCTTAGGAAGGAAGGGGAGGTGTTCTATAAGGCTGCGAAGGTGTTTCTAAGTGGAAAGAGGGACTTAAAACCTTAAAAAATACTATAAGGAAGATATAAAAACTCCAAACAGACAAGGATTTCCCCAGCGGAGTCGGCAGTTCTGCAGTAGAGGAATGTGTTCCTATGATTAGGGTTTAAGAGGCCATCAACATACTCAGGTTGCAAGAGGGATGCACACAATTATGCAAGTAAATGTAAAAAATATTTAGAGAATAGAATGGTTCATACCTTATTCAAATGAATTTTGATCCAAGTATCCCTTCAATCCTCCCCTTTATCCTCTTCCTCCAAGAGACCTACAAAAAAAATTATACCTTCCTCAAACCAATATGACCACATGTAAAGCAATGATAATCAGAGCAATATGAAAACCTAATTTGATTAACATAAAAATGTGATCATAATCAAAGATGAAACATACAAGACAAATTTATTGGAAGAACAAGGACATCACATCTATATTATACATGGAATAAGTACAAGGATCTACCTTCTCCAAGCTAGGCACCTCACGAAACCTTGATCTGGCTCTGTTGCTTCTCTTCTTGAAGGAACTCATAAAAAAGATCTGGAACTGAAGGAGATAGATTCTAGGGTAAAGGTTTTCGAAATGAGAGTCCCAATTCTTCCAACATAAATGAAAAATTTCAAGTCCCTTCTCATGGACCTCTCTCCCTCTATTTATACATTTCTGAAGAGATAGGGTCAATGACAAGTTCCCAATTCAGTTCCATAACCTCCTAAACTACCCCTAAATTGATATCTTTCATATTTTTATTATTTTTTGATGACTACGGGATGTATTTGTGGGTACAATGAAGGAAGAGTCACAAATAGAGGTGAAACTCATGGGTATGCTTCATAAAAGTCATGAATAGGTCAAAGATTATCATTTTAGGGTCTTTCTTAGAATTTCTAGGATTTGGAGTATTCAGGAGAATTGTTCCTCACTTGAATACCTTTCCAATAGTGTAAATAAGAGGTGAAACAAAGTTAAAGCACTCCATATATCGATCCTCCAAGTTAGGTGTTTTTTTAGTGACTTTTCTGAAGTGCCATCATGGAAGTGTCGACATCTGACGAAATCATGGGAAATTGGTCACAGGTGGAGAGTGTGTCATTTTGGGATATAACACTAGGGATAGCAGTGCTTTTAACTTTTTCATGTTGAAATTCCTAGGGGTAAGTAGTCTCTTATTGGGGGGTTGAAACTTCTTCATCGTGTATTTCTTCTTTCCTTGGAGACAATACAACTTCAATCACTTTTGTTTTATTCATTTCTAGTTTATCTTCAAGAATTTCCTTTTCCCCTTGTCATGGGTTTTGGATACCTCTTGATTTTCATCCTGTGAATTTCCATTTTTCTCTTCTTACATGATTTCCTCCATAATGGAGAGTAGAGACTTTCTAATATATGTGACAATATTGGCCAAGTTATCATCTTTTTCTATGAGGATAGGTGATGTATTAGTCTTAGTTGGATTATATGATTCTCTTTCTACCCCTTTATCCTCAACATCTATAAAATCATATTTGTTTTCATCAGTGTGACCAAGCTCAAATTATCTAACTATCTCAGTTTCTTCATGTAGACCATCCTTATTCCAACCTGAAAGATCCTATTCTGTGAGGTTTTCACTTTCTTTTGGCTGTGTAATTTCCTCTAAATATCTGTGTTATTCTCCAGGAAGTATTTCAATTTCTTGGTTTTCCTTTTGGTTGAAACTAGATGGAATCTCCTTAATATTCTCTTCATGATTTTCTCCTGTAGATATTAGCCACTCGGGTTTTAGAAAAAATTCTTCAACCCCCAAATCTAATATTTTGGGTGTTTTCTCAAGCTTAATACAATATTTACTGCATTTTCCTTACTTTCCTAGACCTTGAATTGGTTCATACCCCATATAAATAATGTCGGTAATTCCTTTTGGGTACTTATTTTCCTCTTTGTGGGATGAAGGGATAATGATTTCTATCTTTGAATATTCTCCTTCTTCTCTATTGCTTTTGGTAAAATTTGACACTCGTTCAGTCCCTATTATCTCTTCTTCATCCTTTGAGCATGTATTAGGGTTCTACTTTGGTTCATCTTCTACATGGTATTCCTCATATATATCATGATTTCTTTTAATCTTTGGGGATAGACAAATAGAGACAATTTTCCCTTTTTAGGTATAATCTCATTCTCCACCAAGCCCCTCTCCTCTTTCTATTGGCAATGCCATTTTCCATGGCATATTCATCACATATTCTTTGCAATGGAGTTATAAATTTCATTTCTTCCTCATAAACCTAAGCTCCCTTTGGCCTATAAGAAGTATAATAAAGAAGGGATTTGGAATCTCCTGGAGTGGGTTCAGGAAAGGATTGAGCTTCCACTTCAGTTGGATTTTCATGTTCTTGAATGAGTTTCTATACCTCTTCAAAAGTATATTTGTTTTTCAATATTTCTATTTCTAGTTTGGGTAGTTATCTTTAGGGTTTCTGATTTTCCTTCCCTTCTCTACACCAATGATATAAAGGATCATACTTACATGAGATATCTAATTTCATACCCAATTCTTAAAATGTAGCTTCAACTTGTTTGATGGCCAAGGCTTATCACTGATGGCATAATCTCCCATAAATATTGGAAAGGGGCATATCCCTCTTTTCTTAGATCTCAAGAAATTAATCTCATCAACTTCCATCCACTGCTTGAAATATTCCAAGATAAATGTCCCAAGGGTGAGTAACTTGGGAAACATGTGAGGAGGATTCTTAGTGATGTATATTCTAATCATTGTATAATAATCAGATAGAAACCAATATCCTCTTTTAACAATTTCACATAGCTGTAAGTAGGATTTGATTTCAGGGGGCATGCATGTAGGTTTTGCTCCAATGATTAGAGAAAAGACCTTATATATAAATTGGCAAAAAAATGGGTCCAAGTAATCCCATCATTTTTTGCTTTCTTTATCCAAGAAACTAAGTCATAGATTCTATTTGGGATGATTTCTTTGTTTCTATGGATACCAAGGTCTTCAAAGTACTAATATTGATGAAAAAATAACAAGTATACAAGGTAAAAATAATACATGAAAATTCCCCAGTATCTTTAAACTATAGTAATTGGAATTTAATTACAGTGGATAATGCCTCTACATAATTGAATTTGGTAACTTGGAGATGATAAAAACTATCGAGCATTATTACCATTCCCTCATCTAGGTCTTTATCATTGTCCCTACCAAAATTTACGGTGAAAGATGAGGCAATTTCATGCTTCCAAGGTGACAAATTCACAAGCTTCCATGCTTGTAGAGGAGTTGGGATATCCTTGTGGGAGTATACCAGCCATGCATGTACCTGTTCCTTCCTTTATTTATTGAATTCATGATAAAATATTTGTTTGTATTCAAGAGAAATAATCTTTCTAGTGGGGTTGGTTTCTAAAATAATGGAGACTAGGGAAGTTGAGACTTAAAAAGGGGTTTTTTGGCCATCACTAGTGTTATAGCTGATTTTACCACAAATGGTTGATCACAGATTTATGGCCTTCCTTGTCCCTCTATAGACTCTTTAGACCCCATGGACTCACATTATACTTTGATGCTCCAATTTCATCACTAAAAAACACCTTTTTATTGTTGTACGTGACTTTTAAACCCATACTCACGTGTACATGCAACTTTTGACCTCAAACCCATGTACATCAGGATGTGTGCATAAGTCCAAATATTTTTGGATTTTTATCCATAGCAGTCCAAAGATCCTAACTCTTGGTATTCCATAATCCTTGATATCGCTCGGATTTGACCCTCCATTACCCCTTTGGAGTGCTATATAAGGAATCCCTTGGATACATTGAAGAGGAGGAATTGAAGAGCAAAGAAAATATAGCCCATTGTTGCAAGATTTTGCATATACTTGAGTCTGTATCCCTTTGTACCTTTAGAGAACTTTTTTTTATTCCAGAGCTTTCCTTTGCTTGTGAGCTTGCTATCGATAGATGGAGGATTGAGGTGGTGGAGGACTCAGTTTCTCTGGTTCGTAGACGTGCCAACAAAGGTTGTCACTATTGTAATCTCTGATTTTATTAATAGAAATATATTTTCCTGTCCAACTATGTGCATTTGAATATGAATATTGAATATATGGATGTATTCAATAGGGATTATTTTAAGAACCCCCCCCTAGATTTATATGTATAAAAAATGGGCGATTCTCTTCGATATATAGGAAAATTTGAAGGCGATTTTATCAATAATATAACATGTATATATAAAAAATTTGGCGAATCTTTCACTAAGTTATAAGATATTGTAAAATCTTGGAAAATATTTAACTTCATTATAAAATATTGTAAAAACTGGCGAATCTTTCACTGATTTATAGAATATTGTCAAAATAGAGGAACAACAACATTAGTCAAATAACATGAATCACATCATGATCAATAGAACATGTAGACTCATAAGTAACAACTGGAAGGTGTCAGTGAAACACAACTGCACTGACTAGATTTAGGGCAAGTGGGGACTGCACTTGTTAACTCATCCCTTAATGGTCCTGTGGACATGTGGGGACCTGAATCTTGAAAAACTGATAAATTGATAGAATCATACATTATGCTTGATCTTGGCCTCCACTAGCCAATTATGATCATGGAGGCTAATACGAGTATGCATTGTAATTATGCCAATTGATTATTGCATTAGATGAATGTTGGTCTTGTGACAATAGGTATCTTATGATCAATGCATAGGAACCTAGTGCATAGACCATTTTTTTCTTTGCTTAGCTATGTAGAGCTCATTTATTTTTTTGAATAACAATAAGTATTTGCAAAGAAAATTTACAATCAGCGTAAAAGAATCGAAAAATTTAAGACAATTAATTCATGCAACTAAAAGTTAATAAAATAAACTTTTATCAAACCCTAAAACCAACCTTGATTCAAGCTAAAAAAAAGGATTAAATCAAGCATCGAATGAGAACTAGAAGCATTCAAAGGACTTAACACAATATTTAACCAAAATACACACAAACTTCAAAAATCGACAAAATGCTTCAAACAAAAGCAATAAACAAACCATAAAAAATTGTCAAGATATTCGTGCTAAACACCAACATGGTTTCATATACTTAAATGAGCCCATTCTTGCTTAGAAAAAGTGTTGTAAAATTAGTTATTTATCATTTAATGTTAGGAAACTATCTATGTGAAGAGATAGCTCCTAGGCCTAGCTTTCTCAAATTCCAGCGTCATTTCCTGTCACATGTAAGAAAGAGACAATGTAAGAGATAAATATCAAACCATAAATCTTAAAATAAGCTACATGAAGGTAATGTAGCTCAAATCATCAATGCTACAACAAAAAAGTACAATGTAGGATGTATTTTTACCTAAAACACAACCTCAAATTCATATACATTGATCACCACTAACCAGCAAGGGTACATGGAACACCTAGACCAAAATAAGACTCGAGAAGTTTAATAGTATTAGGCTTCATAACATGGTTCTCTTGCAAGTAAAATTTAGTCATTCAAGTCTGTCCTTGAGTAGTATTTTAGTAATACTCAAGCCTACCATTAAACTTCTTTTGTTCAAATTTAAATTCAGATATTTTGTGTAGATACCATTATAAATGACTCTCCCCATGAGGATCACATCATCATATTTCTCAGCTAAATCCAAAGTAAAAAACAAATACCTTCAATTCTATCTCCAGCCTGTCCAAAATGATATATTCATTGCAATTAATGCATCAATGATCCAATCGTCTAACGATACATCGTGGCATCAACCAAATATGATGAATCTTCACATAGTAGCTTCAAGTTAGATTCCATAAGTGTGGCTATCACCTTACAGTCCAACATTTTGAATCTCTTCAGAATATCCACTGCATACTTTCCTTAACCAAGGTTAGTCAAGGAAACGCCTTTTGATAAATCCATCTCTAACTCTTTTCTTGCTTCTTTAAATTCTTTCTTGTTTTTAATTTTTATGATATCCATCTCCCTCGATCGAGGTGAAGTGTGTGTTAATAGTGGCTCCACAAGGGGAGAACATTCTCCTGTGGGATGCTAAGATCCAATGGTCTTCAATGATGTTTTTCTCTGAAAAGTCAATCACTCTTGTTAGTATCATATCCCTAAGGCTAGATAAGGTCTTCAATGCACAAAAATTGACCTTAGGAGACACATGTTGGGATTGTGATTGTTGCATAAGATTGCCTAAATCCCGACAAATACATACCCTTACTTTCCCCAGAGATATACTTGTACTAAAACACACAAAAATCCTAGGCCTTATCCAGACTTTGACCTAAGATAAATGTGTCCCAAATTTGATTTTACTCTATGAATCAATAAGATTCATGCATGCCCAATTTTCAGAATGATAAAAGAATCTAGCCTATGACAAAAAACAAGATAAACCAACCTCCCAAATTTGGGACTGCTCATGTGAATGTGGAACAACGTATTAAGAATGAAATGACTTGCAAAAATCGTAAAATGTAAGATATAATTGAAATCAATGCAATGAAGAAAATTCCTAGTAAAAATAAAAATTTGCCACTAGCCTACACCATTACCCAAAACAGACAGAACTCGTGATTTTCTTTTTTCTCTTCCTTTTTTCTTTTTTTTTTTATTTTCTATTTTTTGCCGTCCTTTAGGTTTGTTACTGAAAGTAATACTTTAGTAATTGTGCATTGACTGGTAGATGTTTTTCTTCTCCATCTAGATTAGTTAGATGAAAACTGTTCTTCCCTACTTTTTCACTTTATTTGGGAAGGGCCCAACCAGAGGTTGTTGAATTTACATTGTTTCCCTAATTTCTCCCTTTTCATGTCCCTTTTTTAGCATACTTGAGATGGAATAAGTGATTTCAACAAAATTGGGCACAAATATTAGTAGAAAACTTATGCTCCCAAAGAACTGGATACCCTTCTTACTTTTGGGTAACTGAATCTCTTTTAAGATTGTACTCTTGCTGGATCTATTTTTACCTTGTCTTTTGGACACCAGATGCCCCAATAATTTTCCTTCAACTACCCGAAAAATAGACTTCTTGGCGTTAAGTGAGATTCCGAAGGATCTATGTCTGTCAAAAGTCTTCCTCATGTGTATGAAATGGTCTCCCTTGCACTTGGAATAAACCGTCAAATCATCTTGGTAAACCATGATAACTTTATTAAGGAAATCAGAGAAAGCATATGGCTCTTTGGAATCTAATCCCATCATTTAACAATCCAAAAGGCACATAGACATGGGAATACATTCCATAGGGATGGTGAATTTTGTCTTGTATCAGTCATTTTCATCAACCAACACCTGGTTGTACCTTGAGAATGCATCCAACATGGACATCATTCCAACACTTGTAACTGTAACACATATTCCATGCTTGGCAAAAGATAGTTATCTTTTGAGGATGCAAGGTTCAAATTTCAAAATATTGAAAATTCTAATCTCATCATTCTTATGGGCTAGTACAACATTGGATGACCACTATGAGTAATAATCAGGAGTGATGATTTCTACTTTGAACAACTTCTGCAACTCTTTTTGTATGATGGGAGCCAACTTGGGATTGATGTGCCTTTGTGTCTTCCTGAAAGGTTTGGATTTTTCTTTCAAATGATTTTTATGCTTGATAACCTTAGTACTATAGGTTTTTAGCTCATCATATGACCATGCAAAAACATCTTTATAATCACAAATAAACTCCTCAATATTTTTCCATTCTAGAGTGCATACTTGAGCAATCATCACTGGTCTTGGACTTTCCTTAGAACCCATATTGAGTTCAATGACCTGCTCATAGCCTCATCCTTATCAGTGACCTTTGAACCTTTAAAAGCAATAGAATCATCAAGAAATTTTTCCAAAGGTACCAAACATCTAGGGATTTTATTACTTTTCATTTGTACCATTTGTTGCTCCGGGTCATTGTTTTCTTATCCCCGATCAATCTAGTGAGAGGCAGTTGGATTTAGACTATTCAAAAAATTCACAATGCCTATCATATTCAAATATATGCTAGTTTCCAAAGTTGTCAGGAATAGATGGTCGAAACCTTACCTCCACATGCTACTTTGAAAAGGACTCTGTTTTGCATGGTTCAAATCCCACATTTGAAGCTATCATAACATCTACTTGTTGATTAATGATTTTCATTTTGGAGGATAGAAACTATGTCAAAAGCATCAAATGCCTTGATCTCATACCATACATTAACATGTCAATATTGCTTCAAATGAGAATATTTTGCTTCACATTGGTTTTGTACTTGATTCACCATCAAGTCTGAAATTTTGAATCTCCTTTGACTTTTTAATTTTTTAATATTGATATCCTTTACTTGTTTCAAACCCAAAAGAAAGGCCTCATATTCAGTCACATTGTTATCTGCATCAAATTTTAAGCAAAATGAATATGGAAAGGAGTTATAACTGGTGAAACAAAAATTACCCTAGCACCTGCACCAAATCGGGAATGTGCACCATCAAAATACATGGTCTTGAATCTCTCATACGTGTTTTTAACTATTACAACAGCCTCTTTTGTTGGTGGCTTATCAAAAACCAAGATCATATAAGTTTCGAATTAGGTTATATGTATAGGGGCTCATTATTAGGCAGCTTTGGGTCCTCCACGTTATGCAATAGTTATTTTTCTATGAGTAACTTGATCACATAACCATCTCCAACTGGAATACTAGCCTAATAGCAATAAATTGTGAGTGCAGATAAGCTGCCACATGTTTCTTTATTGGCTGAAGCTGCTCATCCACTGTTTGTGGCCTCTTGCTAAGTTGATTTCTCTTTTCTAGATATATCTCTTGCAATTCAATTACTTTTTCAAGTATAAGAGCACAAATTTCGTCCTCAGGAGGTACAAGGATGTCATCCTCAACAAGTTCAGAGCACTGCTAAGAAAAATGGCAATGTATGTCTTGGTAATTTTAGTGATATTCCTCTGGTTTTATGTTATGTTATTGTGACTTTCTCAACAACATTTCTCTGAACTCTAGTTTGAATATTAACAAATTGCCACCTGTACGATGCAAAATACAACTCATTCTGCAAGCTCTTTTGAAGGTGCTAGCATAAGGGGACAATTTTATGGGAAGGATCTGGTAAATCTTATAGTTTGTAGGTGTATCCTTGTTCATATATGTCATGGAAATTCCATTGTATTATCCTGTTTTTGGCCATGGGGACCTCTCACGAGATTCTATCTAGAGCCTGGAATACATCTGCCACCCCTTGCTATAGAATCATTTTGAGTAGTTATTAACTGCAAGTAGTATATTGCATTAGAAAAATGCATGAAAAGTAAGTCAATCCTTTCAAGATTTTTATGTGCAAAGAGGACTTAACCTTGTATAATTTTCAAGGTCTCCAGGGTGTCCTAGTTCGACCCTAGGTAGATTGAAATTAAAGTACATTATTGTTATGCTTAGGAATTCTTTGAATTAACTTCATTATTTAAATAAGCCCATCAAATCTCTTGTTGTATGTGGTAAATAAGGATATCAGAAATATGCCTTACTATCTAAAATGACAATGCTGTTTTTATTCTTACCTAATATCATTTATCAGCTACCTACCATGACATGTTAATAATAGAATGCTAACTACATAATTACCAATGCATTTTTTTAAACCCAAAAGGTTTCATAAGATTGGCTCCTGCAGAAGAAAAAATGCCCTTTATGTTATTGCATCCCTTCAATGAGCCAATTTTGTAGGATTCCAAGGCTTACTATTGGGTTGTACATGAAGTAATAAACTCATGTGTAATTAGCTATAAATAAATCAACCAACAATCATAACTTGTTCATCATATCAAATCTTAGTCATATGACACTCAACAACATTACAAAGAAACTACAACCCTCCAGCATATTTTGAAGCAATCACTGGGATCATGAAAAAACTACAACCCTCCATGATAGTCTTAGCAATATTAGGTTTTTTGCTTTATCATATAACTCACTCAATAATAACGGCATGGTGAAAAAACCCAGATGGGATGTTGGGGACAAAATGGGACGTGCTTGTCACACCACTTGTTGGCATTCATGGCCATCACTTGGTGGTAGAAGGTGGCACAAACCACATGCAAGGGAAGTATGCGAGGGAGGACAACATTCATCGGTTTTTTGGGATGATATTGGTTATAACGCTCCATCTGAATACACCACTCATCACAGAAGCTTGGCACATGAAGGTTCTGGAAGCAAAGTCAATGGAGTAAATTCAATAAGGGAATGGGAAACTCGGGGCAGAACACAATGCCAAGATAGACCCTCTAGGGTGGAGCCACTTTTTAAATATTAGAAATTCGTTAAACAACAAATATATGATTCAATCCTAGCTAATAAATCAAATAATATTCCATTTAGTGCCACTAAAATGTAATGAATGAAACATTAAGTCTTGAGAAAAATGATACAATGCACAAAATACACGAATCTTCTGTAAATATGTTCAACAACACTTTCTGGATAATACACTACAAACAATAAT
>LPNX010821520.1:420466-429633 GCA_001517045.1 Pseudotsuga menziesii | reverse complement strand
AAAACAACATTATTTATCATGACAAAAATTGAACGTAATGAACTGCTATTGAGCCAAGGTTCTTACCATTTGAAAAGTGAGATGGTATTGTAAAGTTAGTGATAAACCCATAAGAAACTTTCATCTTTGATCTGTTCATAGTAAGCTTCCTTGAAGCTTGATATTTTTTTGATAGAAGATCACGTGTTCCTATCAAATGCATAAGACTGAAA
This sequence comes from Pseudotsuga menziesii, assembly GCA_001517045.1. NCBI lineage: Eukaryota > Viridiplantae > Streptophyta > Pinopsida > Pinales > Pinaceae > Pseudotsuga > Pseudotsuga menziesii. The sequence goes on along the minus strand of LPNX010821520.1, from coordinate 429,421 downwards.
CCCAAGAAAGAACACTCTTCAAATCTGTCTGAACTAATAGGCGACGATATTAGTGAAGGTTGGTTAGAAATAATGCAAAGGCCATGTATGCTTTCTGGCTGTGCATTCAAATAAGAATTGCTGACTTTTGGATAAAAGAAATCCATGGAGTGTAGATCATTTTGAACATCCATATCATTTTCATTTTCTTTAGGGTGAATTCCATTATATGTGGATATTTTTAAAGGGAGCAGGGAAAAACCTATAACTCAAAAATTATCTTTCATGGAACTGAAATAGTTTTTTCCGACCAATGGGACAAAATTCATATAAAGTGAGAACTTTTCAAGGATTTAATTGATAGCAATGAAGAGACCTAAAAGACTCTACAATATTGACAAACTTTGTAAATTATGAAAGCTACTATTGGTTCCAAGCACTATCACTATAACCATTGAGTCTCGACCTCCTCCCTCGATGATTGCAGTGTGAAATCCCCTTGAAAAATAAATTTCAAACCATAATCTTGCAATGGAAGGGATGCAAATACTGGTTGTTCAAGTTAAGGTACAAACTCTCCACTACAATCCTAACATAATGTGAAGGCCATAGCAATTTTTGTGCTTTATATGCCATGCTGCATAGTATCGACATTCAACTTCCAAATCACCACAAGCCAAGTAGTGCTTTCCTTACCATGTGAAACCTTTACTGGGACATTACCGATGTCCTCTCTTTGCATTATCATCAAAGAATTTGTCAGACTATCCATAAATTTACTATTCAATTGCTTTTACACTATTAAATATATATGATAGAGTAGGTCTAACACATTATTGTAGAGCATGCTTGTCTTGTTTGTTGTTGCTAAGAACGAATTGCTAACACAAGCATGAATTATAAAGGACAAAAGGGATCTACTTCAACCTTCTAGAATAACGTATGATTTGGTATCCCTTAGTGTTAGATGTTTGGTTTCTCTTTCATATTGGGAAATATTGATTTCTAGCATCAAAGTTGTTTGTTGTGGTACACCCCAAGCCATAGGAAGTTTCTCCCCATAAAAAAATTGGCTAATGTACTGGGGATGTTCCTTGTTTGGGATTGGGATTGGGGGCAGAATGTGCTTGATCTTATTGACTTGCTCTTTGTTTCTACCTGTTTTTGTGTTGCATTTAGTGGTATGTTCATTCATTGAAACTCCCCTAGTTTGTTTTGACCCTTAGCCTTCTTTTTACCACTTTCTTCTCTATATACGAAGGTTTTGGGATAAAAGTCGCGTACATGCATGGGTTTTTGGCCAAAATTGGCGTATACATGCAGGTTATAGGCCAAAATCCACGTATACATGCAAGTTTTTGGCCAAACTCCACGTATGCATGCAGGTTTTTGGCCAAAAGTCACGTACACATGATGATTTTCTTTATACAGTCATGTATGTCCTCTCTTTTGGTTGAGTTTGATGTCATGGGAAGTTTCTGGGTGGGTTGTGAGTGTGGTTGGGTCTTCCTAGGTTCTGATGTTGTTTTTTCACTGCTTTTTTTGTGACTAGAAACCGTTTTTTTTCATTGATTTTTCTTTGAAATAGTTATAGTCATTTATCTTTTTGTTTTTCCATTAGTGCATTACTTATTTTGTCTCGGTGTCTTGATGGGCTTGTGTTTTATACTCGGTGCAGAGACTGAGAGCTTTAAATTAATTTTATTGCATTTTCATTCTTTTATATTGAAAATACAAAATAGTTGCATTCTTATTTACATTTCACTTATGGATTTAAGGAGGTACTTACATTGGATTTCTTGGATGTGAGTTGTATTTAGGCTTTCATATAGGATGGATTGCATTGGCATTTGGAAAGGAATGATTTTTATGGATATCATGTAGTGGCATACCCAGCTTGTTATTCTACAAGATTGTATTTGGAATTTTTTGTTAGGTGTGCATGTTTATTTCACTACTGAGTCATAACTTCATAAGTTGCACGCCCATTTCCCTTTGAGTAATCATAGCCAATTAAAATAACGCTTTGATAAAATGAATTACACTCTTTTCTTTTATAGGGTGCATCAACGAGATTAGGTTTTAGGGTCTTAGAATAGTTCATTGTGAGTTAATTATCCAAGGACACTAGACAAAACAAGTAGGTGTATATCCAAGTGAGAGTGAGAAATCCTTGGTATAATCAATGATTCTTAGGAGGCTCCTCTTACATAGGATTTAAGTATGAGGCAACGCACACAATTGTGATTGGGATATCCCTCAATCACTTTTGTGAGCGCCAAAGATATTTCCAGGATCGTATTCGTATCTGGGGGCTCTTTCGAGATTTTCGGGATTTGCTACCCTACCCATACAGTCGATCCTGCCTGCGACTGTCCTCCTGAGCATTGATTATATTGGGGTGAACTTATTTTCCTTACCTAGGTATCACAGGGGGTATTTGCAGAGGTTATTCTATAGGTTCCTTGACTAGGTAGGGGTCAAAAAATGCAATATCTATATGCGTTGAAGCTGAGGGCCACTATAATTGGTTACATACCTATGCTTGTAGTGTATGGGAGTTTTGAGCCTCTCCTAAGAGAGACATACCTGATCCATTCGGGAGCTCACATATCCCCCCCTTGGTTTGCTTGTATTTTGGATGTAGACTCTCTTAGGAGTGTGCTCTTTATGTGCTAGTATAATTTTTGGATCATGGTTTCTTGAGTATATTTATGTTCTCTTGAGTTCATGTCCTTTTATGTTTGACATGCCTGATATTACTACTTGTATCTTGGAACCCTCTCCAGCTCCTAGTGTAGACCTTGGTGTTGGACTGGGGGTACCACAACCCCTTACCTTGCTCATAGATTTGGGAGTGGTCATATTCCATGACCCTCTACTCCATTTGTGGAGGATTTTCATTCTCTAAGTCTGGTCTTAACACTAGTATTCACCCTCGCGGGGGTGGTAGTGGATACATGAACATTGGGTCTACACCTTACACTCCTTTCTTATGTCCGATTGTCCACCGCATTGTTTCCTTTTGATATAGTTGTCATGATCAATCCTCCCTATATCCTATCGTTGGACTCTTTACTGACTAATTCCAGTTGTTTTGGACTAATTTTGTTGTCATGTAGGGTCCATTTTTTGTACACTCTCTCCGAGGTATTTGACCCGTTCATTCCCATGAAAGGTATAATTTTGAACTGGCATATAGGTTAGGACTCCACATCCACTTGCATTATTCATTTCCTTATGACCATTTCATATTGACCTTCGATACGAACCCATTCCATAGTTTCATGAAACCTTCATGCTGCTATTAGAAGTGACATTGTGTGAATGGTAGATCTTTCCTAGACATGGGTGCCCCAGTTAGATCCTCTTTTGCATTTGGTGCCCATGCTGACATTTCTCGTTTAGGTTGAGGGAGTCCCTTTTTAGTCTTTCCATGCCTTGGAGCAAGAAATTCATACTCCTGTTGAACTTTATGCTTGCCGTTCCCCGGGACTCTCTTGTATATATCAAGTTGTAATTGCATTTTCATGAGTTTTTCTTTTCTTCTTGAGCTTTATGAAGGATCCCTAAATTTTATTTATCAACCATATAACTTGAGCTTATCTCATGTCTATCCAAGCATATCTTTTGCAGCTTGATCACCCCTTTTACCGAGAGGAGACCTTCTCCCGAGTGTTGTTATCCTACACATATCTCCCTGCATTGAGCATAGGCATGTTCTACTGCATGGAACTAGTTTACTTGTCCCTTAATACTCGTCTCCTCCTATATTTTTACTATAAATCACTTTTATTCTTTTTCAAGCTTTTCAAAATATCTGAAAAAGTCCAAAAAAATTAAAAAAACAAAAATCAAGACAGGAAAAGATGTTATCTTTGGTAGCAGTTAAGTCATGTCACCTTCGAACATAGAACTTTATATCACATCCATTGGTTGAGTTATTAGTTTGACTTTAGGAGTTGTACTCGTTACTTTGATTTTATTTGCACCGATTGGTTAAGCTTACAGTCCCTATGGAGCCTATGTTGATTCCTCCTATTTCAGAGAGATCTCCCAATTTGCATATCAAGTCCATGATGCCTACCTTCTGTCACCATTCTCCTCTATGCTCTTGTTCAAAGGAATTTGAATCCTGAGTCGACCATTCCTCACTTATCTTGACTTTGTATGTCGGCCTTTCCTGGTACAGTTACTGGTTCATGCACATCTTGTTTGAGTTCTTCCACACTATACAATGTTGTTGAGTACCTCATGTTGGTTGATGGGGGATGCCTTAATGCCCTCCTTCTAGCAGATTTCTTTCCATCAAATTCAAATCATTTATTCTGGGATAGGAATCTAGAGTCATTCAAGTGCCTTGAGACTTACAGTCATTAGTGGTAGGATCTCTCGCCATCGACAGTTTTTGGAATACATCAATGTCCCATGATTAATGGATTCTTCCAAGTGTTCGACCTCAACACATTTATTCACACTTTTTATATTGCACTCTGTACCTTGATTCCCATTTTCACATCGCAAGGTGATCTCGTACTTGTTAATGGTATACATCAATAACCGGTAATCAGATGATGGAATACTATGTTTGACCTCGACACATCTATTCGCATAGTAGGACATGTACTCGTAGCGGGTTCGTGTAGAAGACCTTCCAGCTTGGTGTCATTCCATATAAGCTTCATCCTTGATCCTGCCAGTGGTTATGAGATTTCATCTCTCATGGTTTAATTCCAGTGTATATCAGATATCATCCACTATGGAGATATTGATCCATTGTATATCTTCAACTATTATGGAGATCTTGATCCATTGTATATCTTCATGCCTATTCATGGCCATTGCACTCTTATGTGTTCGGGACTGCTATATGCATTTGTAGTCATATGCAGAGATTGATTATTGTGTTTTACTGATGAGTGGCTGGTTCTTCCACCTAGGTCTTCATTACTCCACTTCTGGGATGGATTTTATTATGTATTTCGGCCATCATCATTACCCCTCTAACCTCACACATTAGGGGGCATCTGTTATAGTTGATTTTACAACACATGGTTGATCATAGATTTATGGCCTTACCTATCCCTCTACAGACTCTTTAGACCCAATGGAATCATATTATACTTACCTATCCTTTTTTATTGTTGTACGCGACTTTTAAACCCATACTCGTGTGTACACATGACTTTTGACCTAAAACCCATCTACATCAGGATGTGTGCATAAGTCCAAATATTTTTGTAGTTTTCCTCATACGATTCTGAAGATCTTGGCTCTTGGCCTTCCATAGGCCTTGAGATCGCTCGGATTCGACCCTCTATTACCCGTTTGGAGTGCTATATAAGGAACCCCTTGGATACATTGAAGAGGAGGAATTGAAGAACAAATAAACAATAATCCCTTGTTGGCACAATTTGCATATACTTGAGTATGCATCCCTTTGTCCCTTTGGAGCAATTTGTGTTCTTACCAATCTATCCTTTTCTTGTGAGCTTTCTATCAAGAGATGGAGGATTGAGGTGGTGGAGGCCCAGGTGGAGGACTCGGTTTCTCCAGTTCATACACGTGCCAACAGAGGATGTCACTATTGTAATCTCTGATTTTATTAATAAAAATATCTTTTCCTGTCCAACTATGCACATTTGAATATGAATATTGAATCCATGGATGTATTTAATTGCTTATACATTGTTGAATATATATGCTAGAGTAGGTCTAACACATTATTATAGAGCATGCTTGTCTTTTTTTCTGTTGTTGAGAGCGAATTGCTAACAAAATTGTGAATTAGAAAGCTCAAGAGGGATCTACTTGAACCGTCTGGACCAAGGTACGATTCAGTATCCCTTATTGTTAGATGTTTGATTTCTCTTGTATATTGGGAAATATTAATTTATAGAGTAAAAGATGTCTGTTGTGGTACACCCTAAGCTTTAGCAAGTTTCTCTCTATAATAACTAGACTTAAATAATGGATTTTTTTGGGTTCAAGTTACTTACACAGAGGTGCAAAAATTTGGGAAAAGAAAATACTTCAAGGACTAAGGACTCGACTAACTCACCGCCCCAAAATATGGCAGTGGATTTTCTTTCAAAATCCTCCAAATTGTAAAATTGAAAAGGTAACTAAGAGCGGTTGAATTATTTTTGAAAGAATATTTGCTAAGTTGTGGTTCTTTAACTGAGAATCATAAACTTTCTTAATGAAACTCTTAATTATAACCATAGTTTCCATATATTTTCCTATGGGTTTCTAATACAGGGTGATTTTAATCAATAAAATGCTTATACGGAGATAATGTTTGCGTCTTGATTTTGGTAACTTATCATCGAAAAACCAAATCTAGGGTTGACCAATTAATTTTTCAATGACAAATATTGGCTAATTCTGAGTAAGAGAGGGGTTTATCTTCGACAATGATGGGTAACCATATGGCGTGGACAGTTCAAATCATTCTTAAGAAATATCTCGATTCAATCTGTAACGAATATAAAATAAATTATTAAATAGATTAGTTAATTACATGAAAGGGTGTAACCCTTCACGCTCAAAGCCTATAAAGGCAAGCCTCCCTTGTAATTATTATCATCATCCATTATATTATTATTTTTATTCATATTCATTATTACAATGATAGTCGGATTCGACTAACGGACAATCGGATTCAATTGCTCCATTTGGTATCAGAGCGGATTCACTCCTTCACTTTGAGCTTGGACTCGGCTCATCAATCCTTCATTTCTTCTGTTTCTCCCTTTAACCACCCATCGCTTCATCCCAAGTGCTGTCGAAATAAAATAAAAAATAAAAATAAAAAATAAAAAAACAAACCAACACCCTCCCACTTAGCGTCCTCGCTCTTCTCAATGTCCTCACTTTTCTATTGTGTGCCAATCCTCCTTTCGTACTCAACTGACTCTGCACATCTCTCCATGTTGTTTCCCCCATCCATGCCCCAATCACCATTTCCCAATCCTTTCCCTCCATCATCTCCATCCACACCACCTAGCTGCTCGATCACGCCCAGCTCCTCGCATCCCATGCGCCCATCTGCACATCTCCCACACGCTTCTCTCCCCACTTCGCACCAACTTCCTGGATTGTGCTACTCCACAGCTGCCATCTCCCTTCTCCATTCTCTCTGTTGCCCACGCTCACACTTGCAATTTTCCTCCTCTTCCCATGCTAATCTCTCCACGTTACTGCCCTTATCCACTCCACATGCTTCTCCCACCAGCAACACACCATCCTCCACCCAACGCTTCTCTCAAACGTTTTGCGCTTTCCATTTTCCCAATGCCCTCCGCCTTTGTGGATTCCCTTCCAACCCGCCACCGCCTGCCACTGTCCCTTCCTCCACACTCAGCACTCGCTCACCGCACCCCTCATGCTGCTCCATCCCCAACCCCCTCCTTCGTTGCCCTCGCTTGCACTCATTCATCCATAGTCCACCTGCATAGTCTGCAATCACCTTCCTCCACAGTCCATCGCACATAAAAAAAAACATAATATAAATATAATATATTTATATTTATTTAAAAAAAATTCAAATATTATATTTATTATAATATAAATTATATTATAATATTTATTTAAAAAAAACTATATGCAAAATATTATATAGTTCATAAAAAATAATCATAATAATATTACTTACTTAATTAATTAATCTATTATTATTCAAAATTTCAACTTAAAAGGCCAAAATATCCTTCTACAAACATCCATGGCATCTTATAGTAAGATTGACGAATTCATAGATCTCCTTGAGAAAATTCTTAAGGATACGGATGAAATAAAGAAATCTATTGATGAAACGTTTAAAGAAAATGAAGATGAATGTGAAAATCACGTAGAAGAAGCCACCCAAGTTGATGAAAAAAATGAAGATAGAGCAGGCCAATATGTCATGCCCGATGAAAGTAATGGCATCAATCAATATAACATGCAATACAAAGATATAACATACCCTAGTAATAAGGGAATTGACAAGGAGAAGGATGATCCTGACTAAGATTATGACAAGAGACAAGCCGATGTTGCTAACAATAAAGATGATCAATGCTATGAAAAAAATATCACAATCACAAACACACGAAGGATAGATATCATCACAAAGACAGCTATAAAGAACATCAAGAGAATTAATTATAATATCTATCAGACACAAGATAAGACCGGTGTTCTTATGAGCATTATAAGCACAAGGAGCCCATTTAAGGGAATTGACACAAAATGCGTCGGGGATAACAACACAGAAACTAAGGTTGCAACATATATTGAGCATGTTCAATTGACAACAAACATAGTTAAAAGGAGCAATCAGACAAGTAGAAAAAGTGTAAACAAAGCTTCACCAAGTTCATACTTATTGCAAATACCAAGACATAATAATCAAAATGAGGCAATGGTCATAATAAAAATCGCACCTCTCAAGTCATCAGTGCGACATAGAGCCAGAATAAAAAATGACATTAGGAAATACTCAAGCTTTGAGGACAAAGCTCCCTTAAAGGGAGTGGCAATGTAACGAATATAAAATAAATTATTACATAGATTAGTTAATTACATGAAAGGGTGTAACCCTTCACGCTCAAAGCCTATAAAAGCGACTAGTGCACAACTATTTTTCCAATAATAAAAATAATAATTTTAATTTCTTTTTAATTATCTAAGAGATCGAACCTCGAAAATGGTACGTCAATTGTGGGTGCAGCGTTTGAATGTCTTAATGCAATTATTTGGAAATGGGTTTTTTATAGCATGTAGAGGTTGGTGTTCTTTAGTGCACCATACAATTTTTTTTTTAAATGGTTGAGAAACAAAAGAGATATGGACGAAACACTACCAATGTATTTTTTGAGTTGAGGAGTGATGATAGAAGATAAATAAGAAAAAAATAGAAAAAATTATGTATTCTTGTTAAAATTTACATATTTAGAAACTGCAAAAAAAACCATATCTGTTTCTAAAATC
>LPNX010821520.1:382111-404822 GCA_001517045.1 Pseudotsuga menziesii | reverse complement strand
CATTTTAATAAATTAATCAAGACTAACACATGCATTAACAAAATTATACATGTAATAAAAAAATGACAAGTGTTTAAATATTACCTCAATTGTGGTTCTTTGGGTCTCGGGTACAACCACACCAGGTGCAGTACCACCCCCGTGAGAGGCATCAATCTCCTGCAAGAGTAAATATTGCATATATATTACGAATATTTTAATATGTTAGATATAGTATGGAACAATTAAAAATTGAACAATAACAGATTTTTAAAACAATGTCCTTACCTGACCACCAGTCATCGTAGTGGTACCATGTCTTGGTCTAGGACCATAACAGGGTCCCCCACACGATGTGCAGACATGCGTCTCGCTCTGAGGCACATGGGATGTCAGTCTATCCCCACCAGCAGATGTCCCTCCACCACCAGAAGCTGGTGATTGTACACCAGCAGAGGAAGAGGGCGCTCTCTGGTCAATAGTCATCGTGTGTCAAGAGACCATCTCAGTTAGAGTAAAAAATGCATCCTGTGTCTGGGAAACCATGTCATGTGCAGGAGGGATGTCCGCCCTCGGTAGCTGGACATGGGGTGCAGATATCAGTGGATTGGCATCTCTATGCCTAGCATGGGGTCGATGTTGGGGAATTCCCCTACCAACTCCCTGGAAGCCCAACATATCAAAATAGTTGACATGTTTCCCCATCACAAACTCTGCATACAATTTTTGGAGGAAGTACATCGGTACTTCCCTATTGTTGTGAGGGGGAGTGTCAAAAACCATGTACCACCTATCCATCCAGTTGTCTCTGATGGGTGGAAAAGTGCAACACTCAATAGAAATATGTGGCCTGCTGATATCCGGGATGTCATCCATCCCAGGCAGTATAAACAATGAATAGATGGCTTGTTTTGTTATTTTCAGCTTTTTTACCTCATTGTAACTCAACCCATCAGCATATTGTTGCCTTTTCCTCTCCCTGTAAGATGCGATGCTATACAACGCATCATTCGATCTTGTGATCGTATCAATAATAGATAACAATGAATCTGACAGGGAGCGACGGAGCTCATCTCCACCCCTCCAAGCCGAACCAATCTCTCTCAAATGACCAATGAACCTCGGTATCTCCGCATTGCTACGATCCATAGTAGCCACTGCAATCATAAATACAAATAAAATATCATTAGAAATATAAACACATGATATAATGACATATCTAAGAATTGAAAACTGTATAACTATTGACATATAAACTAAATCTATCATGTAAATTTAAAAATTGATCTTGAATTTTATAGTAAAGAATAGGCGGCATAATGTGTTGTTGATGAATAAAATACCAGTATAGGAAACAATTTTGTTAGATATGTAATTATTTGTTGTAGTGTGATGTTTTTTGGACTCCAAAGGCTATTTAGAAGAACTTTATGGATTTTATGGTTGCAAGGGTTCCACTGGATTAAATATCATGTATGATCTAGTATGTGATTGGCATGTTTAATCAAATACATCAACCTACCTATGTATCTTCACGTTCATAGAATCTATTGTTGAACTTTGTTGTCTTGACCTTACCCAAAAAAGAACCCTTTCTTCAAGACGAATTATTTGTTAAAAGCATGGGAAGCTGAACTATACCTTATTTTGACACTTGGATTGGGAAGTTTCATCAAAACTATAAGGTGTTTATTGATGTTGTTGGAAGAGAAACTCCGAGAAGTTTCATCAAAATTATAAGGTGTTTATTTGTGGATTTTGGTATGGATTCACAAGGATCCTTGTGAATATGCAAATGGAAATAGTGATTTAATGAACTTTATTACGATGAGAATGACACTTATTCTTAATATAGATACCATTAGAGAGAATATCATTTGGATTAGGATGTTAGTTTTACTATCTTTAATTAAAGGGGGTTATTGTTCAATAATAATTTTAGTTAATTGAATTGGGAAACTAATATTTAAATGAAAAGGGCCGTAGTTAGGGATAATTAATGAGATTGGTAGTTATTTCGTGTTTTAATTATTGTTAATGAAGGGAATCGTAATATGGATGAGACTAGTAGTTAGTCTCTATTCTAGTTATGGATCACGTTGTTAGAGTGTTAGTCTATTCATAAGCTATTTATTGTTAATGAGAGCGGCTATTGTTGAATGAAGTTGGTAATCAATTTCTAAGCCATTTATTAATAATGAAGATTATTATCATTTTGATGAGGTTGATATTCAATGGCTATGGTAGCTATTGTTAATGAGGGTGACTATATTTCTATGAGGAAGGCAAGGTAATTCCTTTAGATGAGGCCACTTGTCAATTCCTACATCAATAATTGTTATCATAGATATAATGGGATGGTTTGGATCATATCACAACCAACTATATAAAATACACAACTTAAAGACTCAACATTAGACTCTACAAAATGTCAAAAAAAAAACATGACAAGGAAAAAATCCCAATATATTCATTTGTTCTTTGAGTTAATTGGGGTTTTGGTTTCCATTGGGCATGGGAATTTTGTTAAATAATCAAAATTATTTCATTTTTATCATTAAATTGAGGAATTGGTTTCAATTGGTCAATTACGTTGGGGTTCTTGTTTCCATTGGGTTTTTGTTTCAATTGGGCAATTCCATTGGGTTTTTGTTTCAATTGGCCATAATTTAATTTAATATGGTTTAATTTTTCAATCTATGGAAAATAAATTGATGAAGAAAATGAAAAAAAAATGAAAAGAAATGAGGAAAATACCTCACAAAGGGGAGGTTTATCCAAAGGTGGAGATGGAGGGCTCAAGCACACCCAATACCACGTTTGCACAGTCGAGAGTTGGTCCTCATTTTTCCAATAGCCGCGTGGTTATGAGAAAAAGACGGCCTTGGCCAATTTAAAAAAAAAACAGGCTTTCAAAATCGCGCCTCCGTTTTAGTGAAGGAAATCGCTCACGCGATTCTCTTCACTAAAATGGAGGCACGATTTGTCTTACTATCCTAGTTGGCATGCCTATTGCTGGCCTTGGGACTAGGATTGGTAGGTTCGGTGTTGCTTGGGATGATTTCTTTTTTTTGGATCAAGAGTGATTGACTTCACTCCACCATTGCATCTAAAGGTCCCTCAACTTCTTGCACACACCCTTGTACATCATGAGGGATCTGATGATATAGATTTACTTTTAATGATACATGACTTAATCTCAACCATTTATGGGGAGCTCTGATTTTATATTTATCATGTGACTTGTGATTTGCAATGGTTCACATCTATTCTTCTCAACTGTAGGATTACGTTTAGACCTCCAATGAACGTTTTCCATGTGTACCCACCACCCCTATTTGAGGCCTTCAATGCTCCAGATATCTTATTTTTCAATTGCATGGATACATCTGAGTTGTTGATGACATGGTTCACCCGATATCCTTTTAGCTAGTTACCTCTTGTGAATGCTTGAGACCTTATTAGATGCATATGTACACATCTTAATACTGACTAATGATGCTTCGCTGAGAGCATATCATGTGACTCTTACAAGGACAAAAGGGTTAACAATAGATTCTAAGGATTAACCCTTAGTTTGGTTACTATTTTTATCATTATCATTTACTATTTTTTGACTTGCATTATGTCGTCTAAGGAAACTCATTTCTATGACAACATGCTATTATATATTCTTTTAATTGATATAACTGAATGCATGGTATCGATCGTACTGTTCAACCCTTAGTGAGTTAGTTGATTATTCATGTTTCCCTTTTGATTGTTTATATTTAAAATTGCCAAGGCCTATGCATTGTGTTGCAACTGCAACATTTTCCCAAAATTTCAAAAAAATTTCAGGACCCTCCTTTTGCTTGAATCAGTTTGATTTTCTTCTTTGATTTGATCTAATGATTGTTTTCAGAATGATCTTCTAATGCTTGGATTGATCTATCACTTGTTTGATTCTTCCTCTAATGCTTGAAACAATCCACTGTTTGTTCAAACTGTATCGCTGCTTTTAAATTTGTTTTCAGCATGTTTGAATCGGAAGTTTATTTGGTTGGTTCTCCTGCCGTTGTAGAAGATTGACAGGTCTTGGCTTCAACGTTTTCTCTGATACTTTTCCCTCAATCGACTGAGTTTTTGGTTTCGAATCGGAACATGTTGTTATTTCTTTCTCCGCCGTTGCGTCCAGTAAACTCTGAACTCTCCCGATCATCGCTTTGATTGTTCAAACACTGCGTTGTTGTTCTCGTCGCTCTTTAAGCCTTGGGTTTTCTGCCGTTGCGGCTTCCAAATGCATTACCTTTCTAAGCCTTTAGCTGTTTTCTCTTCCGATTCGGACCTTATTGGCGAGGCTTGATGTCCTTCATTCTTCAGCTGTTGCGGCTGTGGAAAGCATTATCCTTCTAGTCAGTTAGTGTTTTTCTCCTCCGATAAAGAATGTGCCTATGGAAAAATGACTTGTCCTTTAGATATCCGCCGTTGTAGCTCTCGTTCCACTTCCAATCTGATGTTTTAAAGCTCTGAAGTGTTATTGTTTCTCTCTCGGTTATCCCCGCGGATGGAGTAATGGTTTGGCCACCCGACGTTGCGGAAGGAGTTAGGCTTTCGACGTCTGATCCAATTCTCTACACCGTTCGATCTTTTAATTCTTCCCTACCACTTACATTTATATATATATGAATGGGGTCGGGATTGTTCATTATTCTATTGTTTTCAACTGTCATGCTTTGTCATTATCATGCGCTGTCGTTCTCCCGAGCTAGAAAAGGACCCCGTTGTCGGTACCTGCATCTAGGTGGATAAACTGTGGAAGCTTGACCGCTTTTCTTCCCGCCGTCTACACAGTGTTGCCAGGTAGGCTCCTTGTTGCTTATCCCATTCCGTTTGAGCTTTTGGTTGTTTTTCTACGGTTGGGTTTTTCCCATGGCCGTTTTCCCTTTCCCCGTTAAGTTACATGCCTATATATTGGGGATTTTGTGGCATTACTATCCGCGGAAAAGGGGAGGGATTTTTGAACCACTGAGTATTTTTTCCCACAGCCATTTGTTTTGCGACCCTGCGCTTAGTAATGGGGGTTTGGTGCAGACCGTCGTTACGATGTCTACACCAATCCGCCCTATGTGATGATGTTTTTGTAGGGGGAGGCTTTCATGGCCTTCCTATGGCACTTAAAATGGTTTCCCTCTCCCCCTTTGTTTTTGTGCTACCCACTTCATCAAACCCCAGTTGTTTTTTATCTACGCGGTTCCGCTCGACCCCATTTGCACTCAGTTTTGAACCCCAAGCCAGTGGAAGAGGATATGTCACTGAATGTAGTTTTATTGGTTAGAATCGCATGGGTGGTATTTTGTTAAAGCAGCGCTGAAAAGCTCGAATATTTTCCACGGTCATTCCCGCGCAACACCATGATCATGGCGCCCGTGAATAGCCCGAGTTTGCTTCATTTTTATGTAGATTTGCTTCCCACTCGATTTTATTGTTAGAGTTTTTTTGATATTAGAAAACAGTGTTAGCTTACACATTTTTCTTCATGTAACTATTTCCGTCATGCTAAGCATAGATGAAGTTAAACACTGCACCTTGTTGTCCCAATGTTTGCAGCTTAGGAAGAAAGGTATTAATGATGATAATTGTATGTATAATAGGAAGATTCCGAATTCAAGATGTCGAACTGACAAAAGAAGAAGGCCCATGTGGTTGAAGAGGACCCAGAAGTGGAAGTTGTCACCAAGACTGAGTACATATATGAGGACACCAAGTGTATATCTGGTGTCGAACGTGAATACCAATGGGGGGAGATATATAGGTTAATCATCCGCAGGGAAGTGCCCAATATGGGCTTGGAGGAAGAAGGAATTTATGCCAACATAGAGAGATCTTCACTGATGAAGATTGCCACTAGACCAGAGCTCTTCGCATGCTCTGAAGTGATTGGTTGGATTCTTCCCCAGGCGGATGTAACCACGATGATCCTGGAGAATGTTGAAAAGCAGGGCTATGCTGCCTATAGCCCCGGCTATGTAGCCCTGGCCTACCACCTACCAGAAGCACAAGTATTCTTGTCTGACGATTGGTTAAATAACCTCAGAATGGACCTTGTTGAGACTCTCAAAAGGATGCTGATATCAGGAAAAAATTTCATAATCAGGCATATAGGAGAGTATGACACAACAAGCTTAAGGGCCCCATACAGGTTCATAGCTTTAATGCTTAACAGGATTTTTGGAAGGGCTCATGGCAGGTTCTTCAAACTGGAGTGGATACCCCTTATTTTTTATGTTTCAACGCAGGGGACCAATTTAAACTGGGATAACATAGTATCAAACAGTCTTTCAGCGTGTATGGCCTCAGCCTTGGGAGGAGTGTCCCAAAAGAGGTCTGAATTTTATATGAGTTCCATACTTGTCGATTGCATATTGTGTAATCAACCTTTCCCTAGACTAAGGTGCATCTGGGACATGGAAAGGATGCCTGTTTATGCTGCATATGAGCCACTATGGGCGCATAAATACCATAGTAATTACCGTGAGGTTTGCGAATAGTTCATCATGCCATTGTATACGCTCATTTTCCTGAAAGAGTGTGATTGCATGTCAGAGGAGGCATTACAAGTAATATAAAATTATGCAGATTACTATTTGACGAAGGATGGGCTCTACTTCAGAATGTTTGGAGGTTCAATAGCACCCTCCCTACTGCCCAAATACACCACAGACTACATCATTCACAAAGAGGCAGTCAGGCAAGTTTTCCTTAATGGCATCGGGAGTTTTTTGTTTGAACATAAGAAAACTACCTATCCCCCTTTTCCTTTCAAGTTAGGGAGCTATAAGTTTAATAGAGTAAAGAAAGTAGATGAATTTGTAGAAGAACTGGAAAAGTTTAATTTTGGTGAGATGCCCTTCCGTAGAAATGACTCTCACAGCAAAGTGGCGGAACACTGCAAAGAGCACAACGTCCACTTCGAATATACCCACCATTGGGATAGGGAAGAATCTGTCTTCCGAAATGATTTGAACATGACAGCCTTAAGGAGAAGGTTCAAGAAGAAGATAAACACAAAAGGTGGGAAGGGGCAGGATGAACAAGCCAAAGCTGATGAAGAAACAAGGAAACGAAATGAGGAAGCCCAAAGGCTGGCACAAGAAGTTGCAGGGTGGTTACAGGGAGAAGAAGAAGAAAAAAGAAGAGCTTCCCAAGAAGTAGCCCAAAAGGCAGAAGATGATGCTAGGAATGAAGAAGAAGAAAAGAAAAGAAAGCTTGATGAGGAGCTACAGAAGCAAGAAGCAGAAAGGCTAGAGCTGACGCAGATAGAGATAGAACAATCAACCACTGACACAATTGGAAGACAGACCCAGGACATTGAAAACCTCGAGGTTCAGGACCCAGAAGTACTGAATGCTAGCACATATGAACAGTATGTGGTCCCTACACTAAAGCTGGTCCCCTTTGTACAGAAGAAAGGGGAATAAATACCTGATTTTAACACTATTTTCTATGATAAGGAGACGAAGAGGATAGTGAAGAGAACGGAAAGGAAGGTTGAAACTGGAGGTCTGCCTGGGAAAATGATAATGGATATGCTCGTTGTGTTTGGAACAGACCGAGATCCAAGATTCACCATTAGAGCCGGAGCTGCCTTGATTCAAGCCTCGGAAGACAATGTGGACAAGATTATGACAGACTTGGAGAAATCCAAGAAGTCCTCGGCTCAACTAAAAGACACATTGAGAAAAGAGAGAGAGGAAAGCAACAAGTTGAAAAGGAAATATGAGGACATGAAAGAAGAAATGAGATCTTCAAGAGACGAACTGCGGCTTCTCCAAGTGGAGAGACAAGTTAGGTAAACTACACAGGAGTGTCTAGAGAGAGTGCAACGAGAGTATCAAGAGCTCTGGGTGGAGAAAGAACAGCTGCTAGGAAAGATAGGAGACTTAGAGCAGCAAAAGACTGACTTAGAAGCAAATGAGCAGCAAGCTCAAGAAGAAGAGAGAAATCTTCAAGAGCATATTTCTTCTTTAGCCACTGCTTTAGAGGAAGCAAGGGAGTACCAGGTCAACCTCCAACCATTCGAAGAGCATGTGTTGGAACAAAAGGCCAAGATGCTATAGCTGTAGACTGCCATAGAAGAGGAGAGATGCAAAGTTCTGCAGGTAGATGGCCGATTAGAGGAAATACCGAAAACCTCTTCTTACTTTGTTGATAGATCTCAGGACATCCTTGAAGTCCTGACTGCAAGAATGGAAAGGCTGGAGAATAATGAAGAAACTCCAGCAGAGCTGCCATCGAAGGATAAATAGGCCCTCAAGCGGGATTATGACTTACTGGAGTTTTCTATAAATACCGCAGAGGATTTCAAAAGGGCCGTTAAAAAGACGAAAGGAGCATGCACAAAGTTTCTTAGGAGGCTCCTTATTACCTACAATCGATGCCAAATAGAGGCCGAGCAGAGGCTTGATGTTTTCTCGAATCACAACTCATGATTTGTGGAGATGTTGCAGAAGAGATATCAGGAGGAGGAACCGAAAGTATAGCATATTAAATACCTGGATGATCAGATCTTAAGGAGGGAAGTAAATCACTCAACCATCAGTGTGTAGCTTTTGGAGGATCAGCTTCGGTTGAGCACAGCCAGAATTGAGGCTATAAAGAACTAGGCTGCGAATTTTGAGATCAACATTCAGTTTCTGGAACCTTGTGCCTTTGAAGGCATCACCTATGAAGCTTTGGCATGGAAGAAGTTTCTGGACACCCAAGTGGGACCCTCCTCGTAAAAGATTGGTCACTTTTGTAATTTGTAACGATTTTGTAAAAACATTTGAGAAAAGTGAAACATTGTAGGTGAAGAGTTGGGAAGCCCAAAGGTTACTTTGGGCAGCCCAACAGTCTCTCCCTTTTTGTATAAATGTAGAAGGCTTAGAAGGAATAGGGGCTTTTCCCCAGTTAGACATGCAAAGCGATATTGTAAGAAGAACTACTTTTTTTTGCAATAAAGAATCATTGTTTTCCTGTTGGAGAAAGAGTGGTGGGACTTTCAAATGTTATGCTGTGGATGGTGGAAAGATGAACTATTTTGTTTTTCCAGCTTTGTGTCCATCAACTGTGAGATCGTTCTAACTCTCAGAGACTATGTTCTTGTTTGAATGATTTCTAGTTTATTCTGTGGGATTATCACCATGAGTAATGCATGTTGTTCATAAACAATTGGCTATCTGATTGTCTAAATATTTTAATCGTTCATGTGTTGTAGGAAGGAATATCAACTACCTGTAATTTCTCATTATAATGCATGTACATTGCGCATTACTCATATAATAAGTTACAATTTGGCTCCTCGGGGATAGATAGATAGATAGATAGATAGGTAGATAGTTAGTTTTATTTTATTGCTGCATATGTGATCGAGATGATTGTGAGTTCTAAGATGAGAGTTAAGAACCTGCGCATCACATTGTGACTGCTCCTTGCATCCTTATCACCCTGCATTGTTAATTAGGCACTTGCATATCATACTTCAGTCAAAAAATACAAAAATACACGGTGGACCGGGCTGCAACAGGTAAAACCTTTGTTTTTGTTACTTTGACCAATGGTAGCCAGACCGCAAACCGGACGGATTCCCCATACCAAACAGTCATGGGCTAGTTTGGAACGTTGACTGGGGAGAATCCCTTGTTGTTGTTGCCTATGTATCTCCAGGCCTCAACAGTTCTGGTGCTAGAAGGAGGGCCTCCAGTGTATGGATGGCCATGGTAACCTTTTTCCCAAGATTACCCCACCAGCAGATATTCGAAATTTTTTGACCTGACCCAAGTCCTTCCAGGTTTTATTTCTGTCTTTGGATCAAGTAAACCTAGTTTCATCTTACGGTGATTCTTACTCAGACCCCTATTCGTTCACCTTTCTCATGGCTTGTGTAAATGTGAATCAGCCCAACCCACTACCGGCTTGGAGAGCTAGATCACCTTTGAACCTCACACCTCCTTTGCATAACCTATCTCACGCTTTTGAGAAGCTACTGCCTAAGTTTGACCCCGATGAGAGGACTACTGTAGATGACCACTTGCAAAGCTTCTATCTAGCAATAGAAGGGTTAAGGGATGGGGAGTATGAAGATGTTGTCTATCGATTCTTCCTGCATACCCTTAAAGGGGCAGCAGCATCTTGGTATTTTAGTTTTCCTGCAAAATATATTCCTGATTGGGGCACCTTCGAAAGGACTTTCAAAAGTAAGTACTCATCCCAAAAGACACATGCATCACTAATGAAAGGTCTTGGTTTGTTAAGAAAAGAGAAGAATGAGAAGGCGCATAGTTTCACTCAAATATTTTCAACATACCTAAAGAATTTTTCTGAAGCTGACAGACCCTCTGACAAGGTCTTAATTGAATATTATACCTTAGCCCTACGACATGAGCTGGCCATGTTTGCCAAGATAAAATCTCGACCCATGTTGGTAGAGACTTATGAAGAAGCTGAAAGGGTAGAGGCTGAAAAGGAAAGCATATTAGATTATCCCAATCTACCTGAAGAGAAAAATACTAGGAGAAGAGCCTTATTGTTGTCTAAACCTAAAGATGAACAATCACATGATTATCAGGGAATGCTGAAAATGATTCAGAAGCTATCCAACCACATAATAGATTTAAAGAAAGAAAGGGAAGTTCAGAGAACTTACAAACCCTACTACCCAAAAAGAGAGGATAGCAACCAATGGAAAATACCTCCACCGAATTTACCATCAATGAACATAACAGAAGTAGGGGGGATAATTTCTGCACTTTTCACCAACAACCTCATTCTGAAAAAAAAGTGTCCCCAATGGTTAAATTCGATGACATTGGTGATGAATAAGCTGCTAGCCTCTAAATTGACTAAAGACAGTGATAAGGGAGAAGGGAAAAACTAGAACATAGAGAAACACAATGATGATACCATGTTCTTATGGAATGGTAGCTTGCTTTTCAACACAGAAGATAATGCTTTTAAATCTAAATGCACACCAATAGCAACAAAAGATACGGACCTAACAATTAAAGACAATGCAATAATTTTGAAGATTAAAAAATTGCAAGAGAAGGTCAAGAGACAGATTGGTGTAAATGTTAAAGATAAAACACCTAAAGTCACTACTATCAACCAGGAAACCGAGCCAATCAGTGAGCATGTCAAACTTGTGGAAGAACAGGCAGGTGTTGATCAAGGAAACACTAAAGAAATTGAGGATCTTAAAGAGGATATACCCACTCAAAACCAACTAGGAGAAGAAGACATAGAACTAGGTTGGGAAGAAAAAGCTGAAACCCCGCCTTTTCTTTTGACCCTAGAAATGTTGAATCATAATGTGCATAATTTCTTGGTAGACTCTAGATCATCGGTGAATGTTATGCCACTTGAGGTTTGCAAAAAGATTAATGGACAACCAGAGTCCACAGTGTGGGAAGTAGTGCAATTAGATAGCACAGGTGTCAAAGTAGTGGGAGAAATGAAAAATGTTCTCATTCGCTTTTCTGCAAATAACAAGATATGTCAATTTATTGACATTATGGTGGCTGACATACCGGGTGGATATGGGCTTATTCTCAACCGAGATTGGTAGGCCAAATTAAAAGGTTATTTTGCTTCAGATTGGTCTCATTTATTGTTACCTCTCAAGGGTACCCCAAATCAGATTAAAATTTTGAGAGAACCTTACATGAAGCACACTGTCACTAGGATAGGAGAAGGTAATGAGTCTGTTGATTCTGTCCTGGGAAATTATCTAACCGAGCTTAAGCTAAAACATCATGCCTCAGGAAAGGCCAGTTCTATGATTGACAATCATCCTGAGCTCCTTCAACTTCCTCAGGCTAATAAAGATGACGGTAGATTAGTAGACATGGTTTCGATTTCAAAAAAGGCACACTTAGACCATGGATAGACTTCCAACCTACACTATGGCCTAGCCCTTTAACTCGTTAGATTGTAGAATTTTTAGGGCGGGCACACTTTTTTTTTCTTTTTTTTTGCTTTGTACATAAATAAATTGATGTGTTTTTCTTTATTGATTTGATGCTGTTTCTTTTGTTTATTAATTTGATGTTGTTTTCGTTTGATTTTCGCTTTCTTTTACTTTAATGCTTTGTTGCTAGTTCTTTTGGTTATGAATAAAGAGGCAAACTTTTGGTTGCAATGGAAACATCAGGATTCTTAGTTAACTGAAATCTTGAGTAAAAGACCGTGCTTTTAAAAGATAGAATGTCTTATAGTAGAAGTGTTCCTAATTGTCTGCGCATTCATTGAAGTTCCACTTAAACCCTATAAATAACTCAGAATTAACAGGTCTGGAGTACTATTTCGAGGCACCATCCATTTCATATCTAAATTTCCAAGGAAGTGACAGCAAAGGGCCCATGAAAGGGAAGCAAGGTAAATAGTATATCATATATAAATGATCCCATGCCATGATTTCAGAAAAGCTAAAAGCTATCAAGAGTCAAAACTCCTTAAAGAAAAATATTTATCTAAGCAAAGTACCAAAAGCATGAATTTCAAATTACCAAAAGTTCCTCTCCGTCCGTGAGATGAAAAGTAAATTCTTCTCTCACACAAAAGGACACTATGGATAGAGGAGCTTGAATAAAATTCAGAAAGAAAGGCAGATGGAGGACTCACAAGAACTAAAGTTCAAATAGCACAAAAGTGCAGTTGGCATGGGAATGAGGAACAAATGGATAATGTTGTTTACTATATGTTACAATCATGTGGTGTCCAAGCTAGAAACTACCTAAGGACGGGTAAAATAAATCTCACTTATTTGGACTCAAAAGAGTTATTTAGACTTGCAAATATTTCTGATGTTACCATTTCCCAAATGATGGATTACTTCTCAATGATTTGAATGCATAGGTTGGCCAGTTTAGGAATACAAACATCTAGAAGATGTCAACTTTGATTCAGATGGTCTTGCACTGGGAAGAAGTTAAGTCAGAAATCTAGGGTTCACCAGGTAGTTGCCAATTGTTGCAACTACAACATTTTCCCAAAATTCCAATAAAATTTCAGGACCCTCCTTTTGCTTGAATTAGTTTGATTTTCTTCTTTGATTTGATCTAATGATTGTTTTCAGAATGATCTTCTAATGCTTGGATTGATCTATCACTTGTTTAATTCTTCCTCTAACGCTTGAAACAATCCACTGTTTGTTCAAAATTTATCGCTGCTTTTAAATGCATTTTCAGCATGTTTGAATTGTAAGTTTATTTGGTTGGTGCTCTCGCCATTGTGGAAGATTGACAGGTCTTGGCTTCGATGTTTTCTTTAATACTTTTCCCTCAATCGACTGAGTTTTTTGTTTCGAATCGAAACATGTTGTTATTTCTTTCTCCGCCATTGCGTCTGATAAACTCTGAACTCTCCTGATCATCGCTTTGATTGTTCAAACCCCGCGTTGTTGTTCTCGCCGCTCTTTAAGCCTTGGGTTTTCTACCGTTGCGGCTTCCAAATGCATTACCTTTTTGAGCCTTTAGTTTTTTTCTCTTCCGATTCAGACCTTATTGGCGAGGCTTGATGTCCTTTGTTCTTCTGTCGTTGCGGCTACGAAAAGAATTATCCTTCCAGTCAGTTAGTGTTTTTCTCCTACGATAAAGAATGTGCCTATGGCGAAATAACTTGTCCTTTAGATATCCACCGTTGTGGCTCTCGTTCTACTTCCGTTTCGATGTTTTAAAGCTCTGACGCATTATTTTTTCTCTCTCGGTTATCCCCGCGGATGGAGTAATGGTTTGGCCACCTGACGTTGCGGAAGGAGTTAGGATTTCGATGTCCGATCCATTTCTCTCCACCATCCAATCTTTTCATTCTTCCCCGCCGCTTACATTTGTATATATATGAATGGGGTCGGGCTTGTTCATTATTCTATTGTTTTCAACTGTCGTGCTTTGTCATTATCACGCGCTGTCATTCTCCCGAGCTAGCGAAGGACCCCGTTGTCGGTACCCGCGTCCAGGTGGCTAAACCATGGAATCTTGATCGCTTTTATTCCCGCTGTCTACGTAGCGTTGCTAGGTAGGCTCGTTGTTGCTTATCCCGTTCCGTTCGAGCTTTTGGTTGTTTTTCTACGGTTGGGTTTTTCCCGTGGCCGTTTTCCCTTGCCCCGTTAAGTTACATGCCTATATATTAGGGATTTTGTGGCATTACTGTCTGCGAAAAAGGGGGGGGGGATTTTTGACCCACTGAGTAGTTTTTCCCACAGCCATTTGTTTTGTGACCCTGCACTTAGTAATGGGGGTTTGATGCAGACGGCCATTACGCTGTCTGCACCAATCCGCCCTGTGTGATGATGCTTTTGCAGGGGGAGGATTTCATGGCCTTCCTGTGGCACTTGAAATGGTTTCCCTCTCCCCCTTTGTTTTTGTGCTACCCACTTCATCAAACCCCAGCTGTTTTTTATCTACGTGGTTCCGCGTGACCCCATTCGCACTCAGTTTCGAACCCCAAGCCGATGGAAGAAGATATGTCACTGCATGTAGTTTTATTGGTCAGAATTGCATGGGTAGTATTTTGTTAAAGCACCACTAAAAAGCTTGAATATTTTCCATGGTCATTCCCGTGCAGCACCATGATCATGGCACCCATGAATAGCCTGAGTTTGCTTCATTTTTATGTAGATTTGCTTCCCACTCGATTTTATTGTTAGATTTCTTTTGATATTAGAAAGCAGTGTTAGCTTGCACATTTTTCTTCATGTAACTATTTTCGTCATGCTAAACATAGATGAATTTAAACACTGCACCTTGTTGTCCCAATGTTTGCAGCTTAGGCAGAAAGGTATTAATGATGATAATTGTATGTATAACAGGAAGATTCCAAATTCAAGATGTCGAAGCGATAGAAGAAGAAGGCCCATGTGGTTGAATAGGACCCAGAAGTGGAAGTTGTCACCAAGACTGAGTACATATATGAGGACACCAAATGTATATCTGGTGTCAAACCTGAATACCAATGGGGGGAGATATATAGGTTAATCACCCGTAGGGAAGTGCCCGTTATGGGCTTGGAGGAAGAAGGCATTTATGCCAACATAGAGAGATCTTCAATAATGAATATTTCCACTAGACCAGAGCTCTTCCCATGCTCTGAAGTGATTGGTTGGATTCTGACCCAGGCAGATGTAACCATGATGATCCTGGAGAATGTTGAAAAGTAGAGCTATGCTGCTTATAACCCCGGATATGTAGACCTGGCCCACCACCTGCAAGAAGCACAAGTATTCTTGTCTGACGATTGGTTAAATAACCTCATAATGGACCTTGTTGAGACTCTCAAAAGGATGTTGATATCAGGAAAACATTTTAGAACCAAGCATACAGGAGAGTATGACACAACAGTCTTAAGGGCCCCGTACAGGTTCATAGCTTTAATGCTTAAACGGATTTTTGGAAGGGCTCATGGCAGGTTCTTCAAATTGGAGTGGATACCCATTATTTTTTATGTTGCAACCCAGGGGACCATTTTCAACTGGGATAAAATAGTATCAAACAGTCTTTCAGCTTGTATGGCCTCAGCCTTGGGAGGAGTGTCCCAAAAGAGGTCTAAATTTTATATGAGTTCCATACTCGTCGATTGCATATTTTGTAATCAACCTTTCCCTGGACTAAGGTGCATCTGGGATAGGGAAAGGATACCTGTTTATGCTGCATACAAGCCACTATGGGAGCATAAATACCATAGTCATTACCGTGAGGTTTGCGAACAGTTCATCATGCCATTGTATACGCTCATTTTCCTGAAAGAGTGTGATTGCATGTCAAAGGAGGCATTACAAGTACTAATAAAAAATTATGCAGATTACTATCTGACGGAGGATGGCCTCGAGTTCAAAATTTTTGGAGGTTATATAGCACCCTCCCTACTGCCCAAATACGCCACGGACTACATCATTCACAAAGAGGCAGTCAGGCAAGTTTTCCTGGATGGCATCGGGAGTTTTTTGTTTGAACATAAGAAAACTGCCTATCCCCCTTTGCTTTTTAGGTTAGGGAGCTATAATTTTAACAGAGTAAAGAAAACAGATGAATTTGTAGAAGAAATGGACAAGTTTCATTTTGGTGAGATGCCCTTTCGTAGAAATGACTCTCACAGCAAAGTGGTGGAACACTGCAAAGAGCAGAATGTCCACTTCGAATATACCCACCATTGGGATAGGGAAGAATCTGTCTTCCAAAATGCTTTGAACATGACATCCTTAAGGAGAAGTTTCAAGAAGAAGATAACCACAAAAGGTGGGAATGGATAGGATGAACAAGCCAAAGTTGATGAAGAATCAAGGAAACGAAATGAGGAAGCCCAAAGGCTAACACAAGAAGCTGCAGGGTGGTTACAGGGAGAAGAAGAAGAAAAAAGAAGAGCTGCCCAAGAAGCATCCCAAAAGGCAGAAGAAGATGCTAGGAATGAAGAAGAAGAAAAGAAAAGAAATCTTGACGAGGAGCTACAGAAGCAAGAAGCAGAAAGGCCAGAGCTGACGCAGACAAAGATAGAACAGTTAGCCACTGACACAACTGGAAGACAGACCCAGGACATTGAAAACCCCAAGGTTCAGGACCCAGAAGTACCGACTGCTAGCACATCTGAACAGTATGTGGTCCCTACACTGAAGCTGGTCCCCTTTGTACAGGAGAAAGGGGAAGAAATACCTATTTTTAACACTGTTTTCTATGACAAGGAGACGAAGAGGATAGTGAAGAGAACGGAAAGGAAGGTTGAAACTGGAGGTCTGCCCGGGAAAATGATAACGGATACGCCCATTGTGTTTGGAATAGACCGAGATCCAAGATTCACCATTAGAGCCAGAGCTGCCTTGATTCAAGCCTCGAAAGACAATGTGGACAAGATTATGACAGACTTGGAGCAATCCAAGAAGTCCTCGGCTCAACTGAAAGACACATTGAGAAAAGAGAGAGAGGAAAGCAACAAGATGAAAAGGAAATATGAGGACATGAAAGAAGAAATGAGATCTTCGAGAGATGAACTGCGACTCCTCCAAGTGGAGAGACAAGTTAGGGAAACTACACAGGAGTGTCTAGAGAGAGTGCAGCGAGAGTATCAAGAGCTCTGGGTGGAGAAAGAACAGCTGCTGGGAAAGATAGGAGACTTAGAGCAGCAAAAGACCGCCTTAGAAGCAAATGAGCAGCAAGCTCAAGAACAAGAGAGAAAGCTTCAAGAGCAGATTTCTTCTTTAGCCACTGCTTTAGAGGAAGCAAGGGAGCAGCAGGTCAACCTCCAGCCATTTAAAGAGCACGTGTTGGCACAAAAGGCCAAGATGCTGCAGCTACAGACTGCCATAGAAGAGGAGAGATGTAAAGTTCTATAGGTAGATGGCCGATTAGAGGAAATCTTGGAAACCTCCTCTTACTTTGTTGATAGATCTCAGGACGTCCTTGAAGTCCCGACCCGACTGCAAGAATAGCAATGCTGGAGAATAATGAAGAAACTCCAGCAGAGCTACCATCGAAGGATAAATAGGCCCTCAAGCGGGATTATGACTTACTGGAGTTTTCTATAAATATCGTAGAGGATTTCAAAAGGGCCGTTAAAAGGAAGAAAGGAGCATGCGTAGAGTTTTTTAGGAGGCTCCTTATTACCTACAATCAGTTCCAAATAGAGGCCGAGCAAAGGCTTGATGTTTTCCCAGACCACAACTCATTTGTGGAGATGTTGCAAAGAGATATGAGGAGGAGGAAGTGAAAGTACAGCATATTAAATCCCTGGAAGATCAGATCTTAAGGAGCGAAGTAGATCATTCAGCCATCATTGTGTAGCTTTTAGAGGATTAGCTTTGGTTGAGTACATCCAGAATTGAGGCTATAAAGAACCAGGCTGCGAAGTTTGAGATCAACATTCAGTTTCTGGAACCTTGTGCCTTTGAAGGTATCGCCTCTGAAGCTTTGGCGTGGAAGAAGTTTCTGGACACCCAAGTGGGACCCTCCTCATAAAAGATTGGTCACTTTTGTAATTTGTAACTATTTTGTAAAAACAATTGAGAAAAGTGAAACATTGGAGGTGAAGAGTTGGGAAGCCCAAAGGTTACTTTGGGTAGCCCAATAGTCTCGCCCTTTTTGTATAAATGTAGAAGGCTTAGAAGGAATAGGGGATTTTTCCTAGTTAGACATGTAAAGCGATATTGTAAGAAGAACTACTTTTTTTTGCAATAAAGAATCATTGTTTTCCTGTTGGAGAAAGAGTGGTGGGACTTTCAAATGTTATGCTGTGGATGGTGGAAAGATGAACTATTTTGTTTTTCCAGCTTTGTGTCCATCAACTATGAGATCATTCTAACTCTCAGAGCCTATGTTCTTGTTTGAATGATTTCTAGTTTATTCTGTGGGATTACCACCATGAGTAATGCATACTATTCATAAACAATTGGCTATTTGATTGTCTAAATATTTTAATCGTTCATGTTTTGTAGGAAGGAAGATCAACTACCTGTAATTTCTCATTATAATGCATGTACATTGCGCATTACTCATATAATAAGTTACAATTTGGCTTCCTGGGGATAGATAGATAGATAGATAGGTAGGTAGATAGTTAGTTTTATTTTATTGCTTCATATGTGATCAAGATGCTTGTGAGTTCTAAGATGAGAGGTAAGAACCTGCACATCACATTGTCACTGCTCCTTGCATCCTTATCACCCTGCATTGTTAATTAGGCACTTGCATATCATAATTAAGTCAAAAAATACAAAAATACACGGTGGACTCGGCCGCAACTGGTAAAACCTTTGTTTTTGTTACTTTGACCAATAGAAGCCGGACCGCAAACCGGACGGATTCCCCATACCAAACAGTCATGGGCTAGTTGGGAACGTTGACTGGGGAGAGTCGCTTGCTGTTGTTGCCTGCAAATCTCCAGGCCTCAACACATTGTTTATGCATTAGCAATGTATTATGCTAACCGTTATTTAAAATAAAATTTAAGACCATTTGGATCTTTGGATCATATTATTGGTTTATGGTTCACTCATTACCATGCTATTATTTTTACAAGATTTACTTGGTTGTTTTACTTAGATATTTGCATGAATGATTTTTTTAGTCCTATGTATATTTGTTAACTATATAAATTGGTATTATATACAATAATATTCATATGTACCCTATTCTATTTATAGAGAATAATTGTTTTGTATGAAGTATTCTTTTTGTGAGTATTGATATGTAGAATGAACATAGATACATCTATTTAGATAAAAAAAAATATGAGCAAAAAAATTATAAACAATGACTATGTACTAGTAGGGATTAGAACCACCTATCTAATGAATAAATTGCCAAACATAAACAAGTCTATGAACAAAACCTTTAAACCGAGCCTAGTTAATAGCTTAGAAATTGAGGCTAACTTTTACAAGTGTAAATGAAATCTATGAACAATATTTCTTCCAACTCTAAAATAAATGATATTAAGAACAATATATGAGCAGCTTATCTAATGAGAATTTGATGCGAAGGAAATATAGTAAAATAGAGAAAATAAATGAAATAAAAACACTAGATACATATTTGAATTTACTATGCCTATAGGAGAAATTGTAGTTGGAACAACTATGTTCCAACCAAGCATAGACCACTGAGAAGACAAACTATTTTCTTAGCAATCAACCCCTAGCATAAATGGGATAACCGTTTCATGCTCTCAACTGTAATATAATTTTTTTTCCCATGGATAACTTTTGTTTCTATCACTATGAAGCAACTCTTTGCCTCACAAAAAAGATCAGAACTTTGAACAAATTTGTAACACATCAAATGTTCCCACACAATAATTTTCATGTAATTGCATACTATGAAACAACGCTTCCCTCACACATATGCATATAAATAATATTATGCTTAAGTCTTATACAAGACCCAAAATTCACTCCTTGGGAATTGTTTCATGGTTTACCAAGTTACAAAATGGTTTTTTGAAATATCCCACATTGGTATTAACAATATTTTTTATTTTATTTTACATCTACCTTCTCATGACTCCAAATAGAAAGTTGTTATCTTGCACAGATTCAAAAATAATAATAATGTATTTTTCACTTAGTCATCAAACTTGATTTTTAAACCTTAGTCATAATAATAATAAACTCAAAGCATTGGGGACATTGCACTCATGGATTTAGTGGATATCATGATTCTCCACAACTCGTCCTCCACTTGAGTGCCTACATCCCCTCCTCCTCCTCCACCACCTAGTGTTTCATGAGTAACACCATTGATTGATCCATCACCTATCCTCTTGATCCACATGTATCATTAGAATTACCATCAACCAATTGACTGCCTCTTCCTCCTAACTCTTGATCCACATGTGTCACTAGCATCACCATCAACCAATTGACCACCTCTTCCTCCTAATCCACATGTGTCACTAACATCACCATCGATGGATCCACCACCTTCTCTTCCTGATCTGCGTGTGTCACCAACATCACCATCAACCAATCAACCACCTTCGTCATGCTCCACATGTTTCACCAACACCATCATCGATTGATCCACAACCCCCTCTTCCTCTCGATAGAGAGATATTATATTCAACATGGAGATTCAATATCCTTTCTACTAGTACTGATATATGACATGTATATTGAGTGTTGTATTTCAATGGAAATGCATATGTATGACATGTTCATTGATTTTGATGAGATGTATTTTGAATTGAATATTTATATGTGTATTTGATATGTATATCACTCATGTATATTCTGTTTTTTTCCATATCATGTTGATGTTCTTGATTGATTTATAAAATGTATCTTTATTTATTTCGATAAGGTGTGTATGTGAAATGGATATTGATATATGTATGACATGTTTATTGATTTTTATGAGATGTCTATTTGATATTTATATCAGACATCTATACTATGTTTTTTCATGTCATACTCATGTTGTTGTTGTTCGATTTATAAAATGTATGTTTATTGATTTCAATCATGTGATGTATATGTGCGACGTATATTGATTGATTTTGATGAGATGTATACTGATATGTATATGGCCTATGTATATTATGTTTTTTCAACTTATCATGTAGTTGTTGTTGTTATTGATCTATAAAATATATATTGCATATATATTTCTACATTTGATATGTATATTGCTGTAGTTGTTGTTTGCGTTGTTTAACATTAGTTTTACAAATCATATAATTTCAATAGTTATTGCAAAAAGTTGAATAACAATTAATCAAACCTATTGTTTAACTCTTCTTCAAGATGAATTATTTAGTGTCTAGCAAAATACAATATATTTATTAAACATGTTTAGAAAGAATAATAAATCATAATAACAATCATAAAATATATTAGTTGATAAATTAATTCTAAAACAATTATATATATACCTCATCATCTCATACATTTTCACTCTTTGTATGGCAACATTAAATGTCCTCAATTGTTCTATAGGTCATTCAATCTCATCATTTATTTAATCCAAGTTATTCTTTGGCCACTACCATGTGAAGTTCTAAGTTCTTAGAAAAAGGGTTAAGCAAACAAAGGTTGATCTAGAAGAGAAAAATAATGTGACCATCAAAATGGTCAACATTTGACTTACCCTTTTCATACCACAAGTATGAAAAATGTTGATTTATAGGATAGTGAGCTATTAAAATAAATGTAATTTTTTTATTAAAAAAAATAAACTTTATAATTTTCATAATCATAAAATTAGGATTAAATTTAATTTTCTTAAAAAAATAATTAAATTAATAACACACTAATATTCAATATTTAATATAATCCCCCAACACACACACATATCCAAATACTTATATTTTAAATTGTAACTATAACTACATGCATGAAAATGACTTAAATAACATAATACATGAAAATGATTTAAATGGTAGAAGATACATACTATCTTATGAATATAGCTAAGAAAAAAAATAATGATTATATTCAATTATAATGAAAAAAAAATATGATTATACTCATTATCAATAACGATGAAGTAAAAAACAACTATAATAAATTACATAATTTTATTTGTCATAATTTAAATATATATATAATTATATTTATTTTTATTTTTAGGAATAATTTTTGTCATCCAACAAGATATGCAACAACAATGAGCTTTTATTCAACAAATAGCCAATACAATAATTAGTTCATAATTGATGTAAAATCGAATAAGGATGAGTTCACCACTTCCACTTCCACATGTTGTTTGTTCATTTACTCGTTGTATAGCAATGACTTCGAGTATTTTTACCACATGCATATATAATTTAAGGTAGCCAAATTTTAGACCTAACTCAACCATAAGCGTCACCACACCTTCTGTAAACCTATTTAAATCATTGTTTCGTAAACACAATCATTTTTTTGATGGACACAGAAATGGTTAGTAATTCAAAATTATAAGATATTTTTATTTTTAAAAATGTTTTCATAAATAATATATAGTTGTAAAAATTAAAATTTATCTTCAACTATTCGATTATTAGATATAACTACTAGCTTAACTCCATCTATTATTAGATACAACTATTAGCTTAATGATAAATGTGTCTAGAACTATTACCTTAACTTTAACTCTAATCAAAGTTATATTGGATAACTATTAGCTTAACTATTATATGCAACTATTATGTTAACTCCATTGATTTTACAACTATTATCTTAACTACAAATCTAATTACTTACACTTTAGTCCAAGTGCATTTGGAATCTAGGAGTTTAGCTAATGTGGAG
>LPNX010821520.1:325203-382056 GCA_001517045.1 Pseudotsuga menziesii | reverse complement strand
AAAATAGTTCGAACTCTTAATAAATTCCTCTGAACTCGTGTGATAACTGCACTTAGTGGCATGGTATTGTGCAACTCATGTGACACTTGAACTCCTCCTACCAATTAGGACTCCACTTAATGTGCATAAGGCTGAGTCGAACTCCATTTGAAGCTAGAAGTCACGATAACTCATAGCTCTTTTATAAAGTACAATAGATTTATATTAGCTTAAATATTAGATACAACTATTAGCTTAACTCCAATGATTTTACAACTATTAGCTTAACTTCAACTCTAATTACTTACGGCTTAGTCCAAATGCATTTGGCATCTAGGAGTCTAGCTAATCTGCAGTCATGTAAGAGTCGAACTCCTAATAAAATAGTTTGAACTCCTAATAAATTCATCTAAACTCATGTGATAACTACACTTAGTAGCATGGTATTGTGCAACTCATGTGACACTCGAACTCCACCTACCAACTGGGAGTTTAGTTAATGTGCATAAGGCTTAGTCATGATAACTCAGAGCTCTTTTATTAACCACAATAGATTTATATTAACTTTTAAATTAACTATTAATCATTTGAGCTCCTTATAAACAATTATAAACTAGCACCTTGAAGTCAAGTTAATTAGTCAAACTGCATTTTACAGTTGGGAGTTGAAGTAAAGTGCACTTCGTGTGATAATATAATTCCTAATAAAATCCTCTAAACTCCTAATAAATTCCTCTTAACTCATGTGATAAGTGCACTTAGTGGCATGGTAATGTGCAACTGATGTGACACTCGAACTCCACCTACCAATTGGGAGTAATGTGCATAAGGCTTAGTCCAACTCCATTTGGAAGCTAGAAGTCAAGATAACTCCAAGCTCTGTTATTAACTACAATAGATTTATATTAACTTTTAAATTAATTATTAAATACAACTATTAGCTTAACTCCAACATGATGATGCAACTATGAGCTTAACTTCAACAATGAGCTTAACAACCACAACTTAAGTGGTTTTTATGTTAGATTAACTATTAGATACAAGTAATTGACACATTCTTTAGGAAAAAAATTATAACTATTAGGTTAAGTCCAATGATAATACAACTTTAACTTGACTTCAACTCCAATCACAAATTTTAATTGAACTGTAATATTAACTTTTAAATTAACTATTAGATACAATTATTAGTTTAAATCCAATGATTTTACAACTATTAGCTTAACTTTAACTCTATTCACAATTCTATTGGATAACTATTAGATTGACTCTTAGGTTAACTTTAATCATAATATATTTCTCTAGGGTATTCCAAACATATTAATCTTATTAATATAGTTATTGCTAATTTTTACATAAATTACAATACCGGTGAGAAACATAGAAAACCTTACCCAGTATTTTAAAAGTGAACAATATGTGTAGAATTTATATAAAACTCAACTTCGTATCCGGTATTTGATAAGCAATATGTGTAGAGTAAATGATTACTGTTTTTAATCTCAACCATTTCTGATCACCGCAAACAACAACTTAGCCAGACCGAAAGAGTGAGCAAAATTATATGCGTTCCCAGTTGCTGACGAAATAATACGCTGCAACTAAGTGGGAGCGGAGATTTTAATACTTACGTCTGCACAGCGGACATGAAAGGCTACTCAAGAACCATTCAATGATGCAATCTTCATGGAAAATATGATTACAATGCAATCGTTTTGCATACTCCCCACCAGAAAGATTTTCTTGACAAATTACACAAAAGATTTCCTCGCCATCACCTGTGTGAGTAATGCTAATTGTAGACATAGGTTCTAGAGCCAGTGCAACAATCACTGCAAGACAGAATGGATTCTCACGATGGCTGGCAATATACGAATTTCTCAAGTCTGGATGAAGCTCCAGACTTTCGTATCTAAATTCGAGTGGTAAAGAATTAGGGCTATTGCGCTCCATGACTTCCAAAACCCGATTGCAATCCGCGAAACATCCACTCCAAGCAATTTGCACGCTCTCGACACCTCCATCCTGGCGGCTCCAATCCATTACAATTCGCAACAAGACAAGGTTAATATTTCCCGCCATTGCAGCTTTGAGTTCATCAAACCCTAAATCATTGGTGCCAGATTGCCGTGCAAAGTTATCTAAACGACCTATATCCACATTATCCCAAATGCTTTCCAGTCGCCACTCATCTCTGCTTTCTCCTCCGCATCTATAACTAAAACTTACACTTGAAATCAATTGTTGTTCACCACCGGTCTGTCCCGCAGCCTCGGAGAAGTAGTCAAATCCAGTTGGCGCTGTTACATCCGCCAAACTCAGCAAAAAAGGATATTGATTACTCAGGGTCCGGTCAAATATCTGTATAGCTCGATGGCTAATATCAGGATACTGTTGTTGATTGTTGTTTCGGCCGTTTCCTGATTGCTCCATTTCATTCCCAGGAATTCAGCGCATTTATGTCTACAAGTGAAAGATAGTTATGAGAAGGAGAATGCTTGCAGGTTGGATATACATATAATCGTTTACTCTAACAATCGTCATTTGCATTCTACTTTGCTTATAAGGCCGACGAAAGACAATGAACATTAATAAATCTCGCCGCCAAAGGATTCGAAAATTACAAAAGAAGTGGGCCGCTGTGGACGAAGTGCCCTAACACCCATTTCTAGCACTCTTTTGCTCACTAGGAAGGACTTCGAACATATCAACAATGTTCACGTTGTGATTTTTTTATATATTTACATAGATATAATTATGTATTTTCAAAACAATATATAATGAATCTATAGGTATAGCCCTTATAACATGGACGTTTTGCCTCGAATGTTGAAATGGTGGTTCTTGACAAGTTTTTCACATGAGAAATGAGTCTCAAGCACTCTGACTAATGTAAGTGAAGGCAAAATAAGGGAGTTAGGATGTAAATCAAGCTTCTAGTGATCGAGAGTTATGGGCAATGCTACAAGAGCTCTAACATCCCTCAAAATCATGATTTAGAATTTCTTTTTATTATGCATGCCTTAGGACTGCTATAGCCAATATCATGTCTTAAATCTATGTGCTCATCACTTAAAATTATCTTGTGAAGACCATCTATGATTACTACAATGCTTTTTGAAGATTAGCATTAAATTCAATTCTAATTCTTCCATCTATGCTATAGAGACTTGCCACCATTATGGTTGAGTTCTGGACATATTCTTTTACTCTATACCACTTTGTTAAACTCATTCCCTATTAAACTTAATTATGTTACTTTTATTTGTGATAAATGTTTCCCATTCATTTATTATAACTCTTAATCTTTGATCTTTCATATGCCTCTTTGTGAGGCCACTTAACTAGACTTGTAATCCTACATCACTATATATATATGTCACCTATGGTATCTTGGATCTTCCTTATTGGTACTGGGAATATTATTTGTAATATTTCGAAATATCAACGGTTGTATGCTAGTAAATATTGTAAACATTAGAACTCTATAATTCACACTGTTATATATTTGGTTTCTCTATTAATCTATGTTAAAAATATACTTGCTTTGTGGAGGATAACCAATGAATGAGGCGTCTTTGTCTCTTTAGCGAAAGAATTAAGGTAAAGAAAAATAATTAAGAAGAATAAAAAGAAAAATGAACTAAACAAATGTAAATAGAAATAGAAATTAAGAAAGTGAGTAAGTAGAAAATAAAAGAATATAAGTCCAGACTCTTCTAGAAATTGTAACTCCTACATAGATTGGCATCACCTGAGAAATGGACTAAGAATAGTATATGCCACTTACACAAAAAGATGATAAAAATCATTGATTCACTTGGTGGAAGTAGGAAGAGATTTAAATAGATTAAAAAACATAAATATGAATAATTGAAGAAAAAGAGAAACCTGAGATGAAAGAATAAAGAAGTTGTAATGAAGACAAAGGTGGAAAATTGAAGGGGAGAGATATGACATTGTGTATTGATACTTATATGTCACCTGAAATCAAGTCTAGTCGTGGTAAAAAAATATCTATGGCCATAGATTGTGAGCAATGAGGTGTTATGTACAACCTCATAGGAGGACTATTTGGGTACTGTTAACAACGATATTGTCTATATAGGTTGGAGTAGTAAGTGTTGGTTGTAAGTAGTATTGTCTATATAGGATAAAGTATACTAGATGTTGGTTGGAAGGAGTAGTGCCTTGATTGAACCATGGACAATAGTTAGGTGATCTTGGCTAAACTGTCGACCCTAAGCTAGAATGCATATATACTAAATTAAAAGGAATATGAAACTATGGGGAAATTAATACTCAATTTTCCTACATATATATGCTTGGGGGATCGAGGAAATCCCCACAACAGTTGAGATTGATCCACAACACATGGAAAATATGAGCTCCTTGTACTCTAGATTTCTATGTTTTAAGTTTATGAATTCTTATCTAATATATGTTAATGTTATGTTTGTTTATGCATGATGAATGATTTACAGGTTGTGATCTGATCCTATGTAAATTTTTGATGGAAACAATAAATGAATAGTATCAAGCTATGATGTAAAATACCTGTAAACCATGTAGTATGAGTATGGTACTATGTAGATATGAAATAAGTAATTCTTGATTCATATGAATTATGTTCTGATTGTTATTATGAATCTAGAATGTGATAGCATATTGGAATGTTTAATGGTTAAGATAGAAACAAAGTATAGTACAGTTATATTAAGTTTATGTGGTTAACCTAAATGTGGCATTGGGCCATAGACTCTATGTAATCAGAATTGAAACAAAACTAATAAGTATCAATAATGTGTTATATATATGTATGTATGTATGTATATGGTCATATTCTACTGAAGAAAGAGATTGTTGATTATACAAGAATATAGTTATCTAATACAACTATGATGAGATAGCCGAGCAGAACAAGATGTCAAACAACAATATCTAGTAGGACCACAAGTGTTCCAATAGCTAGTGAACAATAAAAGAGCTATCATAGACTACATTCATAAGTTCCCAACCCCTTCCACTGCCCCAGGGTGGGTAAACCACTCAACCTCCTCGACTAGGATTAGAATGGACGATATAGTCCTCGTGTTTGTCCCCATAGGAACTCAACATTCGTTAGAGGATTATGAACCAATGGAGAACCCCAACAAGAGTCATAAAAAATTAAAATAAAAATCCTAGCATGTGATATCTACTTGGATGCATGTAGAGATGAAATGCACTTAACTAAGTATTTTTAGGTATTACCAAGTTAAGAGATAAATAACAATCCCATTTCTATGGTCACACCATAGGAAGCACGACCTATTATAAAATAATATTTCAATACATTTTAGATTAATAGTACATTGGACGTCTATGCATACACTCGTTACATAACACTAACTGATAATAATCAAGGCTCCTTATAGGTTAACTAAATGGATAAAATAACTAGGGCTTATTATAGCCCAGATGTTATTTACACGAGTAAGTAAGAAGAGATAAAGAAACCAGATTATATTTAAAAACTTCTCAAAGAAGTATACCCCACCCACAAGAGGAAAGAACCACCTGTTGCAGCTGCAACTGTTTTCCCAATATTTTTTTTTTAAATTTTGGATCCTCTTTTGATTTTAGCTTGCATGAAATTGTTTGAATCTCCTAACTCTGTTTTTCTCTGCTACAAATTTGGATTTTGAGGTTGAATTGAAGTCGGGGTTTTATTTCTCTATGATGGCATTGTTTCAGAGATAAAACGAACTATGTTAACCGCTGCACAACTTTAAGTCTTCCGAACACTCAATTTTTTGTTTTTCGATTTTTTCTTTTATCGCTATCGAAAGTCTTTTTTATCTCTGAATCGGGGCCTTAGTCCTTATGTTTCCCGTTGTTGCGGATCCATAGTGCACTTACTACTCGATTTATAGTCTTTCTGTTTGCCGACGGATAAGCCTAATGCTCGCCGATGCCTTGGTTTTTCAACTGTTACTTTGCGATGTTTTGTTTTTCACTATCACAGTGGTTTTGACTATTGATCGAGGGGAGTTACTCCTATGCGTTACCGACACGGTGGAAGCTTTGAGAATTTGGTCGCTGATACCTAGCCCTCCAAGCTTCCGATTTTCCGATACATGGACAACATCATTTTAATGTTTTATTTCACCGACGTTTTATGTTGACCCAGGATCCTTAGTCTATAAGGTCTCTGCTTTTGTGGTGTTTTAATGAGTTGACCATCCAATTTACAGTGTTTTCTCTTGCTGATGGGATTTGTGTTTTCGCCCGATACTTAAGTGTTTCCCATTAGTAGGAGTTTTCCTGCGTTTCCCGTATGCCTTTACCCTATTTTTTTCAATGGCGGTGACTTTGTCATTTTTCATGTTGCCATTGGAGGTGTCGAATTGGTCCATATGCGGCCAAGATTAGGATAAGGAGTTTTTTTTTTGGATTTGTGTTTTTTGGCCTTAGCTGAGTTCAAGATACAAAAGTGCACGATTTTCTTTGCATTATCATTTTTCTCTTCATGCATTAATATTTCTTTTAATTTTACAAGATGTATGTGTCAATACAGTTTGAGTTACTTTGTCAAACGCTAATTGATTTAAGAATGGGTTGTTCATGACAGGATGATGGCTGCTGTAGAGAGGATATGTCTGGGAGACTAAGCAGAAAAAATGAGGCAGCAGGGAAGGAAGAGAAAGAAAATAAAGAAACGGAGGAGAAGAAATTAAGGGTTGAGATCTCAGACAAATTGATAACAACAAAGGCCCAGGCCTGGGAGGCCTTCATCAGTTACCAAGCTAGTCCTTTTCATAAAAGTGCTTTTAAATCTTAGATTCGAAATGTAACATTTTGTGAATCATGAGCACTCACAAAAGACAAAATTGCGGGATTAAACAGTTGGGGGAGCCCAAAGGGCACCAAGGGGCAGTCCAAAAGTTTGGCTTATATGATAAATATAGGAAAGTTAGAGGGAATAAGGAATTTTTCCCAGTTAGACTTGTGAGAACATGTTGTAAGAAGAACTATTTCCTTTTGCAATAGATAATTACAATTTTGCATGTTGGAGAAATATTTGGTGGAATGTTCAAATGCTGTGCAATGGATGTTGTTGAAGGGGAACTATTTTGTTTTCAGATTTTGTCCATTAACTGTGAGAGCATTCTAACTTGTTGAACCTATGTTCTTGTATGAATTCTCTCTAGTTTATTTTATGGAATTTCCACTATGAGTAATGAATGATTTTCATAAACAATGAGCTATCTTGTTGTTCATCTATCTATTCATGTTTATGTGTTTTGAAATAAAGAATAGCTACCTATGATTTTTCTTAATGCATGAATAGTAATACATTACTCATTAAATGATAATTTCGCTCCCTAGGGACAGTGTAGTTAAGTTAGTTTTAGTTTTCTTGCTGTGTGTGATTTAGATGCGAGAGAGTTAAGATGAGAGGTAATAACCTGCACATCACATTGTGACCGCTCCTTGTATTCTCTATCAATCTGCATTCTTAGATAGGCACTTGCATATCATAATTAAAACTAAAAAACTAAAAAGGTACATGGTGGATTGGGCCATAACCAGTAAAACCCTTTATTTTGTCTACTTGACCTACGGTAGCGAGACCACAAACCAGATGGATTCCCCATACCAAACAGTAATGGGCTAGTTGGGATCATTTACTCGGGAGAATCCCTTGCTGTTGTCGCTTACAATTTTCCATGTATCAACAGTTTTGGCGCTAGAAGGAGGGCCGCCAGTGCATGGATGGCTGAGGAAACCCATTTCCTCTAAATTAATCCACCAGTGATAGTTCAGAAAGGAGTTTATTTCCCAATCCGATTCCTGAAGAGAAGTGAAAAGAACACTTGTATTATGTGGACAACAAAGTTGTTAATGATTTGAGAAGACATACTACGGCATATGTGAAAAGTATTGGAGGGTTGGAGACTATCCCTGATTTTCCTATAAGAGAGTACAAGAAAAAAGACCATCCTGTATTGGAAGACGCAGTTTTGGTTGGAGATTTGGAAGAATTGGTAGAAACAACCTTGCAGGAAGTTGTTCAGCCTTT
Organism: Pseudotsuga menziesii; assembly: GCA_001517045.1. Classification (NCBI taxonomy): domain Eukaryota; kingdom Viridiplantae; phylum Streptophyta; class Pinopsida; order Pinales; family Pinaceae; genus Pseudotsuga; species Pseudotsuga menziesii. The sequence continues at coordinate 374,012 of LPNX010821520.1, read as the reverse complement.
GAATCAAGTGGGCCCAACACACTTTGATGTTCACCTGTTCATACTCCTGTTCATTCACCACCTCGCTCTCCACCTAGACTTATGGAAGGCGTAAACGCTAATCAGCCACCTAACCCACCAAATCCACAACCTGCTTGGAAAGCCATATCACCTTTAAACCTAACACCTCCTTTGCATGACTTACCTCAGGTTTTTGAGAAAATGCTGCCCAAATTTGACCCAAGTGAACAGATTTTAGTAGATGATCACTTGCAAAGTTTCTACTTGGTCATAGAAGGACTAAAGGCTGGAGAACACAAAGATGTAGTTTGCAGTCTTTTTCTACATACCCTTAAGTAGCCTCATGGTATTTTGGTTTGCCTACAAACTCAATCCTAGACTGGGATACTTTTGAAAGGATATTTAGAAGCAAATATGCAGTCGAGAAGACTCATGCAGCTCTCATGAAAGGACTGTGCACTTTAAAGAAGGAAAGAAAAGAAAAGGTGCATAGTTTTACCCAAAAGTTTGCTGCTTATCTTAAGAATTTCTCTGCAACTGATAAGCCCTCTGATAAAGTTATGATTGAGTATTATACTTCAGCTTTGGGGCCTGACTTGGCCACATTTTCCAAGATGAAATTCAAACCCACATTATCAGAAACTTATGAAGAAGCTGAGAAAGTAGAAGCTGAAAGAGAGAGCATAGAAGACTATAGTCGGGAGAAATTTTTTTGGGTAAGAAAGCCTTATTATTTACTAATCCCAAGGAAGAGCAATCACATGACTTTGAGGGGATGGTAAAAGTGATGTAGAATTTATCTAATAGAATAAAATATTTGGAGAAAGAAAAGGAAACTCAAAAATCTCTTAAGCCTTATTAAAAGAGGAGAGAGGACAACAATCAACATAAACCTCCTCCACATAGTCCTACATCAGTGAACTTAACAGAGGTGGGTATGGATAATTTTTGCACCTTTCATCAGCAACCCCATTTTGAAAAAAAATTCCCTCAATGGATCAATTCGATGACATTAGTGATGAAGCAGCTATTGGATTCTAAACTGACAGAAGTTGATGAGGAGGAGGAAAAGGATAGTAAACCCACAGAAAAACAAGAGGATGATGCTATGGTTTTATGGGACTGTGTCTCACTTTTTGATATAGAAGAGGGAGAAACAGCAGAAACAAATGTGACAACAAGAAGTCAAGGCTTGTTAAGTAAAGACAAATCAATAATCCTGAAAATTAAGAGACTTCAAGAGAACGTAAAGAAAATTCAAAAAAACACAACAGCTGATAAAGTACCTGAATTCACCATTAGGAGTCACGATCTAAAGCAAATCAACATGCCTGTCAATCCCATTGAAGAGAAGACTGATGAAGTACAAAAGAATCTCAAAGAGCATAAGATGGAATATGACGTTGTGGAAGATATTAAGAGGGCTATGGAAAATATCTCACTGTTTGAAATGTGTAATATGCCTCAGCAGAAAGAAAGATTGTTAAAAGCACATGAGATTCCTGAAGAAAAACTTCCCACTGACAATCAACTGGAAGAAGAGGAAATTGGTGAAGCAAGTGTGGGAGGTAAGCCTAAATGCAAAACTCCACCTTTTCTCCTGACTTTTGAAATTTTCAACCATAACCTACACAACTATTTAGTGGACTCAGGGGCATCAGTAAATGTTATGCCGCTTTTAGTCTGCAAAAAGATAAATGGATAGCCTAAACCATCTACTTGGTAGGTTATTCAGTTAGATAGAACAAATGTGAAGGTAATTGGGGAAATGGAGGATGTTTTGATTCGACTATCTTCAAATGAGAAGGTATGTCAGTGCATAGATATTGTAGTAGCAGACATACCTGAAGCTTATGGACTTGTTTTGAGTTGGGATGGTCAGCAAAGCTAAACGGGCATTTTGCTTCAGATTGGTCACATCTATGGTTTCCTGTTGAGGCCTGGAAATTCGCAGGCAACAACAGCAAGGGATTCTCCCCATTCAACGTTCCCAACTAGCCCGTGAATGTTTGGTATAGGGAATACGTCCAGTTTGCAGTCCGGCTACCGTAGGTCAAGTAACAAAAAATAAAGGTTTTATCGATTGCAGCCTGGTCCACCGTATGTATTTTTGTATTTTTTGACTTAAAGTATGAAATGCACATGCCTATTTAACAATGTAGGGTGATGAAGGATGCAGGGAGTAGTCACAACGTGATGCGCAGGTTCTTACCTCTCATGTTAGAACTCACAAGCATCTAAATCATACAAACAGTAATAAAGTGAAACTAACTAAGCTATCTCTAGAGAGCTGGATATTAATTCATGAGTAATGCACTACTGCCCATATGTTATGACAAATCACAGATAGTTGTTCTTATAACCAAACATATAAACATGAATAAAAGTATATATGATAAGATATCTCATCAACAGTTAAGACTCCCATTACTCATAGTGGAAAAAATCATAAAGAAAACTAAAGAACATTCAGACAAGAACACGGGTTCAAGAATTTAGAACATTATCACATTTAATGAAACACAGTTGAAAATGAAATAGTTCCCATTCAACATTGCTCATTTAAATGCATTTATATGTTCCACATAGCACTTTCTCCAACAGGCAAAAGTTGCAATTTCTGGTTGCAAAACGAAATAGTTCCTCTTACAAGCATTAGTTTACAAGTTTTTCAGGAGAAAAAGCCCTTGTCAATTCTAAATTTCAAATATTTAAACCAACAGTTGACCACTTGGGCTGCCCCCCCAAGTGCATGACCTTTCGGTCTCTCAAACGTTTCGGATCCCTACTTTTATCTTTTCTGTGCGTACTCATGATCCGCTGAGTAACTAACAGACCTTTCAGGTCTATGCCTTTGTCGTTATTGGCTTTGCCTTCTACTTTGCTTGCCCTCCTTGTGATCCTGTCTTCTATCTATACCTTCGCACCATGGCAGTATGAATAGTCTTTTGGATCTTCCTGCAATAAAACGACATCTATCATTCATGGAGCTGTATTTTTTTAATAAAATCAAACTATGTTAAATTTTATTAACCAAAATGGCTAAGTAGCAGGGAAAGCCATGTACGGCATCATGGTTACAAGGATTTTACAAGCACTGACACCACTATCTCGTCTGCCTAAGGGTTTGAAGGAATCACCAATGACGGGAAATAAACACTCATCGATGGCTTAGAACGCTAAATCGGCAGGGTAGAACTATTCATAACCGCATAAGCGGGTCTTAACAGGAAATGGATACTGTGAAAACACTTAAGCACATCGAAGTCGGAAGATTTAAGACCTAGGCTATGGGCGGGAAAACTTCCAATCGGAAATCGGAAGGACATTAACGTCGGAAGCCAAATGCTTTGCCCAGTCGCAATGGCACAAAAGAAAAAGACTACAGACATGCGGCTAAAAATCGACACGCATTGGGCGGCGGAAACATAAGGATCGGAGGAAAATCGACTAAACGATTGGAAGGATAGTGCTTTTGGTAGCCGCAACGGCGGAATCCCAAGACTTAAGGAGTGGTGAAAAACACACTGCGGGGTATGAAAATTCAAAGCAATAATCGAGAGACTTCGCAGTGTGCCATCCGCATATGTGGAGAATGTAGAAACAAGATGATCTGACGCGAAAGCAACAAATCAGCCGATTAAGACAAATGCATTGGAGACAAATGACGAAACCAAAGCTGATTATTTCTCCACAACGGCGGGAGTGCAAGCAAAAGACCTTCCGACTCAAACATAATTTGATTCCCAATCTATGAAAAATATTAAGTGTTCAGAACAACTTTAAATTCAGTGACATTCAATAGCCTGTTTTACTTCCGAAATAGCGGCCTTTCGAAGAAAAATTGATCTGATCGACTAGCAAAACCAAACTCAAAATCTGCGACCCACACATATTTCAAAACACAAGTAACTTCCGAAAACAGGACGAGAGTTAATCTTCAACAAATCGTTAAAAATTAAAGCATGACCAGAAAGTTCACGGATCCAAACGATTCAAAGAAACACTAGATCAGGAGGGGACCAAAATTTGAAAAAAATTGAGGAGAATAGTTGCAGCTGCAACAATTGGCGATTACCTAGTGAACCTAGATCTCTGGATGATTCTTCCTTGAGTGTCAGACTGTTTAGCAACGAACGAACTTATTGAATTCTTCCAACTATCTGGATTTCTCAAATGGCAGATGTATGTACCTTTAATCATTGATGACAGTCCAATTTGGGAGAGTGGAAACCAAGATTTTCGAGTCCGGATAACTCTCTTGAGGCCGAAAGATGAGTTTCATTGTTAATTTTGTCTTAAGGAAGCTGCCAGCTTGGACACCACAGGATTGTAGCATGTGGTAAATAGGAATATTCATTTGTTCCTCATTCCCATGCCATTTTAGCACTTTTGTGCTTTTTTATTTTTGTCCTTTTCATATGAGTCCTCTTGCATGCCTTTCTTTTTGAATTTTAATTCAGGCTCCTCTATCCCAAGTGTCCTTTTGTGTGAGAGGCGTATTCACGTTTCATCTCACGGATGGAGAGGAGCTTTTGGAGATTTAGTACTTATAAGTTCAACATTTGTTTTGATGTATAATGCTTTCGTAGGATTTTTTGACTCTTATCTGCCTTTTGGCGTTCATTTCTTAGCATGGGATCATTTGTATTTAATATACTGTTTACCTTGATCCTTTCCATGGGCCCTTGACTGTCACCCCCTAGGACTTTTTAAATGTGACATGGATGGAGCCTCAAAATAGTATTCCAGACCCTCTGATTCTGGTTTATTTTACAGCGGTTAAGCAGGACTTCAATGTGTACATAGCTATTTGAGAAAACTGCTAAACTGGAAGAAGTTATTTTTAGACAAATAGTAACACACAGTCTTATACCGAAGAATGTTAATCATTCTAAAAAATTTTGATGTTCTCCATGCAACCGCGGGTTTATTTCCTTTATTGAAATGAATAAAAAACTTAAACTAAAACTAAACTAAAAACATGACTCAAAAAGACAACCAAGCCGGATTATTTATATACAAGATAGAAGAGCACAAACAAAACTCAGGAAAAATAAGGCTTGAGAACTAAACCATTTACTGGTAAGTTCTCTTCCCACCCTTTTAGATCTTGCAAGTTATAAGTGGAAGGGCCAAGCTTTGCCACAATATGAAAAGGACCTACCCACAATTGTTGGAATTTCGTGTGTTTTCCTTTCTCACCATGGGGGTGGTCCCACTTGAGGACCAAATCTCCCACTTCAAAGTCCTTTGTTCCTGCCTTGTGCTTGTCAAACCATCTCTTTATTACCTCTTATTGTTGTTTAAAGTGCTCTCTGGCCTTAGATCTAGCCTCTTCTGCTTTCAGAAGATTATATATTCTCATTTGTAAGACTTCATTCTCCGACCCTCTAGACTCTTGAGCTATTATGGAGGAGGGTGGCATGATATTGGGGGGAAGAATGGCTTCTTCACCATACACAAGGGTATACGGTGACACTCCTACTGAAGACTTGGGGGTGACTCTATCAGCCCAAAGGGCGTTTGGTAGCACTGAGTGCCAACTCCTCTCGTTTTCTATCACAGTCTTCTTTAAAGTTCTAATCATATTTTTGTTAGTAGATTCAGCCAGCCATTTCCTTATGGATATTAATTTGCAGAGTAAAGCAACTTTATTCCTTTCTCATGAGAAAAAGCAGTTAATTTAATCGACGAAAAGTAAGTAGCATTATCAAAGACTAAAGAAACTGGAACTCCAAACCTGGTCATAATGTGGTCCTGCAGGAAGTTGATGACCGCGTCTTCATTTATTTTGTGCCGTGGGATAGATTCGACCCAACGAGTGAAGTAATCGGTTGCGGTCAGAATGTACTTATGTTGTAGGGAAGAGTTCGGCTTTATTTCCCCAATAATATCCAACCCCCATTGTTGGAACGGCTCCATGATCATCATAGGCTTCAGTGGTGCGGCTGCTTTAGATTGCCTTCCACTACACCTTTGACAGATATCTCACTTCCGGACATGGGCGTGTGCATCTTTGAAAAGCGTGGGCCAATAGTAACTGACCCTGAGAATTTTGTGAGCAGTGGTATCTCCTGAAAAATGTCCCCCAACAGGCCCGTCATGCAAATATGTCATTACTTTCGTTGCATCTTCTTTCTCTAAGCATCTAAGAAGAACTCCGTCGTAGTTTTTTCTGAATAATATTCCTTCAACAGTTTGATAGGAGGCTTATTTGAGGCGCAAAGATCTTCTTTGATTAGAATTTCAATGTTCGGGAAACAACCCTGCTTGCAGGTAATGCACAAGGTATCTATACCAAGATTCGGGAGCTATAAACAAAGGACATACATCCATCAAATGTAATTCGGCCTCATCTTCCTAGGCATTTTCTTCATTGTTCCCATTTTCAGTCATTAGTTTGCACAACCCTTTCCCTTTAACTATAGAAGCTGGCTTGATTTCAAGGTCATACTCTTGAAGGGCTGTTACCCAATTGCCCCTTCTTTCTCCTAACTCCTTCTGTACAAAAAGGGACCTCACAGCTGGGTATGGGATGATCACCTTGGTTTGATTTTTTAATATGTAGGGCCTAAATTGTTTCACTGCTTTGAATACTACATAAGCTTGTTTATCAATAGCTGGGTAATTTAACTCAGCCCCTTGTAGACCAGTGATCATGAAAGATATTGGGAATTCATCCCCCCCATCTTCTTTCTGAGTAAGCATAGCTGCTAGCGAATCATCAGATGCAAAAGTATATAGAATAAAATCTTTATCAAAATCTGGGATTTTTAGGGAGGGTGCATGTGCAACAGCAGTTTTAATCTTGCTGAATGCATTCTTCTCAATCTCAGTCCATTTGAACTATGCACTTTGCTTCACTATTTGCTGCAGAGGTTTGACAATCTGAGCAAAATCTGGCACAAATCTTTGTATGAAATTTATGGTTCCCATAAATGATTGCATCCCCTTTTTATTATGGGGTAAGGGGATCTGTTCAATGGCCTTAATTCTTTCCGGATCTATAGAGATTCTGTTCTTTGAAACTATATGAACCAGCAACTTGCCCTCTATAGCAACGAATACACACTTCTTGGGATTGAGTGAGATGCCATATTTTCGACAGCATTCGAAAATCAGCCTTAAATGAAATGTGTGCTCTCCTCTCCTCTTCGAGAATATCGTAATATCATCAAGGTACACTACAACACTATGACTAATCAAACCTTGGAAAGCTATGTCCATAGCCCTTTGGAACATAGCTCCGACGTTTATAAGCCCAAAGGGAATTCTTCTGTAAGTGAAGGTTCCCCATATGGTCCGGAATGTTGTCTTCAGTCTGTCTTCTTCAGCTACTAATACTAGATTGTAGCCTAAGAAATCGTCTAACAAAGAAAATAGTTCAGAACCTGAGACCATTTGTAGTAGTTGCTCCATAGGTGGAACATGATAGTTATCTTTATCTGAGGCACGGTTTAAATTCTTGAAATCCATGCACAGCCTTATTTCTCCTAATTTTTTCCTCACTGGTACCAAATTTGAGACCCATTCAGAGTGTCTGACCTTAAAAATGATCCTAGCATCCAATAATTTCTTAACTTCACTCTGAATCAGAGGTTCCAATTTGGGGTGCATTTTCCTTAAAGGTTGCTGATAAAGTTTGATACCAGATTTAATGGGGATGACATGCTGGATGATGCTAGTGTCATATGTCTTCAAATCTTTGTATGTCCAGGCGAAAACATCTTTATATTGATTAAAAATACTGATGAACTTATCTCTTTCGGCTGGTGAACAACATTTGCCAAGATTCACATATTTAGGATTTGTCTCAGTCCCTAAATTTATCAATTCGAACTGTAGAGATGAGCTGTGAGTATTCATGTTTGCTGGCCTTCTAAACTTTTCATTTAGATCAAACATTCTTTCTAAGGTTATGACTCCTTTAGGGATGAAATTATCATACTTCAGCTCGGCTTGATGTTCTTCATCGTCTATAATTGCTCCTTTAAATACCTCGTCATTTGTTAAGCATTCTATAATCTACTGATCATCATCGAACACTCGTAAGTTGGTAATCATATCAGGGACCGAGGGCCTGAAAAGCAGTTCAACAGAGCACCGATTATTAGTAGGCACAATCCTAGTAGCTGATGTGGCTAGCAAGTCAGTTGCTGCATTTTTTAGTCTTGGAATTGAAACAATATTAAATGCGTTAAAACATTTGAGAAGATCCCATACTTCATTTTGATAAGCTTTCAAGTGGGGAGAAATACAATGTATTTGATTCCAAATCCGTTTTACAATTATTTTAGAATCTCCAAAAAATTTCAGATTACTTACCTTTAATTCGATTGCTTTCCTCAATCCTTGCACCAACGCTTCATACTCAGCTGTGTTATTCGTACATTCAAACTCTAATCTACATGAAAGAAAATGTTTATTCTTCTTGGGGTCGATAAGGACACAACCGGCCCCTAACCCTTCTAACGTCTTAGAGCCATCAAAAAACAATGTCCAAAAATCACTCACTATCGCATGCGAAACTACTCCTACTGCTAAGTCTACTATTTTACAGTCGATTTCATCATCCTGTGAGAATCGAAGGAGATCAGGCTGGGTGTCTGACATGTTTCTGGCTTCTTCTGCTTGGTAATTTCCTAGTTCCAACTCAATAAAATAATTTCCCAAAATAGAATCCACTGGTTCATTCTTCTCCTCAAGTTGAGTAACGGTGTATTTCATGTGAGTCTCCCTCAAAATCTTAATTTGGTTCGGACTTCCTTTATACGGCAGGAATAGATGTGACCAATCAGAGGAAAAATATCCATTTAGTTTGGCCGACCAATATATGCTCAGAACAAGACCATAAGTGTCTGGTATGTCGGCCACCACGATATCAATAACTTGGCACACTTTATCATTTGACAACAGGCGGACTAGGACATCCTCCATCTCACCAATTACCTTTACATTAGTCCTTTCCAACTGAACAACCCTCCACATGGATGGCTTAGGCTTCCCATTTATCTTTTTACAGACTGGTATTGGCATGACATTAACCGACACCCCTGAGTCTACCAGGAAATTATGTACGTTGTGATTAAAAATTTCAAAAGTGAGGATGGATGCTTGTTCTTAGACTTACCTCCAATGTTGGTTTCTCCGATTTCTTCCTCTTCCTGAGGTCAATTGTCAGTGGGCAGCCTCTCATCCGATGCTTCAAGTGCTTTCAATAGTCTTTCTTTTTGCTGCGGCACTTTACACATTTCAAATAGTGAAACGTTTGCCTTTACCTTCTTTATATCTTCCACAATGTCATAATCCATCTACGGTTCAATGGGGTGTGGTTTATCAGCATTCATCTTTTCTTCATTGGGCTTGGCCAACGCATCATTCTGCCTAGGATCTTGGCTGGTAATGGTGAATTCGGGAATTTTATCAGCTACAGAATTATTTTGAAATTTCTTAACATTTTTCTGCAGCCTTTTAATATTTGGGAGCATGAGATTGTTTTCTTTAGCCGACCCTTGGCTCCTTGTTGTTACGTTGGTTTCCATGACATCCTTGTATTTCCAATTCTTTTCTTCCTCAGCATCGAACAACGAAACAGAATTCCATAGAGCCATGGTCTCTTCTTCTTGTTCTTTCATTGACGTGTTACTGTCTTTCCCTTCTTCATCTCCATCTTCTGTTAATTTAGAATCCAACAGCTGATTCATAACCAACGTCATCGAGTTTATCCATTGAGGACAATTCTTTTCAGAGTGTGGTTGTTGATGGAAAGTGCGAAAATTGTCCATTTCTACCTCAGTTAAATTCATAGATGCAGAATTGTGTGAAGGAGGTTGGGATTGATTGTTATCCTCCCTTTTATTATAATAGGGCTTGTAGAACTTTTGAGCTTCCTTTTCTTTTTCCAAGTCTATGATTCTGTTAGAAAGCTTCTGCATCATTTTTTCCATACTTTCAAAATCTAGTGATTGCTCTTCCTTAGGCTTAGTAAACAACAAGGCTTTCCTTCCCGCCATTTTCTCTCCTGACCGTTTGGGATAATCTTCGATACTTTCTATTTCAGCCTCTACCTTTTCTGCCTCCTCATAGGTCTCTGCTAAAGTGGGTTTGGCCTTTATTTTGGTAAACATGGCCAACTCGGGCCCCAAAGCTGAGGTGTAATATTCAATAAGGACCTTATCTTAAGGTCTATCAACTTCAAAGAAATTCTTGAGGTACGCTGCAAATCTTTGAGTGAAGCTGTGCACCTTCTCTTTTCTTTCTTTCTTTAAGGCGCATAGTCCTTTCATGAGGGCTGCATGAGTCTTCTAGGTTGCATACTTACTTCTAAAGATCCTCTCGAAGGTATCCCAATCTGGGATAGAGTTTGCAGGCATACCAAAATACCAAGATGTTGCAGTTCCTTTGAGGGTGTGCGGGAATAGTCTGCAAACCACATCCTCATACTCCCCAGCCCTTAACCCTTCTATTTCCAAATAAAAACTTTGCAAGTGGTCGTATACTAGTATATTTTCACTCGGGTCGAATTTGGGCAGCATCTTTTCAAAGGATTGAGGTAGATCATGTAATGGAGGTGTTAGGTTTAAAGGTGATATGGCTCTCCAGGCAGGTGGTGGATTCGATGGGTTGGGTGGTTGATTTGCGTTTATGCCTGCCATGAGTCTGGGTGGAGAGTGAGGGGGTGAACGAATAGGAGTGTGAACAGGAGAACTGTGAGGGCTATCGGGACCTTCTTGGTTCAAAGGCCGTACAACTTCCTGTAAGTTTGTTTCTACAAGTTCTTCCCAATCCCCAACCAGCACTGAGTCTTCCAATATAGGATGATATTTCCTTTTATATTGTCTTCTGGGCAATTCAGGGATGATTGGAAATCCTCCAATATTCTTCACATATGCCTTGGTGTGTCTTCTCAGATTATTAACAACCTCATTTTCAACAGAAAACAAATGTTCTCTACCCATTTCTTCCGGAATTGGATTATGAAGCCCACTACTTTCTGAACTATTACCGGTGGAATAGTCTTGGGAAAATAGGTTTCCTCGGCCAGCCATGCACTGGTGGCCCTCCTTATAGCGCCAGAAACTGTTGAGGACTAGAAATTCGCAGGCAACAACAGCAAGGGATTCTCCCTAGTCAACATTCCCAACTAGCTCGTGACTGTTTGGTATAGGGAATCCATCCGGTTTGCGGTCTGGCTACCGTAGGTCAAGTAACAAAAAATAAAGGTTTTACCGGTTGCGGCCCAGTCCACCATATGTATTTTTGTGTTTTTTGACTTAAAGTATGAAATGCATGTGCCTATTTAACAATGCAGGGTGATGAAGGATGCAGGGAGTAGTCACAACGTGATGTGCAGGTTCTTACCTCTCATATTAGAACTCACAAGCTTCTAAATCATACAAACAATAATAAAGTAAAACTAACTAAGCTATCTCTAGAGAGATGGATATTAATTCATGAGTAATGCACTACTGTCCATATGTTATGGAAAATCGCAGATAGCTATTCTTATAACCAAACATATAAACATGAATACAAGTATACATGATAAGACAGCTCATCAACAGTTAAGACTCCCATTACTCATAGTGGAAAACATCATAAAGAAAACTAAAGAACATTCAGAAAAGAACATAGGTTCAGGAATTTGGAACGTTCTCACAGTTAATGAAACACAGTTGAAAATGAAATAGTTCCCATTCAACATCGCTCATTTAAATGCATTGATATGTTCCACATAACACTTTCTCCAACAGGAAAAAGTTGCAATTTATGGTTGTAAAATGAAATAGTTCCTCTTACAAGCATTAGTTTACAAGTTTTTTGGGAGAAAAAGCCCTGTCAATTCTAACTTTCAAATATTTAAACCAACAGTTGACCGCTTGGGCTGGCCCCCCAAGCACGTGACCTTTCAGTCTCTCAAACGTTTCGAATCCCTACTTTTATCTTTTCTGTGCGTACTCATGATCCGCTGAGTAACTAACAGACCTTTCAGGTTTGTGCCTTTGTCATTATTGGCTTCTCCTTCTACTTTTCTTGCCCTCCTTGCGATCCTGTCTTCTATCTATACCTTTGCACTACGGCAGTATGAACAGTCTTTTGGATCTTCCTGCAATAAAACGACATCTATCATTCATGGAGCTTTATTTTTTTAATAAAATCAAACTACGTTAAATTTTATCAACCGAAATGGCTAAGTAGCAGAGAAATCCATGTACGACATCATGGTTACGAGGATTTTACAAGCGCTGACACCACTATCTCGTCTGCCTAAGGGTTCGAAGGAATCAACAATGACGAGAAATAAACACTCATCGGTGGCTTAGAAGGATAACATCAGCAGGGTAGACCTATTCACAGCCGCATAAGCAGGTCTTAAAAGGCAATGGATACTGCAAAAACACTTAAGCACATCGGATTCGAAAGAGTTAAGACCTAGGCTATGGGTGGGAAAACTTCCAATCGAAAATCGGAAGGACATTGACATCGGAAGCCAAATGCTTTGCCCAGCCGCAATGATAGAAAATAAAAAGACTACGGACACACGGCAAAAAATCGACATGCATCGGGCAGCGGAAACATAAGGATCGGAGGAAAATTGACTAAACGATCGAAAGGATAGTGCTTTCGGTAGCCGCAAAGGCGGAAGCCCAAGACTTAAGGAGCGGCGAAAACAACATTGCGGGGTCTGAAAAGTCAAAGCAATAATCGAGAGACTTCGCAATCTGCCATCCGCAATTGCGGAGAACGTAGAAGCAAGATGATCTGACGTGAAAGCAACAAATCAGCCGATTAAGACAAATGCATCGGAGACAAATGACGAAGCCAAAGCTGATTATTTCTCTGCAACGGCGAGAGTGCAAGCAAAAGACCTTCCAACTCAAACATAATTTGATGCCCAATCTATGAAAAATATTAAGTGTTCGGAACATCTTTAAATTCAGCGACAGTCAACATCCTATTTTACTTCCGAAATAGCGGCCTTTCGAAGAACAATTGATTTAATTGACTAGAAAAACCAAACTCAAAATCTGCGACCCACACAATTTTCAAAACACAAGAAACTTCTGAAAACAGGACGAGAGTTAATCTTCAACAAATCGTTCAAAATTAAATCATGACCAGAAATTTCACGGATCCAAACGATTCAAAGCAACACTAGATCATGAGGAGGGGACCAAAATTTGAAAAAATTTGGGGAGAATAGTTGCAGCTGCAACAATTCATAGACAGAACAAATGTGAAGGTAATTGGGGAAATGGAGGATGTTTTGATTCGACTATCTTCAAATGAGAAGGTATGTCAGTGCATATATATTGTAGTAGTAGACATACCTAAAGCTTTTGGACTTGTTTTGAGTTGGGATGGTCAGCAAAGCTAAACGGGTATTTTGCTTCAGATTGGTCACATCTATGGTTTCCTTATAAGGGAAGTCCCAATCAAATTAAAGTATTAAGAGAACCACACATGAAGCACAATGTTACTCAGCTGGAGGGTAAGAATGAACCAGTGAATTTTGTATTGGGGAATTACTTCACTGAATTAGAACCGAGAAAGTACCAAGCAGAAGAATTCTTCAGCACACCCGACACACATCCTGATCTCCTGCGGTTTTCATGGGCTGATGAATTTGACTGTAAAATAGTAGAATTAGTTTTAGATGTAGTTGTTGATTCAAGTACAAAAAAAGTAGATAGTTTTTGGACACTGTTTTTTGATGGATCTAAAACTTTGGAAGGATCAGGAGCTGGCTGTGTCCTAATTGATCCAAAGAGGAATAAACATTTTATTTCATGTAGATTAGAGTTTTAATGTACCAATAACACATCCGAATATGAAGCATTGGTTCAAGGACTAAGAAAAGAAATTGATTTAAAAGTAGAAAATCTGAAAGTATATGGGGATTCTGAAATAATTGTGAAACATATTCGGAAACAAATACATTGCATTTCACCTCATTCAAAAGCTTATCAGAATGAAGTATGGGATTTGTTGTCAAAATTTTATGCATTTAATATTTTATCCATTCCTAGACTTAAGAATGCAGCAACTAACTTGTTAGCTACCTCGGCTACAAGGCTTGTGCCTACGAATAACAATTGTTCTATTGAATTACTTTTCAGGCCTTTGGTTCTAGACATGATTACTAATCTATGAGTTTTTGATGATGATCAACAAATCGTGGAATGTTTAATGAATGATGAAACTTTAAAAGGGGCAATTATCAATGACGAAGAACACCAAGCTGAGTTAAAATTTGACAACTTCATTCCTAAAGGGGTCAGGACTTTAGAGCGGATGTTTGATTTAGACAGCAAGTTTAGAAGACTAGTAAATGTCAAGACTCACAGCTCATATTTGCAATTCGAGCTGATAAATTTGGGAATTGAAGTTAAACCCAAATATGTAAATTTGGGAAAGTGTTGCTCCCTGAGTAAAAGAAATAAGTTCATTAGTTTTTTCAAACAGTACAAAGATGTATTTTCCTGGACATATGAATAACTTAAAACATATGACACCAATATTATACAACACATCATTCCTATTAGATCTGGAGTCAAGCCTTATGAGCAACCTTTTAGGAAGATGCATCCAAAAATTGAGCCATTAATTCAGAGTGAAGTGAAGAAATTATTGGATGCCAAAATTATATTCAAAGTTAGACACTCAGAATGGGTTTCAAATTTGGTACCAGTAAGGAAGAAATCTGGAGAAATCAGACTATGTGTGGATTTCAGAAACCTAAATCGTGCTTCATACAAAGACAACTATCTAGTCCCGCCCATGGAGTAGATATTGCAGATGGTTTCGGGTTCTAAGTTAATTTCGTTACTAGATGGATTCTTTGGCTACAATCAAGTGTTAGTAGCTGGGGAAGATAGACTTAAGACTACTTTCAGAACAAAATGGGGAACTTTTTCTTAGAGAAGGATGCCTTTCGGACTCATTAACACTGGAGCTACTTTCTAGATGGCTATGGATATAGATTTTCATGGTCTAATTGGCCATAGTGTGGTAGTGTATCTCGATGATGTCATGATATTTTCAAAGAAGAGAGAAGAACACTCATTCCATTTAAAACAAATTTTCCAGCATTTTCGAAAATATGGCATCTCACTGAATCAAAGGAAATGTGTGTTTGCTATTATAGAAGGAAAGCTACTGGGTCATGTGGTTTCTAAAAAGGGGATCTCTATAGACCTAGAAAGGATCAAATATATTGAACATATCCCTTTACCCCATAACAAAAAAGGGATGCAATCATTCATGGGGACAATAAATTTCGTGTGAAGGTTTGTGCCATATTTTGCTCAAATTTTTAAACCTTTGCAGCAAATGGTGAAACAAAGTGTACAATTCAAGTGGACTGATGCAGAGAAGAATGCATTCAATAAAATAAAGACATCTATTGCTCATGCACCCTCTCTCAAAAGTCCAAATTTTGAGAAGGATTTTATTTTGTACACTTTCGCTTCTGACGATTCACAAGCAGTGGTGCTTACTCAGAAGGAAGATGGGGGAGATGAGTTCCCCATATCATTTATGAGCACTGGTCTATAGGGGGCCAAATTGAATTACCCAGTGGTAGATAAACAAGCTTATGCAGTCTTGAAAGTGGTAAAACAATTCAGGCCGTAAATACTTAAGAACCGGACAAAGGTAATAGTTCCACACCCAGATGTGAGGTCTCTTTTCATACAAAAGGAATTAGGAGAAAGAAGAGGCATCTAGGTAACAAATTTACAAGAATATGACCTCGAATTCAAACCAGCTTCCATAGTTAAAGGGAAAGGACTGTGCAAATTAATGGCTAAAGGTAAAAACAATGAAGAAAACGATTGGGAAAATGAAGCTAAATTACATATGATGGATGTATGTTCTCTTTTCACAACTCTAGATTCCTGGTACCAAGACCTTGTTCATTACCTTCAGGAAGGATTGTTGCTAGAACATTGGAATTCCAAACAGCGAATAGCGTTGCGCCTTAAATCAACTGCATATCAGATCATTGATGGAATTTTATTCAGGAAGAATTATGATGGAGTCCTTTTCAGATGCTTAGATAAATAAGATGCCCAAAAGGTCATGACAGAGTTACATGGTGGGCTTGCTAGAGGCCATTTTTTAGGAGATATGATAGCCCATAAAATTCTCAGAGCTGGATACTATTGGCCCACACTATTCAAGGATTCCCATGCCCATGTCAGAAAGTGTGATATCTGCCAGAGGTGTGGAGGAAGACAAGCCAAAGCAGCAGGACCTTTGAAGCCGGTGATGATAATAGAACCATTCGAGCAATGGGAAATTGATATCATTGGAGAGATAAAACCAAATTCTTCCTTGCAACACAAATACATTTTGATGGCAACTGACTACTTCACTAGATGGGTCGAAGCCATTCCGTTACGTAAATTGAATGAAGACGTTGTCATAGACTTCTTGCAAGATCATATTATGACCAGGTTTGGGGTTCCAATTTCCCTAGTTTTCAATAATGCTACTTATTTTTCCACTATTAGATTAACTGCATTTGCTCATGAAAAGGGAATTAA
The DNA here is from genome assembly GCA_001517045.1 of Pseudotsuga menziesii. Taxonomy (NCBI): domain Eukaryota; kingdom Viridiplantae; phylum Streptophyta; class Pinopsida; order Pinales; family Pinaceae; genus Pseudotsuga; species Pseudotsuga menziesii. Next base: position 357,459 of record LPNX010821520.1, on the reverse strand, counting down.
GTTGCATTATTCTGCGAACTATTACCCACAAGGAAATGGTTTGGAAGAATCTACAAACAAGAATCTGATTAGAATGTTAAAAAATACTATGATAGAAAACTAGAGAAGTTGGAATTCAACATTACCAAATTCTCTTTGGGCTGATAGAGTCATACCCAAGAATTCCTTAGGTGTGTCACCGTATACCCTTGTTTATGGAAAAGAAGTCGTTCTACCTCCCAACATTATGCTACCATCTTCCATAATAGCTCAAGAGTATAGAGGCACAGATAATGAAATCTTGCAAATTAGAATCTATAATATTTTGAAGGCGAAAGAGTCTAGATACAGAGCCAAAGAATGTTTTAAACATCAGCAGGAAGTAGTTAAACGTTGGTTTGATAAACATAAAGCTGGAAAAAAGGAATTTGAAGTGGGAGACTTGGTTCTTAAGTGGGATCACCCGCATGATGAAAAGGGAAAGCACATGAAGTTTCAACAGTTATGGGTAGGCCCTTTTCAGATTGCAGTAAAACTTGGCCCCTCAACCTATAAATTGCAAGATTTACAGGGGTGGGAAGAGAACTTACCAGTTAATGGTTTAGTTCTCAAACCTTATTTTTCCTGATTTTTTGTTTCTTGTTTTGGTACATAAATAAACTGATTTGGTTATTTATCTTTTGTTGTGATTTATTTTATTTCTGTTTGATTAGTTATATTTTAATTGATTTCAATAAAAGAAGCAAACTTTTGGTTGCATGGAGAGCATCAGAGTTCTAGATTAACTAAAATCCTTGATTATAAGACTGTGTATTACTAATTTATCTGTAAGGATTTTTTCTAGTTATCAGTTTTCCTAAATGGCTATGAACACATTGAAGTCCTACTTAATCCCTGCAAATTAAATCAGGATCAAAAGGTCTGGAATACTATTTCGATGCTCCATCCATTTCACATTTAAAAATGTCCTAGGGGGTGATAGAAAAAGACCCATGGAAAGGAAGTAGGGTAAAGAGTATATTATATATAAATGATCCCATGCCAATAATTGAAAGCCAAAAGGACAATAAGAGTCAAAACTCCTTGAAAAGCAATATGTATCGAAACAAAGTACTGAATCATATGAGTACAGGATTTCCAAAAGTTCTTCTCCATCCGTGAGCTGAAAATTAAATACATCTCTCACACAAAAGGACATTATGGATAGAGGAGCTTGAATAAAAAAATTTAGAAAGAAAGGCATGAGGAGGACTCAAAAGGACAAAAAGTCCAAAAGCATAAAAAAGTGCAAAAATGGCATGGGAATGAGGAACAGATGAATACTTCTATTTACCAGATGTTACAATCATGTGGTGTCCGAGCTAGAAGCTACCCGAAGACAGAGGTAAAAATGAAACTCATATTCGTGGCCTCAAAAGAGTTATCTTGACTTTGAAATCTTGGGTTTCATTTTATTAAAATTGGACTATTATCAATGATTAAAAGTACATATATTTTCCATTGGGGAATTCAAGACATCTAGAAGAATTCAACATGTTTGTTTTATTATCAAGCAGTCTATTACTTAAGGAAGAAATTGTGCAGAGGTTTGGGTTCTCCAGAAAGTCGTGAATTGTTGTAGTTGCAACTATTTTCCCAATTTTTTTTTAATTTTGGATCCTCTTTTGATTTTAGCTTGCATGAAATTGTTTGAATCCCCTAACTCTATTTTTCTCTACTACAAATTAGGATTTTGAGGTTGAATTGAAGTCGGGGTTTTATTTCTCTATGCTACCATTGTTTTGGAGATAAAACGAACTATGTTAACCGCTGCGCAACTTTAAGTCTTCCGAACACTAAATTTTATGTTTTTCGATTTTTTCTTTTATCGCTATCGAAAGTCTTTTTCATCTCTTAATCGGGGCCTTAGTCCTTATGTTTCCCGCTATTGTGGCTCTATAGTGCAATTACTACCCGATTTATAGTCTTTCTGTTCGCCGACGGATAAGTCTGATGCTCGCCGATGCCTTGGTTTTTCAACTGTTACTTTGCGATGTTTTGTTTTTCGCTATCGGAGTGGTTTTGACTATTGATCGGGGGGAGTTACTCCTATGCATTACCAACATGACGAAAACTTTAAGAATTTGGTCATCGATACCTAGCCCTACAAGCTTCCAATTTCTTATGCGTGGATGGCAACGTTTTAATGTTTTATTTCATCAACATTTTATGTTGACCCAGGATCCTTAGTCTATAAGGTCTCCCTCTTTGCGGCATTTTAGTGAGATAACCATCCGATTTACAGTGTTTTCACCTGATGCTTAAGTGTTTCCCGCTGGTAGGAGTTTTCCCGCCTTTCCTATATGCTTTTACCCTATTTTTTTCGATGGCGGTGACTTTGTCATTTTTCATGCTGCCATTGGAGGTATCAAATTGGTCCAGATGTAGCTAGGATTAGGATAAGGAGTTTGCTTTTCAGATTTGTGATTTTTGGCCTTAGCTGACTTCAAGATACGAAAGTGCAGGATTTTCTTTGCATTATCATTTTTCTCTTCATGCATTAATATTTTTTTTCCATTTTACATGATGTATGTGTCAATACAGTTTGAGTTACTTTGTCAAATGCTAAGTGATTTAAGAATGGGTTTTTCATGACAGGATGATGGCTACTACAGAGAGGATATGTTTAGGAGACTAAGTAGAAAAAATGAGGCAGCAGGGAAGGAAGAGAAAGAAAATGAAGAAACTGAGGAGAAGAAATTAATGGTTAAGATCTCAGACAGATCGATAACAGCAAAGGCCTAGGCCTGGGAGGCCCTCGTCAGTTACCAAGATGGTCCTTTTCATAAAAGTGCTTTTAAATATTATATTTGAAATGTAACCTTTTGTGAATCATGAGCACTCACAAAAGACAAAATTGTGGGATTAAACGGTTGGGGGAGCCCAAAGGGCACCGAGGGGCAGTCCAAGAGTTTGGATTGTAGGATAAATATAGGAAAGTTAGAGGGAATAAGGACTTTTTCCCAGTTAGACTTGTGAGAACATGTTGTAAGAAGAACTATTTCCTTTTGCAATAGATAATTACAATTTTTCCTGTTGGAGAAAGCTTTGCTGGATTGTTCAAATGTTGTGCAATGGATGTTGTTGAAGGGGAACTATTTTGTTTTCAGCTTTTGTCCATTAACTGTGAGATCGTTCTAACTTGTTGAACGTATGTTCTTGTATGAATTCTCTCTAGTTTATTTTATGGAATTTCCACTATGAGTAATGAATGCTTTTCATAAACAATGAGCTGTCTTGTTTTTCATCTATCTATTCATGTTTATGTGTTTTGAAATAAAGAACAACTACCTGTGATTTTTCTTAATGCATGAACAGTAATACATTACTCATTAAATGATAATTTCGCTCCCTAGGGACAGTGTAGTTAATTTAGTTTTAGTTTTCTTGTTGTCTGTGATTTAGATGCGAGAGAGTTAAGACGAGAGGTAAGAACCTGCGCATCACATTGTGACCGCTCCTCGTATTCTCTATCAATCTGCATTCTTAGATAGGCACTTGGATATCATACTTAAAACTAAAAAACTAAAAACATACATGGTGGACCGGGCCATAACCGGTAAAATACTTTATTTTGTTTACTTGACCTACGGTAGCTGGACTGCAAATCGGATGGATTCCCCATACCAAATAGTAACGGGCTAGTTGGGAACATTTACTGGGGAGAATCCCTTGCTATTGTCGCCTACGATTTTCTAGGCCTCAACACCACCATATTCATAACAAAATCTTTTAATATGTAATATACATAAAAATGAAAAGGTGTTAAAATAGATAATTATCTTGGTTCCAACATATACCCATCTAGAGATCCCTAAATGTAAAATGCAGGCATGGGTCAGTAATGAATAAAAAGTTTTAGAAATGCTAAGATATCAAAGCTAGTTAAAATATATTCTTATAACTTAATTATACCAATGTATTCCTTCACAAAAGCATGCCGATAACAAAATATAACTAGTTATGTATACAAGACCAATTATCCATTCTATAATAATGAGCAACCAAATTTGAGAAGATTGGTGTCAATTTATGCAGATTTTCCTCTCATCTTGAGCTGAATTTAAATGAAGAGTAATTGGTTCAATACAAGCATACAATCATTCACCTATGATTATTGATCTCAAGACGAAGTGAATTTTTTCTTTATTCTTGGGATTTTAATTTAGTATGCCTATCCTATTTGCATTCTAGGCTAATGAAAGTTACACACTCACACACGATTAGTAGTCTCATGCCAATAAAGGATATATAAACTCTATAGACTTACCATACCATGCAAAGAAATCATTGTTTATGCGTCCATTCTGTTAGTCATTATGCAAAGAAGATAAACCTCAACCGAATCGAGGAGGCTCACAAGGTAAGACAAGGTCGATCGATATATTGACCATATGAAGCTTGGTTAGAGTCACAAGTTCTCATGATCATAACCAATGACCACAATAATTGTTGGAATAAGAGCTTACACCATATGATTGAAGGATCTAGGTGAAAGGGAGAAACATACCTTACAAAATTAGTTGTGGGATATAAGGCCTTTCCCTCACTTGAGTTAGAAATGAAACACATGAATAAGTGTAGTGATGTTGAACCCTTACTAATGGATGAACCATGGGATGGTTAATAGATCCCTTAGTAACAAACTTAATATAGATAATATATCCGTTGAGGGTAAAGAAAAGAATTAGCTAACTTCTCATGGTGAAATCCATAATTTGGAGGAAGTCATATAGAGGATAATGATTGAAGGATTCCTCTGTTGATTAGGATGTGAGCATCCCTACCCTTGATAAGAAAGCTCACATAAATTTATTTAGGACTAGGCATTGCTGTGGTCACACCTCCATGACCAATAATAAGGATACAAAGTAAGGAGAAACGTTAACCAAGAAAAAAAATGGAAAACAAAATTAACTAGTAACGAATCTTACAAGTCATATGCGGAAGCCATGTATCTAAGGGATACTCCTTTTGGTGGCTAGCACTCTTCTAATAAATAGCTTTAGTAGGTGTGAGCAAAGGATAATACATGGAAGGGAAGAGAGATACCTCTCTTAATGTGAGATGAAGGGATTGACATGATATTTCCCTTTTGGAATGGGCATGATTGAAGGGATTCCAGGAAAAAAATAAAGGAAAGAATGGAGTCTTGCATTAACAAGATCTTCCATTCTTTCCATTAAAATTAAGTAACTCCACTCCTCATTCCAAAAATCCATCCTATAATGGAGTTTAGCATAACTACCAAGATTAGAAACAAATCATTAGTATATCTCCCTTCTCAATGCACCGTGGGAATACTTAATGTTCTGTCCTTTATTAACCCCTAGGCCATGGCCTAATCGATCCCATGGGTATGGACACATCAACCATTGGGTATAAGATGGTAAGGAGAATATATATATATTGAAAGGTGGTTCACAATGGAAGCCCTATTTAACCCATGGCTACATACACCCAGGAAAATGTCTCTTATACGCGCTTATAAAGTATAGATGAACGGGAAACAAAAACCCCTGAAAGGACCAATCACGATAAACGACTCACCAACATAATATTTCATTACATACAAGGTATCCCAAGGATTAAATGTCCCCGATGAGATTCGAACCCGAGTGGGGAGCACAGTAACCAAATATCATGAACTAATCAGGCATTAAGCCATGGATCAAAGGTATTTATGATTTAAGTGAAGATGGACCATTAGATCATTCTATGTCTAGAACATATGGTGACTAGCTATCACATTAGATATTTACAAATACATACTAAAGAAACACAATTTTTCTAACACTTATATTATAACAAGTTGATATTAACTAACTCCTAAGTGTCTAAATATCCTAACATCCCCCCTTAAGAACAACTTGGGATAGGATTGAAGGATTTACAAAAGTGGCAGTATTAAGAGAAGAAGTGAGAAATTAGATGTTATTCCCCCTTAATGACAAGTTCCTGAACTGATAACACAGATCAAAGTTTAGAAAACTTTGCTTCTATAGTAGATTTTGTGAAGATGTCTACAAATTGATCATCTATAGGGAAGGAGGCCACTTCAAGAATGCGATCATGAATAAGATTTATAATGAAGTGCATATGTAGCTCAATCTATTTGTTGCATTGATGTTGAACTGGATCTTTTTCGATCTTGATGGAACTTTGATTATCGCACCAAAGTGGAGTAGGTTGTTGCTGCTCGAATCCAAACTCTAAATGGATCTCTCAAAACTCTAATTCCTCCTTGATTCTTCTAATAGTGTAACTTTTGTAAATCATTCAATCATATCCCAAGTTTTTCTTAAGGGAGGGTGTTAGGATATTTATACATTTAGGGTTTATCTAAGCTCAACTTGTTATAATATATTCGTTAAGAAAAGTGCGTTTCTTTAGTATGCATTAGTATGCATTTCTAAATATCTAGTGTGATGCTCAGAGTATGTTCTAGACATAAAATGATTGTATGATTCATATTCTCTTAGATCATAATTACCTTTAATCTGTAGCTTAACACTTGATTCATCCTTGAGATGTAGATTCTGAAGCTGATTCAAGGCTGATGTGGTGCTTCTTCATTGTTTCTTCTAATGCCGCCATCTTCTTGAAAGATTTAGATTCATTATGATTATATTTCCAACAATAGTTGCATTGACACTCAGTCTTTTTATGTTTTGGCTTGGTTCCTTTGTCATTTTTAAAAGAATGAGCTAGCTAAGAGGGTTTGGGACCCTTTTTTGGCTTATTCTTGTGAGGATTTTTCTTCTCGAGATGATTGGAATTTTCTTTCTAGTGTGCCAATAAGACTATCCTAGATGTATACGCATTGCTAATCATTCCAATATGTATGATATTATCTTTCTCTATAATCAAGAAATCACAAAAATATTCAAGACTAGGCTCTTTATAGCTAGTTGGATCCAAGGATTCTTTCAAGGAGTAAAATGTAGATACAAAAACAAAATATGCAGGTCTAAGTTTGGAAATAATATGATAAATGCATTGCTTGTCTTCCCTCTTAATTTTTCATTCTGCGCATAAGAGTATAAGAGTTTTGTACTTAGATAAATAATCTTGAATGCGGGAAAAATGACTTGTATTTAAGGAAATCAACTCATTTTCGAGCTAGCGACCTGAAATTTCATTGCGTTTACCAAACACAACTTCCAATTTTTCCCAAGATTTATCTGGTTTATCAATTCGAGATAGGTGGAATCACAAATCAATAGATATTGACATCCTAATCAATCCAAGAGCTTCATCACATTTATTTTCCCATTTTATTTTCTTATCATCATCAATGGGTTCTATTTATTTCCTTGAGGTAATTCAGTAAAGTCCCGTACTTCATATAACATCCTCCATGTGATATTTCCATGAGAAGTAGTTGGAACTAGTAAGTAGACTATCACATGGGGTGTCCATACTAAAAAAATAATATCTTCAAAACATAAACCAAATTTATAGATGCCAAGATCTCAAAAAATAAGGACGCCTAAAAAAAACAATATTGAAAACTGACTCTAGATGAGGAAGTTAATCTTGATTGAAAAATGGTTGAATATGACCCCAAGTGAGACATGGTAGGTAGAGGATTGATCCAATTTAAAAAATACCCCCTTTTGATCCCAATATTAACCTTCTAAACTCACTTTACAATAATGTTGTTTTATGTGAACCACTTTGGCAAAATAAGAGTTCAGTTCACTTGTACAATGATGTTACTGCAAATATCGCATGAAAAGACTAAAAGAATTTAAGTGAGGAGTCACTTTTATAATTCAAGTGAGATGCATTTTTACAATAAAGTAACTTAAAAAAATAAATTACATACATTTTTAGGAAAGTAACTAACAAGAATATTTAAATTCAAGACCTCATAATAAATAAAGCAACTTTTGACCAAGTGAGTTAATATTAAAAGGTACATAAATGATGGAAAGGAAGAATGTTTTTTTTACTCTTATGCCTTGAAGTGTGTTCTTCCTTATTTTCCTGCAAATCACTTAACATAAACCAAAAAAATAATCTATGCCACACTTTTGGTATTAGTCCTCGTTAACTTGCTCGAAAAGTCTACATTTTCTCTCGGTTTTTTGTTTACCGCGATCGCACAAGGTGCACGAAAAAAGAGCATACGCAGTAGAGGAAAACCCTTTCCTTTTTTGTTTCTGATTTTCTATGATTGCACAAGGTGTGCATAAAAGAGCATACACAGACAGGGAAGAAAATAATACAAAACCAAAAACAAACCTAGATCTGAAACGAATATGAGAAAATTATTTTAAAATTAAATAAAAAAACGTCGTTATAACAATTTACCTTAAGATATGATGAAATGTTCGTATTTGGGGAAAACATTATCATTTTTCGATTAAATGAAAATTGTTTTCCAATGGAAATGATGCTTTAGATGCAATGGAACACCTCTCATATCCCATAAATGTACAAACAATTCATAACTAGAAACCCCTTCAAAACTTCGGAAACATCAATTAAAGATCTAGATCGTCAATGGAAGCGACTCTTCATAAATGCTTCGATACCATGTTTGAGTACACAAGATAATTCCAAAAGAATGAACACCTGGAATATCCACTCACACAAACATATCATAGTTCAAGACACCAATGTTTTCACGTGGATTAAACCCTCGAAAGGGAAAGACTCCATGGCCCCAACCAAATAACTACTTGAGGAAGTTTATTATGGAAAAGAAAGGAAGTAACAAATGAGCTTCTCATAATCGATCAACTAGACAATGAACCTCCATTCTCTTTAAATATATATCATGGAAAAATCGGGTGCTAAGCCATGGATCAAAGGTAGTTATGATCTAAGAGAAGATGAACCGTCAAATCATTCTATGTCTAGAACAATCCTGGCCATCAGATTAGATATTTAGAAATGCATACTACTGCATACTAATGAAACACATTTTTTCTAACAGATATATTATAACAACTCAATCTTAACTAACTCTTACATCTCTAAATATCCTAACAATGTGGTTATAAAAACTATACTTATACATGACTAATATTAAATTGAAGCTTCACAAAATGGTGCAAATAAAAAGGCAGGGTATCCTACTTAATAATAAGGATGGCATAATATGCACATAGAAGTAAGTGATCATTGCAAGTAGATAAACAAGTACACGTTGAGTACTAGATGCATGGATTCCCCTTATTAGTGAAATTATGTAGTGGAAAAATTATCCTTAGTATGATGAACTAATAACTTCTCAGCAAAGTCGAGGGAACATAAGTATCCCGTCTTTCAACAAAAACTAGTACAAAGACCAGTCATCCAATATAGTGTGTCTCTCTCTCTATGTATATATATAAGATGTTTTATATTTATATATATGACTAAGACTAGAATTTTTTTAATTATGAGCAACCATATAAGTCTCACACTGAACAAAGATAAGCGCTCGCCCACTTACTTCTCTACCAACTATTGTACGATCAGAATTAATATATATATTGAGTGTAATGCAGACACTCAACTTTTATGGGTACATGAAATTATCTTTACTCCATCCTTTATCTCTTTTTTCCAGGTGTTGGGTAGGAAAAATGACTATGCCCACAGTCTCTGATCACTTCATTATTTATTGTGTGGATGGTGAGGATCCTACATGACATGGAATATTTAATGCCTATAGTCCCACACATTCCACTCCTTCACTTCATTCTATCTCCTAGTTTGTGTGTCATTTCATTATTGTTTGACAATTGAATAATTAGTTCAAGTCAAGTCTTGTTGGAATCCACATCACCTGGACACCTCTACCCTAACGTATGCATATTACACTACTTACACTACTTGGGATTAGTTGACATATTACACTACTTGATTTTTTTCTTGCTTATTCTAACCACGCCTCATACCATTTGTTATTTATTGAACGTGTTCATTTGGTTTTGTATTGTGATGGCTCTATCATTCGTTATTTTTCTTGGACTCCTTCTATTCTAGGATAAACTCTTTTCATTATCATTGAATATATTCATTGGTCTATGTTTTAATGAACTTTATGAAGTGCAATTGTTTTTTGAGTTAGTTCTTGATCATATTCATCCTGTCTGATGGTGGGTCATTCTCATGTGGGGATCCTATTAGGTTGGTTTGGATTCATATTTTTTGGATCAACATGAACACAATGAAACTAATAGTAACAACAATTTTCTCCCTTTTTAGTTTTTTTTTCCAGCTAAGTACTTTAGAGTTGGTTATTATTGACACTCCAACATGATTCTTGGAATATGGCATGCCCTTCATTGGGGAGCTTCCTTGAATTGGTGGATATTTCTTTCTTTTTTCATGGTAAGCTTTGATAGATTAATTGGTTTATATTTTCTTTATTTTTTGTCACAAAAATACTTACTAAATTTGAATCTATGTGGTTTTGTAGGCCACCATTGTTCCTAGTGTCGATTGAGTGTTTAGTTATAGAAACTTCCTTGAAAGGTATTATGGATTCTCTTATACATTGGTGTTTGATGTAACTCAAACAAGGACTAGTAATTTAGTTTGTTGATTCCTACCCATATATGATTTAGGGATAACTTTGACATTGTAGATTGGTCTCGGCTCTCATGTCGTTGATTAAATATCTATACTCGATCCATTGGGTCTTTATAGTTTATAAATAAATCTTGTCTTCTTCACTGTATACTTGCATCTCTATTGTGTTATGGGTTAATGAATTTACTTCCTGCTCATAGTATACTTTCATATAAATATTATTTTTTTTTCGTTAATTGTATCACCATTAAAATAATTTGCTTATTTTATGGTGAAGTTGACCTTCATGTTTGACATAGGGTTACGCTATTATTTATACTATTATTTTAGATGGTGATAGGGTTTGTTCCTTCATGGTTGAAGAATATGTATATACTCGTTGTGTGACCACATCCGTGGGAACAACTTAACATTTCTCTATTGTTGTATTATTGTAGGCCATTTCTTCAAAGACATTCCTTGGTACTATTCTATGAATCTTGGACACATTACTTCTCTTGTGCAATATTTATTATGTTAAATATATTTTACAATATTCATATGCATCCAATGGGATAAAAATAAGGCCTTGTTTGTTATGTCTAGACGTTGTTCTTTTATCATTGACATTTTATGTGTGGTTTATGATATTTCTTCGGTTGCTTAATGATTATTTGGTTGAGTAAGGTAATGCACATGTCCTGGTATTTGTTTTGTTTTTTGGGTTCGATGGTGAAATTCCTAAGTTTATGATATATTTAAATTTGCAAGGCATTAAGTATTTGTTCATTATTATTTTTGGTGTTTTAAATGGAGGTCGATACTATATATTCTTACTATTCCATTATGTTACTTAGTTAAAGTTCAATTGATTGCTTAAATACCCTATTATAAAAGTAGCTATGCATATTTATTGTACTTGACCTAGGAAGGTTCAACATAGAGATAGGAAATGCTACACCTGGAGTTGATTTTCTAAATGCTAAGTACTAATGTTGAGTTTATTTGCTAAATGATAGTACCGCTGCTGAGTTTGATTCCCTTAAAATATAAGGTTTGACTTAACTGAACTAATATTCTACCTGAAATTTGAGGATATATGCCCCACTATTTCCATAAATATAGAGATGATTTCTTGGAATCCTGTAGCTTTCAAGTGTTCAATATATGACCCAAATATGCTTTAAAATCCTATACTTTGATATTTGTCCCTCCTTTGTCCCTCATTTGAATACCACCTATTAAATGACTGCATGGAAATGCTCGATTTGATGCCCTTGAATATGGAGTTAATCTTTATTGTTGATCTTCAAAATATGGGATTTGAATGGCGATAATGTGGACCTACTACTTTGCTGGATGGAGGATTTGACACCATAGAGTCCCAATGATATTTCCTTCTACAAACATATGTAAATACCCATTGCTAATATTATTCTTGATTACTAGATATTTTGTAATATACTTTGTCACTTATTCACAGTATTACATTTCTCAATATGCCACGAATTTTAAGAGCCACTACTACGACAAAGGAATTTGCCTTCTTAAGATTGTTACTAAGAGCTGGTAGAGAATTCAACGTTCCAACACATAGGTATTGATAGGCTAAATATGCAAGCGGAAAAATATCAATGTATTTTTGATAGCCATTGAACAAGGAATTGATGCCGATAGGATGGTTTCATATGTGAGAAGTATAACTCTTGCATATTCCTTAACTGTTAGCAAATTCCATTTCAAAGCTCCTCCTTCATGTGTAGGATGCAAGAAATTCAAATCTATATTTTAACCTTCAAGTCTTATTTGGCCTCCAATGACCATAAGGTCATTTTTACAGGTATGAAATACAAGAACCAAACCCTTTATTGAGCTTGCCATTACAGGAAATTTTCCCAATATATTCCAAATATGGTATCCTTGTTATATTTCTTGACTTCATTTTTCTAGTGCTTGATTGCATAAAACTTGATTATTTATCATTACAACCAATTATGTTGTTGGTTCACTGATTTTGTCAAGCAATCATACTATGCTGCATGTAGAATGCACTTTCTGCTAAAGGGAACCATTTGATACAACCATAACTTGACAAGAAATTTTTTAAATATCATTGTGCATATATATATTTTCATATTCTAGTTTAGTGTAGAGATCTTCAACAAAATATGGTCATTTCCATAAATCTCATGATGACAAAGTGTATGCAGAGAGCTAGAACACGCTTAGATGTTGAAGTGTGTGTTGGGGTGTTGGGACATGGTTGTGGGTACTGGAATGTGCATATTAACCTTGAATATGTGCACATAGTATCTAAAATTGTGACATCCCGTGACATGGAGTCACACGTAAACAAGAAGTATAGACTAACTAAGGGGGTGAGGCTAACATCTGTCTGACTAATTTAGATATGTTGCCTCTCCCCATCTCTATTGTATGTTTTACTCTCATATAATTAATGTCCCTTTTCTTATTATCTGTAGCAAGCATCTCTTCTTTGGAAGAGTTGTTGAGGGAATAGATGTACTGAAGAAAATTGAGCGATTATCAACTACAGATCAAGGAAGACCTATTGTTCCATTAAAGATTTCTAATTGTGGTGAAATATTTCCAGGGAAAGGTAAGAGTATAGTAGTAGTTGATGAAGGTGCATCCAAGTGCAATCCAAGCCTGAGATATATAAGAATGATAAGGATTGGGAACCTAAGAAAAATAATACACAACTCAGAAAACATTAAAAAAAAATTCCCACATACCAAGCAAGATATCAAAGCTAGCATAACCGAGGTCAGCGAATCAAAACTTTTTGTTCAACACTTGTCGTGAAAGAATACATGTAATATGGGATGGAGGGGAAATGGAATAAAGCCTAAGTCAATTGAATCCTTGCAACCCACTACATGTCTGTCTCTCAACAATCCACCTTTTAAATTGAACCAAAATACTAAAAGAAGTTTATTAATGGCTAGATTTGAGAAAGTTCTAAGTGTGAGTAATTAAGGGCTCGGGGCTCTAAAATTTGTTGTGTTTTGTACCAGTCCACGATTCAGAGAATTGACAGGCACAGGTAGTAATTTAAGTGATTTAATAAAAACATCTAATGTGTATACCTCTATGTTGAAACCGTTTTCCATGTCGATGTAGGCCACTACCCTCTTTATTGCCTTACCAAAAGGCATGATAATGAGGAAGAAGACATAAAATTATGGACTTCACCTTCAAAGAATTCCTTGCAATCACATTGGTAAGGACTAATAAGAATATCACAATAATCCAACTTGTCAAATGTTAGTTGATAGTGTTAATTAAATACTTATACAGTAAATTTAATATAAGACTTACTTCTAGTTGTCTCTTACTCTTTGTGTCTTGACACATTTAATATTTTATGGTTGTCTCTATGCCTTACTCAATTTGTATTATAAGGTGCTGATGTGCATGAATAATAATCCTTAGTTATTACTATGAGATGAGGATTTAAAGGGGAGAGGATGTAAAAACAAGTAATTTTATATGTATTTCGGTGGAGTTGAGGACAAATGTTGTGAGAAACCACAATAGATGGAAGAATGGAGGGAGATTACATCACGATCATGCCACCCATCAAATTGAAGACTATTCTTGAGCCAACAATTGTTTTTTAAATTTTATTAATAACCATTATTTCTCCATATTGTGTGCCCAATGACACCTCTCTATAGCAATATTTGCATAAATCGACCTTTGCACAATTTGTGATCCTAGCTACATGTCATTATTTGTATTTGCATGACATCGAGTGTTGTTTATAGTTGTCACGAGTCCATGATATTCATGCAAGAAATGAAGTCTTGTAGAGGAGGACTCATCAAACCGACCTTTTGAATTTCATTTTGATGGAAAAAAAGTGGACATTGGTAGCAAGGTTCACATAATCATAAACTTGAGTGGTTGCCATTTGGGTTGTTTCAAGAATCTTCAGAGGAGATTCAGTGATTGTATCGTTGCATGGCATAAACTTTCACAGATATAGTGATATGTCATTAATTGTAGAGAGTTCATTCGAAAAATGCTAGTTCAAGAAACTTACTATTTTAAATTTTAGATTATTGATAGCTTCTTTTTGTGTCAAAAAAAATATTACATGCCTTAGCCCAAATATTACTATATTTAAAAATTTAAAAAATTGCTAGTTTCCTTGATCAAATTTTAGTACCAGAGTTGGATTTTACCAACATGGATCCATCCTAGCTCTAGCCATATCTATTAAACACCAAGAGGGTAAAAAACCCATGTGCAAATATATTGTTGTTTAAACGTTTCAAGGTTAAGATGGATCCATGCTAATTTTTTTCTTTTATTTGAATAATTTTTGTTTAAATATTTAAGTTTAGAGGTTACTTTCCATCATTTTTTCTCACTGAGCTGTCCCCAAATGTTTGGTACATTGATGGGTTATTCAAAATTTTGAGGATGTATAGAATTTGACTGTGAACACTCCATTTTCTTTAAAAAGGTCTCCATCTGCTAGTAATGATATCCTTGACTTACAAACTCATGTAGGAGGCCAAAATAGAAATGGTTCTCATCAAATGAGAATACAGTTAATCCTCGGCACCGAATTTCGGATTGCTCTCATCAACAATAATTGGTTCCATTCTTACTGGGCTGATTTGATGGCCACCACGACCTTCCATTACGTGCTTCACATATTGATTATTGTATCAATGGCCAAAATCGCTTTCCATAATCCACTATCAATAGGGAGACTTGGCTTCCCAACTTTTGCTTACCTTTTTTAGCATTCTTTGGCTATCCATAATTTATTTTTGAACACTGTGGTGTTTTTTTTAGAAGGGCTCCATGTTCTTGCACACAAAGACTCTGAAGCTTCTACATGGGCTCTATGTAGATTTTAGTTAGATCCTTTAGGTCTATCATTTTAGAAAAAGGGTTAATCTTTTTATGCTCATGTATTTTTCTTTGTATATGCATATGATTGTGTAAATGCCACTGATATGATGGCGGAATAATAGTGTCTTTTTATTTTGAAATTCTAAGTGTTTTTTTGTGCCCAAATAGTGTAGGAAGAAACAGAGATGGAAGTTGGAGTAAACAAAGGTGTCTCAGGTAAGCAAATTCGGTTGAAAATATTTTCTCCAAATGTTCTTAATATAACTCTAGTGCAATTGCCTGGTATAAACAAGGTTCCAGTGGGAGATCAACCTTCTGATATTGAATCCCAGATTAGAACAATGATTTTGTCATATATCAAGCATGAAACATGCATCATTCTAGCAGTTTCATCTACAAATGCATATTTATCAAATTCTGATGCGCTCCAGATGTCAAGAATTGCTGATCCTGATGGTAAGTACATTAGTTTAGAATTGCTCTAGATACAACTTTGAGCGACCTAAGTAACCCTATTTTGAACCCATCGAAGGCCTTCACACAATAAGCATTATAATTTTCATGTGTTGTGCTCTAGCTACAACTTTGAGTGACCTAGGTAACCCTATTTTGAACCCATCGAAGCCCTTCACACAATAAGCATTAGAATTTTTATGCATTGTGCTCTAGATACAACTTTGAGCAACTATTGTGACAATGATCTAATTTTAAACTTGAACGAGAATGCTACATCCTTGTGTGGGGTTTGTATGACATGGATATTAATATTGATGTATCTTTTGAGCAGTTATTGAGATTACAAAATGCATCATGATTCGTTCAATTTCGAGAAAGTGAGATTAGTTATTTTTAGTCTCACCATTCATAAAAAAATATAGGTGTCCATTTACCAAAATGTACTAGTGTCATTTTCTAAATATTTTGGTAATAAAGAAATTCACCTTCCGAAATGGATAAAAAAACCCAATTAAGTGTACATCTAACCTAAAGGTAGAACCTACTATACATACTCGCTTTTGAAGCAATTTTCATCTCTACAAAAGAAATATAGCATTGAAATGAAATAAGACCACAAACAAACATACATACAATAAAAGATAAACCAATAATGCATTCATAAAGCAAGTATTATTTATTTATCATTTACTCCATAAAACAACCACTGACATCTATTTTATAAAGTATTCACATTGTAAATATATCCCAAAAATAAAACCTTTATGAAAAAAAACTCCTACAAAGAAACGCTTCACAAATATGTATGTTTACACATTCTAACATTACATATTTTACTTTATTTAACCCTTCGCATTTCATTACACATATAAACATATAACACATAATTAATTCTTCCCAACTCAAAACCTAATATATACCATAGAACTTAAATCCAAAGGCACAATTTCCACCATTTAAATTTAATGACAAAAATAGCTCTTAACACCCAAACTATACTTCACGTATGACTCATTCACAATTATAAAAAAGAAAAGAGAAACATTGTGAGCGAGAAAGTAAATTTGAGGAAGTTTGTATGTGGCATAAAGATTAGCGACCCTTTACATTGATCCACAAAACCCCAACTAAATTTTGGAATGGTCGAGGGGATTGGAATGGTCGAAATGGGGATTGGAATGCTCTCATTTGAGACAGTGAGGAGATCAAAATCACTCATGGGGTGCTTATGGGCCGTGCAATAGCAACAAGAGGGCTTGGGACTCAATGGTGAGGGATGGAGGTGGGCAATATCCTTGTCTCCAGCGAGGGAAATAGAAGCGAGCGCAAAGAAGAGAACTTCAGTGGGAGGAGCATGACTGGAGATCCCCAAGCTGGAGGAAGATTTTGAGTAATGGTGGATTGCTACCCAGTCAAGATTCTCCAGGGAATGACCATGCTCTAGGCCTGCGAGTTATTGGGGATCGATATCTCTCAATTCTGCTATCATTCCCACCTATCCATCATTAGAAATTGCCCCATGTGTCTCGTTGAGGTCGAGAAGAGTCCCAAACCCATGGAATCTTGTGTTATGCCTACGCTTCCTGGTAATTAAGTGCCTTCATTATTTTCACTATGGTTTCCACCAATACCGAAGCCGTTAATTGCTTCATGAGGGTTTGAATCGGAAGGATCCTGATTTTAAGGTTTAATTGACATGATTGAAAATAAATACTGATACCCCAATGTCGAAGAAGGAAAGGGAAGGGGTGATGGAATTTCTTTTGATGAATCATTCGATGGATTTGCCAATCTATGACCAAAGAGGGGAGTGTGATCTGCAAGATTTGTCTATGGCTTTCAGATCAGATCGCGGGCATTTCATCAAAACAGAGAGGTTTGTGTTGGATAAGAACCTCATCCCTCTCGTCCATACTATCATGACAAGGTGTATACAGTGTACAAGGTATGTTATCGCAATCCCATCCTCTACAAGTCGGTGCCAGTTTGATTAATTTTACAAATAAACCCACTCTACTACACATACACCCAGAAGGAAAATTTAACCATAGTCATTCTTACAATTATTCATTGTTTTTTTATCAAGAAATATTATTTCTTCAATCTTACAGTCTTTGTTTTCTTCCTTTTACTTGAAACTAATTTGCTTAATTATTGTTTCATGTGAAATTGGAAGTCTTTGAGGACATTTTCAAGTATGGATCTTTTCAATGTTTGTAGATTTTGTTTCATGTATCCTTGGAATAGATTCACAATTAGTAATTTGCATGATTGTCCGTTCCCATCCTCAAATTATAGGATCTAATGCAACTAGTATTTTTTCTCCAATAACATATGCATCTGACTGTTCCAAATTTGTAAGTTGCATATATTTGCAAGGCAACTGTGACACCTTTGGACTAAAGGGGACCTACTGGCACCTGACCTAGTGCTAAGTAGTTTCAACCCTCTCAAGTTCCGATCAATCCCTATTTTAATAGATATGATCCTGCACATATTATGTGTTCTGTTCTTCTTTTTTGTTAGTTTTGAATATGGAGTTATGATGCATATTGGTAGATAAAAAAAATTGGTATTTCTGCTCCTAATCAATACTTCATAGGCCAAAAATACTGAAGAATACACAATAAATTTATAAAATAAATTATACAGGGAAAATATTATGTGACAAAAAATATTTATTTAATTGAGGGAAACTGCTCGATATTACAAAAGGGTGCCTTGCATGGCAACTTGTGAAGGAATTAAGAATAAATCAGACACCCATAAGTGTGTGTATATAGTATATACACACAAAAGAGTTCCTTGCATGGCAAATTGTAAAGGAATTAAGAATAGCTCAAATACCCAATTTTTTGAATTTATTTTTTTCAATGAAGATGCATCTCTTTATTCATGGGGACAGCATTTGAGTGTCTTGCAAATCCTTTGAAATCAGGTTTTAATGGCAGAGAGATTGTATTCTTTTTCCTGCACCAAAATTCTTTTGGAGAAGCTGCACAAACCTTTCCCTTGTAATATATTTCTTCTATCTGAGCTTTGATATCTTTCCACCTTTTCTATTTTAATTTCTCTATAATATTCACAGTCCTGGTTTGATCTTTTATTGCCAGGATCTGTTTTTCTTTTTGCAGCAATTTCATTCTGGAGTAATCTCTTTACCATCCGATATGTTCTCACACTATGCAATTTGAATTTAACTTCATTAGATAGAAATTTACATCCAATTTTTATTGGTTTGTACAGACTTGAGCTATTGGAATCTCAAACATTACCATAGATGAAGATCCCACTGCATGAATAATATGGTGAGTAGGATGACCAAGTTTGGCAGGAACCTTATCTATATATATCATATTAATGTCTGGTCCAAAATTTATCAGGGTGGGAAAGATAAAATCTTTATTTTCAATCCTGATTCCGAGAGAGACAGTATATATTTGGTGCACAATTGCATTTACTCTGAAAGCATCAAAATCAGAAAGTTTAGGGCCTCTTATGTGAGTGAATTTTTACCCTTAATCTCTCGGTTCTTGCTCCTTTGTTTCTTCTTCCTCAATTTGGAGGCTTGAATCTGAGCTTTCTGGATCCTATTTAGCTTTTGAGCTTTTCTATTGTGGTTCAGAGTTCCTTGATCTTCTTTTTCAAATTGTTTTGTTCTCTTGCTAGGTCATGTAGTGTTACCACTTTTTTTGGTCTATCTCTAGCAATGTGATAGTATTTATTTCATAAGAAGGGAGAGTTGTTGCAAATATATTCCAATTTGATTTTGCGTGAAAATTGAACTTCCTTGATCTACTACTAGCCCTTGATCGTTGGTCTTCTTTCTCTTTTCTCTTTTGTAGGAATGCTTCTGCAAAGGCTTTCTTCATTGTTCCTTTGGCTTGGCCTTCTTCCATTTCTTCTATTTGTCTCATCATCATTGAGGCCTGATTGTTGGTCCTTATCATATTGCATTAGGAAGTGGAGGCTTTATATTCTTTCCCTTGCAAGATATTTAGCATAAACATTATCATCATCTTCATTGGGATTGCTGCTGAAATTTTATTCTGGGATTGAGCAATGGCAATCTTCTGAATCAGAGCATTTACATTGATGGTCCTCACCAGCTTTCAGTATTTGATCAAAATATGTTCTTTCTTATGATGAAGAAGATTTTTCTACATTGTATGTATCTCCAAAGGCTCTGCTTTCTCGGCACTAGGTTTCTCTGTGTCCCTTCTTTCCGCACAGTGCACATTTATAATTTTTAATCATCTCTTTCAAGGACATATGTACCTTCTTTACTCTAGAGAAATTGGTTTGTTCTCTTGGATTTGCTGGGTTTGGGCATTTATTTGCATAATTCCCAAGTGTGCCACATTTGTAGCATTTTGGTTTTGGAGAATACTTCCATCTTAACTTTCCTCCAAACTCGTCCTTGTTTTTCATACTAGTAATTACTCTTACTAGTCTTTGAGGAATACCATTTACCATATTTTCTAGGTTTCCTCCTTTTTCTATAGTACCTTTCTAATTCCTTTTTTTTCTTGTATTTCCTGTATCTCTCAGGATATACATACTTGTAGTATTTCAATTTTTCCTTTTTTCTATCCTTTTGTTCTCTATTTTATTTGGGGGTAGTATGGTTCTTGCATTCTGTATTGTCTGCATACTCCTGTTTTTCTTCGAAGATATTCTTGAATAGATTTGGTGGTTGTCCTCATCATGCATATATCTCCTATACAGTTGAGTCGGATGTCATAGTATTCATCCCAACTGTACTCTGTCAAGGATTGTTTACTTAAAGCACTAGTGAAAAATCCTTGGAATTTTTTTGGCAATGCAAAAATGTATTTTTCTTCCAAACTTCGCTATCACCATTTTATACATCTTGTATTCTAATTACCCAATATCTGTGAAGCAGTTCAAAATCTAGGAGGATTTTCATATTTAACAGGAATTGGGTGTTTTTAGCTTTCATATTTTATGTTATTGCTCCCCAATATTTTATTATTTCTGCATTCATGCAACCTATTAGGATAGACTCTTCATGTCCCTCTACATTTTTTGTTTTTGTTTGTTCCCATTTGTTCCAGGTTTCCATTTTCATTGTTCTTTGCCACCATTTTTCCAAGGCTCTGGTAAACGTTGGTATTATCATTCTATAAGAAGTAGGATCTTTGCCATTGGCTACATAATCTCCATAGATAGTAAACATTCTGTGTATCATCTGTTCTATATTCTGAGTACTAGATCCATTCAAGTTCCATTATAGAACTTCTGGTGACCATGGAATTTGGTTAATATTCATTCCATCTTCTAGATCTGGAGCTGGAGGTCTATGCATATGGTATGGAGTCCTTTCATGGGTTTTCTTACTTGGGAGTTTTTATCCTCAGTGGTGGGAAGGATTGATTGGACTGCCATTGCCCAGGATTCTTGGGGTGAATTTTTCTCTCGTCCAATCTCAACCTTGCTCCTATTCTTTCTTTCTTTTTTGGCTATTGTCGTTCCAATGGAAGGAGCCAGAATTTTTTTTCTTGAGATCTGAAATTTAGAGGTAGTCTAGATATATCTAATTTTTCCTTGGGTTTTGCTTTACCCAAATCTTTTTAGTCCTTTTATTGATTTTACCAGTGATGGTCACGACTTGCTTGATCTCTATCATTACTTCTTTAAGGGCTTCTTCTACATCTCTATCATGAGTATGGAGTTGATCTAGTATTGAATGTTCTTGATGATATTCTCCTATGACATCTTTATCAGACCTTTAATATACTCAATCTGTGGGGTTGTAGCATATATAGCAGAATGAATTTGTGAAGATAACCCCCTAAGCGCAGCATTTGTCTAATTTTCTTGTAGATATTCTTCTTTGTTTTCCCCTTTTGGTACTACAAAAGGTACGACAAAAATTTGTTCTTCACCTTATTTTCTCTTGATTACAATGGGATTTTTTATGTGGTAGGACCAAAAAGACCACGGCCTCATCCACAAAGACCACAACCAATAAGTAGGCACAAATATTAAATCATATTTGACTTCTTTCTGTAGGGTCTATCTATATTACAACAAAATCGTTTTGATCATTTTAGTAGCACGATGATCACAACCATCTTGCATCCTATTATTTCTTGACCAATCTATAGGTTGAAAATTCCCTCCAAAAAATTTGAATTCTTCCTCAATCTGCTAAATATAAACCTTCATTTGTTTTCATTTTCCATTACTTTGATTACTGGAAGCTAAGAGAGCCTTGATGCTCGTGCACCTTTTGAGAATTAATGGTAAAGGACTATTCTGGTTATTTTTATTGGAAAGAAACATGGATTTATTGTTAACCTTCCTTATTGAATGATAGTTTAATCAGTTCTAAGGACCTATTTTGCATTTCAACAGGTAATTTTATGTTTTTTATTTAGGAAAATCCAAACGAGCATTTTACCCTTGCTTACCCATCTTCTTCTTAGGTCATCGAGAAGCATAATGGCCATGCTTGTTGCAGCTGAAGCTCTTGGTATGGCTCGAATCCTTATTCTGCTAGCTAGGGGGCCTTGAATATTCTTTCTTCTTATAACCCTCCTCGGATTCATTCTTTCCTCCCTCCATCACCTTCTCAATGAGGGCTAAGTCTAAAACATCCTCATAACTGATGGAAAATTTTTGTAGTCTCATCTCCTCTCCAATAAAAGCATTTGAATACTGCTTAAATTCAAGAAAATGTTCACAACCATTGATTACTTGGACAAGTTTGTGCTCGAATGGACTAAACCATTCATAGAAACCCAAACTAGCTCATTATCCTCAACTGTGTTTCCAACTGTTGCAATCTGGTCTTTCATCTTTGCTTTTTAATGAGATTGTTTGCTAATGTTTTGCTTGTATGGGAAGAGGTGAGCTTATTCTTCAAGAGCATCTTCTTAGATATATTCACACTCTGGAACAATGTTTCCAAGGCATCATACATGTCTTTGGTTGTGTTTTCCCTGACTGTACAAGGGATTAAGTGATCCTTCATTGAATCCAATAGGATTCGCTTTGCGGTTACTACCTTGTTGTGTTTTGCCAGATTTTTGGGTTTGTAGGTGGTGAAACCATGTTCTCTACAAGGTACCACAATTCTACCATTTTTGGGAGGTTTTACAATCTCAATTTGTAGAGCACAAAGTTGAGGAGGCTCCCTCTAACAAGTGATGTTCACATCCTGGGAATGGCCATTGTTTCCATTGCTTTGTCGCTGCATCAAAAATAGGATTTACTACCCCACAAACCTTCTGAGGTCCACGTTCCAATCACTGCACAATTGTGCTTCAATCACTGAAGCTTGGACACACTACCCACTGCAATCCTCTGACACTTCTCTACTCTAGACAGTGTGTTCCTCTCCATATATGGAATCTGGGAAATTTCAAAAACTGTGCTCTAGTACCATGATAACATTTTTAAACCATGGTCAATAGAATTTGTACTAAAAGAATTCATAAACTACTAGATAGTTGAAACCTTAAATCCATTCAAATCATTTTCTTCTAATAATGATTAAATTTACAAAAACATACTACTGAAAAATTTTAACGGAAACAAACAGGTCTGTCTTGACTCCTAAATCACATCATTTTTACTCACTCTCAAAAGACAAAAAAATCTTAGTAGATGGACTGTCAAAATCTTTTACTGCTTTCCTATTGTCCGATCTGAAATCTGGTACAGGAAAACCACAGGAAACTAATTCATGATTTGTTGCTCCAAAATGAATGGATAAACCTATACCCTTTCCTTCTCTTTTATACACTGAGAAGAAGAGTAGGTACATGCACAATAGCACCTCAACTGAAGATGATATGAGGCATTCAAGCATGCACCCTACCTACTAGACTGCATGTGCATAACTAAATTTAGACTTAAGCTAGAAATTAGAAAACTGCTTAGTATTCTAACACATGTAATTTCATGAGTCCTCTTTTACTTAACTGAGAAACGACATGCAAGATGCTATGAATAGATTACTAAAGATAGAAGAGCAATCCACTCTTATAACATTGATTACTCCCTCATAATTAATGTGCCCAAGTGTTGAAGAAGAAATGTATTCTCACTGTCCTTTTAAAGTGCCCAGATCTATTCACTTGTGTGTCCCACTGCCTAGTCCCGTAGAAGACTGTTTGAGGTACAATCTAACACCAAGTCCTCATTCATCCATCAACCAAATTATTGATCCAACAAACTACTGAGAAGGAGTATCTCATATGTTTTTCTCCTTAAGGTCCTTTCAGCACCAGTACTATATAAAGAAGATATTTCATTACAATGCTCATATAAGGAATACAATTTTCCCCTTATTTCATAATGCTTATATAAGGGAGCTAACTATTCAGTCTTGACTGTGCCCATCACATGGGGCTAATCATGGTGGTCAACACAAGCTACCATGGGCCAAACAAATATAAAAAGATCGCGGCCAGTAAGAGTTTGTTTAGTTTTCATATACTATTATTTGTGTACTAAATGGTTAATGCTATCTACTATGGATGACATTTCTAGCCTTTCAATAATGTAGTATTTATTTACAACACTCTAATCTATGCTTTTATATTTTATGCTACTATATTGGCATTGGGTGTGCATTATAATAAATATAACATATATTATATATGGAATATCCTTTGGATTTTTTGGGTAGGTGTGCTCATGGATTTGCAGCTTTCGATCCTTGCTTCACTTTGCGCTCTGCAACATTGGTTTTGTTGAATACCTTTATGTTTGGTTTAAAACTTATGGTTGATACTTAATATAAATTTCCATGTACCAACATGCATTGCATGGAATGATATACACAGGGTGTAGTGAAATGTATTTTAACATGCCATAATTCTGGTTGCAAATTATATTTTCATTCATTTTGTGTTTATTTTTCTTCATAAAAACAATTAGATTTTGTATTAGAGAAAATTGCACCCAAGTTGTGTAGTGTTGTAATACAAAAGGAGTAATTGTTGTAGATAAGATAAGATAATTTTATTAATGTTCAACAAATGACCACTAAATTAGGTCAAATAGACTGTTGGTTACAATGATGTCAATACAAAGTGGGAGCTATAAATCATCTCCTATAATAAATAATATGCAGAAAGAAAAAATGAAAATGAACTAAATCATGCAGAGATAATCGGTAGGCTCTAAGGTGGGAAGCCCCTCGAGGAGAAATATGAACAATACAAGTAGATCCAAGTTATGGATCTAGAAATGGTATCGAAATTACATGCAACATGTGCATATTGCATTTGTAGAATTAATGGATATTTCATTTCTTCCCTTATAAAAAATAATCCTCGATCCTACTCTTTTCTTTCTTTCTTTCTTTTTTAAATCAACCCACCCCATTGGAAAGGTTCTACAATATATTTTTTTTCTTTCTTCTTTTTAATCTCAATCCACCCACTCAACCCACTTTATTGGAAAAGGTTCTTCCACAATCCTCTTTTTTTTTTTAAATTTCTTCCACAAGAAATAGATGAATATTGGACGAACACATCTTGCTCTTGAGGTTTGTGAAATTGGTAGGAAAAGTTGAAGTTCTTTATCCCAAACAAACAGTATGATGGAATTACACATTATAGGAGGTATATATAGTGAAAGGATGCCTTTCCTTGCCATACTATAGTTACCAGCCAATCCCAGGTGTTCACTCCTTCACCAACTAGTGATTCACTTATTCTTTGTAACTGGTTATCATTTTTGTGAAGATTCCAACTCTGATATAAATTAGATCAGACCTTATTTTTCCAAATATTATTGTGGTGAGTGTCTTTTAAATATGCAATACTTTCATTATATATATGGCGGATCTTTCTCTTGAGGTTTGTGAAATTGGTAAACATTGTTGAAGTTCTTTATCCCAGTTTGAAGCAAATACACATTATATGAGGCTTGTATAGTGAATGGGTGTTTTTCCTTGCCATACTATAGTTACTAGCCAATACCCAATACTCACTCTTTCACCAACCAGTGATCCATGTTTTCTCTGTAAGTGGTTATCATTTTTGTAAATATTCTAGCTCTAAAATAAGTTATATCAGGCTTTGTTTTGCCAAATATTATTGTGGTTAATGTATTTTAAATCTATAGTACTTTCAGTATATATGGAGGATATTACTCTTGATAATTGGTAAGAATTGTTGAAGTTGTTTATTTCAGACAAACAGTCTAAAGAAAATACACATTATAGGATGTTTGTACAGTGAAAGGGTGTTTTCCTCCCCATACTATAGTTACCAGCCAATACCAAATGTTCAGTATTTCACCAACTAGTGATCTGCGTATTCTCTATAAGCAGTTATCATTTTTGTGAAGATTCCAGCTATGAGATAAATTATATTGGACCTTATTTTGCCAAATATTATTTTGGTGAATGGCTTTTAAATCTGCAGTACTTTCATTATATATATGATGGATCTTTCTCTTGAGGTTTGTGAAATTGGTGAAAATTGTTGAATTTATTTATCCAAGTTTGAATAAAATAAACATTATAGGAGGTCTGTACAGTTTGAAGTGTGTTTTTTGATATATTTTTATCTCATAACTTGGGAATGCTATCCACAAGTTCTCGATCAAGGAACTTGTACCTATCCAAGGTCTCCAAATGCTTTGGGCTGCTAGTATATCTGAATTTTTTTGAGTCTCCATCCTCAAAAAATATTTGGTTTTGATTTTCTTTCTCACCTTAGTAAGAGAATGACATTATTTTCCTACATCCCACTCCAGATAAACTAGACTAGAAGCTTTATTTTCGTATTCTGAATCCAAACAGGGATGTAGACTAGCAAGTGTCAATACATGTTAAATATAGTGCACAGGTACAAGCTCATGGCCGCAAGTTATGAGATAGAAATATATCGAAAAACACCCTTTCATTGTATAGACCTCCTATAATGTGTATTTGAGAAGTCACGATACATGTTGTCGTGAATTCTCCTTATACAATGATGATAAAATTGTATGGAACACACATGACAATATACCTTGAGAGAGAAAAGATAAATGTCCTTGGTCTTGTCAGTGCTATGGGTAAAAGGGGTTGTTTCCCCACATTTATTGTACACCTTGGTCTTATGGGTATGGGGGTTTCCTTACTACCTTGTTTTGACACTTAGTAGACTTATGGTCCTTTTGGTCCTAGCACCCTTGTTGTATGTGGTACCATGAGAACCTTTGGTATGATGACTTAACCTTATTATTTTTATTTTATATGACCACTTGACTGTTAGTACCCTATCCTAAGTCAACTTAACATTATTTTATGTTATGTTTGGTAACAACCCTAAAATATAGGGGTTTGTGGATTAACCTTTCTAGAAGGCTTGTTAAGATTATAAATTCAAGTCTTGAATTTCATTTTAGAGAGTGCGTTCACAAGAGAAATTTGAAGATATGATCTTTCACCTGTCTAGGATTTGTTGATGCTAATAGATTGACGTCTTGGGTTTTGTTTCTATCTCTAAGTTTCCACCACCTCTCCTCTCAACCTGCTAGTGTTTTCGTCTTCCTGTTCAAGTTGTTGCTGTTATGAATAAGTCGTGTCAATCTTGTCAGCTTGTTAAGGGTTTCCTTGACGTGTGTTGATCTTCCTTGAGATGGTCATAATCTTTTGTAGGATGCTAATTCTGATAGATTCCCTTCTTGGGGAGGCCATGACTAATATACACCTTTTTGTTAAGGGTTGTGACTAATAGAATCCCCTTAAGGTTGGGACGTGACTGTGGGCCATGACTGTGTGGAACCCTTCTTGAGTTGGGTCATGACTAGGTAAAAACCTTCTTGGGTAGGTCATGACTGTTTGACCTTACCTTAACTGAACCATAGAATGTTGATGCTTTCTCTAACAGGTCATGACTATTGATGACTTTTTTTAGCCCTCTTGGACACATCGTGACTTTTTTGTGACTTCTTAGATTGGGTCATGATCACTGTTGCTTTCCTAGACTTAGGATGTGACCCTTATATTGTTTGTTAGAGCGGATCGTGACCCTTGGGACTTGGGGTTGTTCAGACTTGAGCTATGACTCTTGGATGCCACCTATGCTGGGTTGTGATAGTTGTGTGTGTTCATTGAACTTGAGTTGTGACCTCTATGAGGTGTTTGTACATAGCTATAATTCTTGTGGGTTGTTAGGAATTTGACTTGACCTTACTAGGTTGCTAAGATATCATATGTGACTTGTGTTAATCGTCTTGAACTGGTTGTGATCCTGCTGCTTCCTAACTATGTTTGGGGCTAGGTATCACTGTTGGGGTTTTCACACTTGGTGACTGAGTCATATTGACTGCTACTATATGTGCCTAACCTTATTCCTAACCTTTTCTCTCTCAATGTATGTCAACTGTTTCATTGTTGATCTTCTCCTTTTAGTGACAAGATTTGATCCTAAAAGTATCTGAGTATAAGGAT
The DNA here is from genome assembly GCA_001517045.1 of Pseudotsuga menziesii. Lineage (NCBI taxonomy): Eukaryota > Viridiplantae > Streptophyta > Pinopsida > Pinales > Pinaceae > Pseudotsuga > Pseudotsuga menziesii. Next base: position 329,153 of record LPNX010821520.1, on the reverse strand, counting down.
GATTCAAACAAGATATGAACCGGCATTGTTATTTATTAGTTGCCGGTCATTAGTTTGTTTTTTGTACTATATTATTGTTTATTTTGTGTACATTGCATTTGATGAAGTGTATCTCAAGGACCAACTTTAACACAATGACCATCGGAGTGTTAAAGTTAAAAGATATGAAAGTTATGTTTTCTAAATTTATCTTGCCTTGCTACAGGTGTACCAATTTTGGGGCTGAGTATCACTGTTGGGTTTTTCACACTTGGTGACTGATTCATATTGACTGCTATTGTATGTGGGGCTGAGTATCACTGTTATGGTTTTCACACTTGTTCACTAAGACATATTGACTACTACCCCATATTAATATACCCCATTTAGATCAGTTTTTCGTTGAGCAATATGTAATTTTTAAAATTTCGTTGAACATCTGTTAGATTATAAATTGTTTTCCTTGGATTTGAAATTTAGAATTCATAGTTTAAGTACATATATAATGTAACGAGTCTATGATTGCAGAGAATGATAGGGTTGTAGCATAGAGTAATATTGAAAGTACTTCAGATCTGCCCCATTTGGATTATATTTGTTGAACTCTTTGAAGTGGGCGAACAATAAATCATTTGAGTAGCTAGGTTGATGATAGTTAGCAACTTAGAGGAATGAGTGGAACTACGATAGAATTAGGAATTGAGGATAATTTTGTTTCTCAGTTATAGAGGACTCAACTAGTTGATGACACAAAATCAAGTTAGGCCCATAATACCACTAGATCATAGGAAAAAGGTGATGCTACTGCCTCACAAGCTGCAGATGTTGGTACTATAATGATATGTAGAGAAACATGGAATGTAATCAATCCCATGTTGAAGATAATACAATCTATGATCCTTTTTTGACCATTAGATACTCAAAGTTGTGTATTAATCTTTTTTACCATTATAGAGGACTCTGTAAGTTAGGTTCCCAAATTCTTAAAGGGTTCTATCTCAATGGAAGAGCGCCTGCCTTACAAGTAGGAGTTTGGTGGTTCAATTCCTCCATGCCCTAATGATACTATAATATCAATTAAAAACAACTAAATTAGTAAGCAAAAAGTAAGATATAGGTGACCAAACAAAATGACCAAAATGTTCGAGACATTTACCATCATACTCACTCCTTCGGTCAAATTGGCCTAGTTAAACCACTATCCTAAGTTTAATTGACATCAGTGGAGCATTAATTACCATCATCCTAGTCACTCCCACGCCTACCTATAGTCAAGGAGGCTAACTGGAGCACTCCAGGGGTGATCTGTGTGACATTAATGCACCTAATTGCTAACTAGTTGTTACTTTCAGTTCAACAAGTCAGTTACAGTCAGTTAAGGCACCTCCATTCATTAAATATATTATTTAATGATTATTTTATTATTATTTAATGAACTGGAGTTAACAAGGTGCCTTCACCAACTTCTGATGGTCAGTTCAGCTTCAGTTAACCTCATCAGGGTTTATTGGAGTCATGCAGTACTAGCACTTGATGATTGGATTTCTTTGACATGTGTTTGATCTCCTTCAGTTGAGATTCAGTCATTTATCGCACTCCAACTTAAGTTAGGGTTGGTGAGTCAATTAGGGTTTTGGTCAAGTGGTTAACTGAGTGAGATTGCATGGCAAAGAGTCAGTTAAGCTAGACTCACTCATTGAATTTGAATTGTCCCTTAGTTATTCAAATTATTCATTGAGTTAAGCCATTGCTCATGCATGGAAATTGTAATCCTTTATTGTTTATATAATATACAGAGAGGAAACCTATTTGGTATTCCAGTTATTTCCAATTCATGAGTATTTGTCAATTATTCTTTGATGATTTTGATTCCTAGTTCCTAGATCATGTGCAAGAATTAATATGGTATCAGAGCATGCGGCGGGACGAAGATCAATCTCTCAAGAACAAGATTTTTGACAGATTTCTCCATGAAATTTGAGCAATAGCTCAAGAATCCAGCATTGCACCAGAAGCCAAGGCTTACCACTTAATACCCCAAGTAAAGAACTTGTTGATCAAGTTTGCTTGATTGACTATGCTGGGTGTGATGAAAGTCTAAATGTGCAGTCTTTCCAACCTTACGGTGCCCTTTTTGTTTTGATTTGCAGGTTTTATTAGGTACAACTTTGAATGGACTCATCAATCCCTCCCCTCACCCCATTCACAAGCTATTCGAAATGGAAGTTGAAGATGATTGCATATCTCAAGAGACGAGGTCTCTATGAGGTGTCTATTGGAATTGGAAGAGAGAATTATGAGAATGAGAATGACTGGCTAAATGAAATTGACAGAGCTTTTGGATCAATAGCTCTCGCCCTTGATGATAGCTTGTGCTACCTTATTTGTTCTGCTGAATACCCAAAGGAAATCTGGACAATATTGGACAGAACCTTTTGTAAGCACAATGGGGATCATAATAGTACTTTGGAGACCACATCCAGCACCACAAGAGTTCTTTACTCAAAAGTATCAGCCTCTACTCTCTCCGATGAAGTTGTTCAAGATGAAGATGAAGCAGAATCTTCTACACATTCAATTCAAATTGAAGAAAGTCTCCATGAAGTGACTCCTTCTCCTGATGCTCCGGAAGTTCATGAGATCTCTGATATCTCATCTTCTCATATTTCTGAAACAAAATAAGACATTCGAATATTTGATATTGAATAAAAACACTGCTGCACTTCCATGCAAACATTCAACGGTGATTTTCCTTTGAATTCTGTGCAAAATTTACCAGTAATTGCTTCCGAAAGTGAGGAGAAATTTGAATTTTCTTCCTCTAATGTTGCTGCTGGTGTGAAAATATGTGAAAACTTGGATATTTTGGAAGAAATATCAGATTATAAGAGTTACACATTCGCTTCCCATGATCTAGATCTTCCAGCAAATTCCTGCAGGATTGCATGCACCAAAATTCAGAATTTTAAAGAAGAAGAAAATTGTGCATCTACCGTCTCGGTTGACCATACTTTTGGATCTGATATGAACCTTATTGGATCTGATATGATCTTATTTGGATATGATCTGATATTTCTTGGTTCAAAATTTCATGTTCATAAACCTTCAGTACTGCTTGTAGCTGTTCTCATCAACGGTGTGAAGAAACAAGTACCGCAAGTCTCCTACAAAACTGCTGCTGGGGATTTGATTTCATTTCATAGTTTTGGATCTGTTGTGAACTTATTTATATCTGATTTACATTCTGATCTGATATTATTTTGTTCATATTTTAAAATCCAAGAGATTTCATCCATGCTTGTAGCTGCTCTCACCAATTCTGGTGTGAAAAATCAAGTACCACAGTTCTTCTTCAAATTTGCTTATGGGTATTTGGTGTTAGTTTCATGTTATGAGGTTGCTGATATTTTATTTTGTGATTCATTAGCTATTTCAGAATCTATATCAGAGTATGGATCTCAAGAATTCGCTCTCCAGAGTCCCAGGGATTCTCTACCTTTGGTCACAAGCTCATCTCCTCACAGAACTAGTAAAGAGGAAGACATTTTGCATCCGCACGGACACTTGCTTCTAAGATTTGGGGCTGATTTTACCAATCATGGTTTGCTGTTCAGGGCTGCAACATATCAGTTTCTTGAGTGTTCCACACATGGTTTGAATCCTCAAGAACCTTTTCTCTCTCTTCAGATGATTTCAGTTGCTCTACATGGGTCCAGTTTTCACCATGCAGCTACTTTTATTTCTGATTCAGTTGAGTGCATTGTTCTTCTTCCAAAGTGGAAGATTCCTACAGACATCTTCACCAAGAGATTTTCAGAAAATAATTTCACTTACCTCCATTCACTATTGGGGGTGAGTTCATCAGGGTGATCCAGACTACTTTCAGTGTTCAGCTTGAGGGGGGGTTTTTTCCCACTGGGTTTTCCCTCTTTTCCTCACTTAGCTTGTTTTGAGCATTGTTTCAGTTGCTT
>LPNX010821520.1:300240-325130 GCA_001517045.1 Pseudotsuga menziesii | reverse complement strand
CAGGGCCCTAGCATTTTATGCATCTATGTTTTCTAACTCTTCCTGAGTATAGCTTAAGGGGGGGTGTTGGAGACATTTACCATCATACTCACTCCTTCGATCAAATTGGCCTGGTTAAACCACTATCCTAAGTTTAATTGACATCAGTGGAGCATTAATTACCATCATCCCAGTCACTCCCACGCATACCTATAGTCAAGGAGGCTAACTGTAGCACTCCAGGGGTGATCTGTGTGACATTAATGCACCTAATTGCTAACTAGTTGTTACTTTCAGTTCAACAAGTCAGTTACAGTCAGTTAAGGTTCCTCCATTCATTAAATATATTATTTAATTATTATTTAATGATTATTTTATTATTATTTAATGAACTGGAGTTAATAAGGTTCCTTCACCAACTTCTGATGGTCAGTTCAGCTTCAGTTAACCTCATCAGGGTTTATTGGAGTCATGCAGTACTAGCACTTGATGATTGGATTGCTACGACATGTGTTTGATCTCCTTCAGTTGAGATTCAGTCATTTATTGCACTCCAACTTCAGTTAGGGTTGGTGAGTCAATTAGGGTTTTGGTCAAGTGGTTAACTGAGTGAGATTGCATGGAAAAGAGTCAGTTAAGCTAGACTCACTCATTGAATTCGAATTTTCCCTTAGTTATTCGAATTCTTCATTGAGTTAAGCCATTGCTCATGCATGGAAATTGTAATCCTTTATTGTTTATATAATATACAGAGAGGAAACCTATTTGGTATTCCAGTTATTTCCAATTCATGAGTATTTGTCAATTATTCTTTGATGATTTTGATTCCTAGTTCCTAGATCATGTGCAAGAATTAACACAAAACTTGTATATAAAATTACTAAAAATGACTAAATTAGTGACCAAAACATGAGAGATGTGAAACTAGGCACTAAAAAAGATGCAACACATGGCGCTAATGATGAAGCCAAACATGGCGTTGATATGCTAGAAAAATAAGACGTTACTTTGGATGCAAAATATGGTGCTACATAGGAAGCAAAATATGGTGCAACAATAGAAGAAATATTTGGCGTCATTTTGGTAGAAAAACACGATGCAAAAAAGGAATAAAAAATTGATGCAAATTTGGAGGTGAAAATTGGCACATATTTGGAAGTAAAACATGGTGCAAAATGGGATACTAAAGTGGTAGAAAAAATGGATGCAATATTGGATGCTAACATGGTGCTATTAAGGACACAAATATGGCGCTAACGAGGGTGTCATTTAAGAAGCAAAAGCAGACACTCGCTAGGAAGAAAAATATGACGTTATTTAGGAAGCAAACGATGATGTTATTTAGGAAGCAAAGTTGGATGCTATTTTGGAAGCAAACCTCAACGTTGTTTAGGAAGCAAAGTTGGACACTATTGTGGAAGCAAACCTCGACATTGTTTAGGAAGAAAAGTTGGACGCTATTCTAGAACTAAAAAAAGAGACGCTATTTTGGATGCCATAAAGGATGCTATTTAGGAAGCAAAAAAGGCGTTTTTTGAGACGCTTTAAGTTTTGTCCATGACACATCCCATTTAGCTTCTAGTTTTACCACTAAATGTAAAAAAAAATACACTAAAAAGGGACACTAAGTGGGATGCTAATTCCAGGATTTGTTGTAGTGATTGAACAACTCTAGTATGCCAAGCTATATTCAATATGAAACCTTGGAAAAATGATCCACATATTTGTAGATACTCTTCAAATAACAAGGAAGAATAATAAGTGTATGCCAAATAAATAAAACAACCTTCCCATAAGGTCCACTAAGTATTCCATTCTTGTTCTTTATACTATTTTTTTTTTGTTATGGATTCTTCTTCTTCATTACTCTTTGTATGTTTGTTGTAGCATACTCTTCTTCCTCAAATTCCTAAATTCACCTTTAGGAGGAATGAGATTCAAAATTTAGACCTCATACATCAATCTGAAGGTAACAATTGGCCATATTAGCAAATAATGTCACGTTCATAAAAATATTAAGCAACCCCATTATTTTCTCTCCCATGTAATGTATGCCATGTTCTTCTCTATAATATGGCACACATATCACAAGATCCCCAAAATGTTATTGAAAGCCACCCTTGACAGCTCAAATGAGTCAAACATCAACAAATAAGGATTTTAAAAGAGAATCTCCACTTAAATTTATGAACCTAGAAGGAAAGCAGTGCAATAAAAATGGGAAAGTGCCATGTGCATTTAATAAATTTGCATTACTCTGTCAAATCATTGAATAATGTTTTAACAAAAAATCATGTGCCACTATTAATGAGATTCTACATAAAAATATTATCATAATTATCATGAGATTTGAGATATCCATGTTCTGAAGAGCATTTCCACAATATTCACTTGATGTGCTTTTACGGGGACAACAGATTCTTACTGTTGCAACATTGATAATTTAATTGCTTTATGTTACATGATCTGTTAGCTTGAATTGCAATTTTCGTAGAAAATTATTTTTGAAAGTAAGATATTCCATGATATCTTAAAAAATGACTGATGTTGTTTATTAATTTTCCATGGGTAAACATTTCCATAACAAGCATACAATTAAGCACACATACCATTTTTTAAAGAGATTTATGAAACTTTTGAAACTCATCTTCAACACCTCCTTTCCGATGTGAAGCATTTAATGTGCTTAAAAGGAGTCCAATACCTTTTGGGTGATGATTTTTCATATGATACAAAATCAAAACCATGAGAGTATGAAATCAACTTCACCTGAACAATACGATTTGCAGCACTTATGATGCAAAATATCTTGTATCACAAGCAGTGGAGCAAGGTCATTCTAGATACTAAGAAAGTGCAAACAACAATTGTAATATATCCTTCACGTGACAGAGTTAGCTTGAAGAAAATTTCAAACAATGAAATAACTATAACTGTAGCTTTAAAACCTAGATATATCTCTACATCAATGAAGGTGGCAAACGTTTCCATCAACATAACAATTTCCCCCTCCCCCTCCAAACTCCATGTGGGAGCTACATGCATTAATCCAACTTTTACAATACCCAAATTAATTTGAAAGCCAAAACAGGGTTGACCTTACAATAGTCTTCCTCAGGGTTGTGCTTTATTATGTTTGGATTAATATTCAACTTTCTCACTTTAAATTTTTTCTTATCTATCTGTACAATCCCCCCCAAACTAAAGATGGAGTATAAATGTGTTTTCAAGACACCTCATTGACATGAACTTATATGTTCATTTTCTGCTATCAAGAATGAATAAAACTCTATTTTTTGTTAGCATATTCATATGTAGGAATGGATTCTACAACAATTTATTTTGTTGTAGGTTTTTGTGGTCATCCCATTTCTTCTTCCATTAGTGGATTGGCTTCTATATCAGTTGCTTCTCTTTTTCTTACTACTAGTTCTTGTGGAGAAGCAATAAATCTCCTTCTCTTCTATTACTGGTTCTTGTCTCGAAACAACAATACTTCTTGTGGTTCTAGTGATGGTTCTTGTGTAGTAACAATAAGGTGGCACATATACTTCTCATGATCAGATAGATCAGGGAAGATGTTTGGGATGGAATCAAATTTGCAAGTATAGATGATGGTGAAGTTTTGGATTAAATAAATATAGCGAGGGATGGGAAATAATGATTATTATTAATATAAGTATTATAATGGGTAATAGTGTGGTCACAGTAGGTAATGGTGTTCCCCTTCCCCAAACTGAAAGCTTTGACTACCCTTAGAAATATAGGAGGAAGTAAGGAAAAATGCTCTAGTGATTTTCCAAATACAAATCCATAGCATCCAATGAACTTGACTAACAATAAGGAAAAGAAGCATTCCTGTACCTACGTATCAATATCATGAAATGCGCAACAATCTCCAGAGAAGTATGATATTTGATGTGGTCCACAATGGTGTAAACACTTGGAAGAAAGAGCAATGTGGATTTTGGAGCTCATAACATGATGAATTGTAACTGAAATATGGAATTGAAAAATGATCTTCTAATGTAGTAGAATATTGGAAACTTTATTTAAATATCAACGTGGAATAATTTATTTATCACTTATTTGCAAACCTCATCCTCCAACAAGCTGGTTTTTAGACAAGATCCACCTGACAACGCCTAGATGGTTTTCACGATCATTTTTTTTTCCAAAGGATGCCTGCTAGTAAGCTAGTTTTCAAGAAAGTTCTAATAGCGCCTGAGACATGTTTTAACTATCAAATTTTATTTGGAAAGGGGGTATGGAGGTGAGGGATATAAACATTGTAAGTGAGCCAAGCTAAATTTATTAGGTGGGTTAAATATGGATGGAGAAAAAAGTCATGGAAGTGATGGAAAGGTGATGGTTGAAGTTAACTTGATGACAATGGTGACATAAGTGATGTGCATGAGCAAACAATATCAACCACATAAGGAAATGAAAGTTGTATTAAATTCAATAGGCATGCATATCAAAATTGGAATAAGGAAATACATAAGCATACCATGCTGCTAGTCAATGAGTGTGTTGAATCTTAGGTCTTATCATTTTTTTTTTGTAGAAATAAGGAATGTGGCAATGGTAATGCCAGAATGACACTTGAACTATGGAAATTTTTTCTTTATATACTCCTCATATCAATTCTTCATATGTCTCATTATGGATCCTTCTACAATCTTGGATAAAAAAAGTCTTCTTGATGTTGTCTTCCGGTGAGACACTACTGGATTAGGATCCTAGGAACTTGAGCTTTAATCATAATATCATATGATATGGAATATTCAATTTTTCATGTATGGAAGGAATTCACATTATACATGAAAATTAGTCTTTGCGAATAACTCATGCATAAATTAACATTCTATGATCTTCCTGAGACCTACAAAAATAAATGGCACTTACCCGCAATAAAATGTGATATCATGGAAGAAGAGAGGTGATCAATATCTCTTAATCCAAAAAATATGCAATATAAATACAAAAAATTATTATAAAACAAATCCAAGGAAGATTAAACAAATAAAATTCTCTTTTTACCTTTTGGAGAGCGGTGGGCGGCCTAGACTACCCAAAAATATTTTGCTAATAACTTCTTTGTTTCACGACCGATTTGATTGATTAAAAAATCAAATGAAAGTGGATTAAGAGGGATACATATATAAGAAAAAAGTTTTGAAAATTAATTAATATGGTATTCCAAATATGCTAAAGAAAATGCTGCAAGACAAATTGGTTTGCAATTTCAATCCTAAACCAATAGCCATTAATTTGAGCATAACTTTTTCGTTTCAAGACAAGTTGACTCAATTCAAACTAGAGGGTAAAGTAGGTTATAATATCAACCTCCAATAGTATTAGATTTTAATTATAAGAATAATTTATGGGTCAATTATTCTAATGAACAACCTAGGAGACAATGTTATAGGAGTGTTGGTTTAGGACATCAAGATAGTATTTTTGGCATAGATTTCTCGTATATTATCATAACTGAGTGATTAAAATTGAATTTTAAACTATATAAATTGGATAATATTCAATAACAATATTTTTTAAAAATTCATCCATTTAGGCACCCAAAAAGCAACTGTTCGAGCTCCATTCTTAAGTTGTCTACCCTACAACCAGTCAATATTTTGACCATATCTTTTCCGTTTGATACCCAAATAGAGAAATTCAAATTGGGTTATAAAATATACTGTAAGGGATAATTTTTATAGAAAAACGTTTTAAAAATATGTCCATGTGGTCTCTCAAAACATGACTCTCCCGACTGTGTTTTCAGTAACCCCAACAAGCCAAAATACCCCAATAGCCAATTTCTCACTAAAATGATGAGCTAGATGGGAGTGAATGTTTTTAGGGGTATAATTTCAATGTAAGACATCCAAATAAAAAAAAAATAAACAATACAAACCCTAATTGACCTACACATACATTTTTGAAGGTTCTGGAACTAAGCTACGAATACTCAAAAAAATTGAAAATTTTGCAAGATATGAATAATGATTATAGTCCAACTTCAAAATTGTATTTTAATGCTAAAGAGGTATTTTTATGTCTCGAATGGAATATTACACACCCTTTTGAAACTTTTTAGTCTTGTGTACTCCTTAAATGACTTTCCCTTGAATCCTCTTGAATCCTTTAATAGAATATTCATTCACTAAGCCTCATGCCTATTTCCAAGATTTATGCAAAAGAAAAATTAGTAATATGTGTGACTCTTAATGCACCACATAATCATCCTCTTTAATCTTTAATTTTACTCATGAAAATAGAATGCATAAATAAATATGTTTCTATTCTATAAAGTATTAACATGTTTCAGATTTTCGAAGACTTGCGGCTAGCTATTACAATATAGAAGTGCTAAAGTGAGGTCGTCTTTGCTTCTTACGTGTATCTATGCCTCCCTCCTTGAAAAAAAAAACATATGCATGCATAAATGAAAAACAAATAGGTCACTACAAAAATAAAATTTACTCAATAAAAAAGAGGAAAATGTCTCACACAAAAATAACTCGGTCAACCAAGTAAGGGGTTACATTGGTTGTGGTAACTCCCCAGAAACGACACCAAAATGACGGGATTTTTAATTACCTTCTAATTACTTATAAAAAAACTAATAAGTGTACATTAATTGTCAACCTAGGGTTTATTGGGAACTTACGATTTACTATGAACTTTATGTGCAAACCACAATCTCCTCTTACATTGGTTTATGTGCTTGAAGTTGTAGTTCAATAAACTTACTTACAAACAGTGGTATGAACAGTTACATAGTCTTGGAAAGGAACTACCAACTAGAAAACTAGTGAAACTAAGTTACAAGGAAATTAAATGACACAACATGAAATTAAAACACACGACATGAAAATAAATTTACACCATTTTGGAAAGTAAATTCTAAACTAAATTCACACTGTGCAGAAAGGTAAATTCTATAACTACATCACACTTTGTGGGAAAAGTAAATTTTAAAACTAAGTCACAAAAAAATTATATTCTAAACCTAAATTACATTGTTCCATAAAAGTAAATTCTAAGCCTACGTTTAAATGTGCCAGAAAGTAAATTCTAAATTTAAGTTCACACAACACTTGACAAAAAGGTAAAATTTAAAAGCTATCATTGCCAAATAACATTATTGCATTAAGCACATTCATTGTAAAAATAAACATTTCAATAACTGATCTATGGATTAAAATGAAATTAAAGAAATAAACTACATAACTAGACATGCAAATTATCTAATTAAAAAAATGAAGGAAATTAAAACTACATGATCATAAAATAAATAAAATTACACCGCAAAAAGAAAATGATAAAACTAATATCTATATTGAACCAAGATGAAAGTATAACTTTATTCGATCATTATTTGAACTAATGCTCTAAGAGTCCTCCCATAGAATGGCGAAGGAGCTCTTATTTATACATGAGTTCTCCATAAAAATAATAAATGAGGATCCAAAATATCTTCTACAAATTCCTAAAAATATGGATCTCAAAAACTAATTCAAAACTAAATCCAATATCTTTTCCAAAAATCCAGTTATAATATTTAGCCAAGATTCTTTTCATATCCAATAGGTTGATGATTCTCCTTAATCCATGGAATGACAAATGGTTGAAGTGAAATTCAAGTTATTTACTATTTTGTAGGTTATGTAGAAGTTTCTGTAGCTAGTAGAGTTTCTGCCACTGCCTATACATTTTTTGCAGTTGTTTGTAGAGTTTATGTAGCTACCTGTAGAATTTCGTAGCTGAGAGAGTTTCTGGAACTTCCTGTAGAGTTTTTATAGCTATTTGTAGAGTTTTCACAACTACTTATATGGTATTTGTAGATTCATGTATAGTTTCTGTAGATTCCTGTAAAGTTTTTGTAGCTTCCTATATAGTTTCTACAGCTGCCTATAGAGTTTCTTCAACTACCTGTATGGTTTTTGTAACTTCTGTATAGTTTCCGTAGCTTCATGTAGAGTTTTTGTAGCTTCCTATAGAGTTTTGTACAGTTGCCTATAGAGTTTCCACAACTATCTGTATAGGTTCCGCATCTGCTATAGAACTCCATCAAATATATTGTAGCTTCTTCCAACAGATGATTTAATATTCAAACAAAATACATAGTACATTAATTCCCTCAATGTTAGTAAAAAATCAAATGAAATACTAAGACATGTAATGGAGAAATTACTTGACCATAAAAACATGCATATGACCATAAAAATGGATTTGTGCATGAATATGGATAAGCAAAAGGGATTATAGATGAGGTGAAATAATGATAAAAACATACTAAATACAAGGCCTATCATGGAAGCACCTACTCTCATTTTTGTATTCTTCAACACCAACTAGATGGAAGTACAAAATCCCTTTTTCATTTTCCAACACCAATTGGGAAGAAGCTCCATCTCCCTTTCCTTGTTCTTTCCTTCCACCTCAAAATGAATAAACTATATTAGAACTACTATTTTTTTTTTCTCTAATGTGTGGTTTGTTTTCTCTAAATTTTGCAACATAATGATCTGCGATCTATGATCATGCATTTTGGAACGTTTGTGGTTTGAGATCTTCTAGATATCTGAGCCTTAATTATCTATGACCTCTGACTGCAATATCAACACTTCTGTGCCTATGTCTTTTGGTACTTCTTCAATTTGTGATATTCTAAATATTTGAGTCTTGACGATCCACGATATGCGACTGCATCACTTTGACACTTTTGTGATCTATGTTATTCAAGGTGTATCTTTGTACATATCGATGCTAGGTACCCTTCAGGTTTTCACAGTGTCTGATTTTCTTCTATATTGATTTTGCACAACCAGTTCTCTGTCGTATAAATTTTTTCTAGAACAACAAGCCATTAATATGGCCTTCCAAAAAAAACAGATCATAATGTAGCCACGATCGAGCAGTAACCCAAGAACCAAGTGGACAATATCAACGAAAAACACCATACAAACAGTGCAGGAGAAACCTCAAGAAATACCAAGGCTTACCAGGATGAACGCCATCGTGGAGCCCTGTTTATGGTGTCCTTTAGCATAAAGCCATCGATTCGAGAGTCTACACAATAGAAAAACCCCAAAACGTTAAATTCTTACAGTTAATAAAAATAAAGATCAAATAATGGTGCATAAGAGATTTAGTTTTTTTTTTAAACTAATTTTCTTACCGAAGAGTGGATACCCGGTCGTAGTGGTGTTGTGAACAAAACCTAGCCACGTATAAAGGAACACCAAGTTTCAAACAAGCTCTATCAAGAAAAAAACCCACAACATGCAATGTGCAAGCCGAAAAAAAACCCACGATGAAGCAGAGTCAAATCCCACACTAGAAAATGGGCAATGAAGACAGATAACCCAATACTCTTTAAGAAAACTCAAATAAACAGTCAATACCACACTATAATGAGTCAAGAACCGTGCTCACACTATAAATTCCATGCTCACCGTACCAGTGCATGAAGGGTAGCACTTGTAGAGTCAAGGTAACGACAAGGGTAGCATTTATAGAGAAATGGTAACAGGGATAGAGGGCTCTCAAACAGAATGAAAGGCAATGGTCACATGAATCTCATACACAAAAGAAGAACAAAATGGCAAGGAGGCTTATACAGATTCAAGGGAGTGACAGTAAGGCCATGTGGCCATGAACCTGTGGCTCTTAATCTCCACTGCCATAGAAAGAAAAATACGTGAAAATGGGATTTTTTAGGGTTTTACAATAGTTTTATATTGAACCTCAAAGTCAACAAAACCTAACCAACAAGCATCAACCATGTGGATTCAGATATATTTGCGAAATGTGGGTTTTGGTATTATAGTTCGATACCTCTTTTGTAGCATCCTACACACAATAGCGTTTTATATAAAAACTATAATTACAACACTTTTCATAACATTCAATATATTATAACCCTAACGAATAATGTACGGAGGTGGTAATTACACTAAGGTATATATTCATGTTTTGTAATCTTAGAAATGGGTAAAAACTTATGTAAAGAATTCTTCAACTTTATTTGATTAATAAACAACAATTTAGGAGAAACCATAGCATTGTAAAAGACCTTGTATAAGACTTGATATTTTATGTTTGTGTTCTTGCAAACTTAGGATGATGTTTAGCTCGATTTTGTTAGTCTAGGTATCAAACTTAGGTTCGTATATCTCCCTTATGAGATGAAGATAATACGAAGGTTAAATTGGATGGATTTTATAGAAAATAATCCTTTTATTCTAACACAAAAATCAGTAATACTATAGTTTGAAGATATTAAAGTTGTATGATTGCATCTCTAGTTCGTAAGTACTAGAACAGTTAGTAAACTATCTTATGCACTAGGTTTTTATTTCCATATCTGAATGTCAGTCATTGTAATTTATGACTATATCTAGATTTTAGGTTTTCCTAAGTTGATTTAACTCGTTTATTGTTGAAAACAAATACTCTTGAATCACCTCAGAATCAAGTAATAAAGTATAAAAGGATCTTATATACAAATTACCTTTCACTAAAATTACATACAGGAGCTAACTGATAATAGATTGATAAAATTTAGATGAATGAGTTATAGTTGAAGCAAATGGAAGAACAACTGGATTATGTTCAGTTTACTAGACACTTATGTTACCAAAAAACTAATTAAAACATAAATACAAAGATCAACGATACCTCATTCATTTGATCAAAGCTATAAAATAAATAAATTTACTAACATTATATTTTATGCTAGTTGAGATAATAATCTCAATTTGGAAACTAGTGACAAAACGTCTTACCTGTAAAAGACCTGTAAAAGAAGCATCACTTCACTGCATTAGCTAAAAATAATAATTAAGCCCCGATCTCAACCGAAGTTCCTTCATATTTTCATAAAATAGTAAAAAAAAACTTAGCACTTCGTAATTAAATAGATGTTTCAATTCCTGTTGTTCCAAATCATAACCTGTTAAATCAAATCCTTAACAATGATTTATGAAAGCAAACAATTAAGTATGTAGAACTAGAAATTAACAAGAATCGATTATAGTTTAATCCTGTTAGGTTAACTGTTAACAGTTAAATGTTCCTCAGTAGTGACGATTGCAAACATTTAATGTCATATGAAATTTTTTAATTTTTTACGAATTTTTGGAGTATTACAAGTTCTTTGGGTGCAAGTGTCGGAATCACCCAAACTCCCTCCCAAATTATCAACGAAGGTTAACTTCCAAGTCTACCCTAGGAGCACTAGAAATATCCTTCCAATGCCACCTATGTAAGATCCTAGTAGACAAGATACTAAGGCTATCAATCATGGATAAAGTCCGACCTAAGAGTTGTTAGTCCAACCGAAGCACATGGGAAGGATAGCTAAGCCCAAAACTCAAGCAGTACTAGGTACCACATGGGGTGGGGAGAAGGTACTGGGTGAGTCCCAAAATGTGCAACAACTCTGGTGTATGCTTTACTTAGAAGAGTAGGGGTATCTCCAACAACTCAGTACCGTACGACCTCCTACTTGACTCCTGTGTGAG
The DNA here is from genome assembly GCA_001517045.1 of Pseudotsuga menziesii. Lineage (NCBI taxonomy): Eukaryota > Viridiplantae > Streptophyta > Pinopsida > Pinales > Pinaceae > Pseudotsuga > Pseudotsuga menziesii. The sequence goes on along the minus strand of LPNX010821520.1, from coordinate 313,614 downwards.
ATGAGCTTTCCAGTGTCTTTCTCACTAAAGTTGTATTTCCTAACAGATAGGAAACTATGTTTGAGTTTAAAGTTTTGGGAAATTAAGATATCCCTAACCCAAAACAATAGCCTAGACTAGTGTGTGTCATCCCTAGAAACAAACAACAACTAATAAATTTTAGATATTAAACGTTCATTTTAAAGGGTTGTTGATTAGTCAAAGGGGGTGGTGAAGGTCAAACCAATGGTGTTTTGACTCAATTTTGAAACAAAATGACTAATCAAAGATAAATGAAATGCAAAAATAAGAAAACTATTATCTTTCTTTTCCAAATAGAAATTTTAAAGCCACTAAAGAAAAAATTCTTTTTATTTTTTCAAGAATAATGATATGCAGTGCATTAAAGACAAAACCCTAATCTACATGCATATTAAAACAACAATAATTTTTTTCTTTTTCTTTTTATAAATGCAAAAGAAACACTTACCTACAAACTAAATTATGCAAATAACAAGAACAAAGCAAAAGGAACTCAGAGGTATCATCCACCAGACAGACTCTAGAATTCCCTAAAATCAGTATAAACCCTACTTGGAAGGAAGGATTGCATAAGAGACAAGTCCACTATTTTTCCATGTTGAATTTAACCAACCAGGAAAGAAGGAAACACAAACCAATAAGCTTCTGAAATCAGACAAAGATCACTAACAAAGGTTGGCCAGAAAGATGAGCCAAAAGTCAAACCAAGGAAAGCGGGTGGGGGGGGGGGGGGGGGGGGGTGAGCAAAGAGGAAAACTTAATTCTAAAAAAGGACTTATGACATAGATAAAGCTCACCTAATCAGGGATGACACAAACTCCCTAAGTTCATGGAGATGCATATGACCCCCAAAACCTATTAAACTACCCTGAACTAGCCAAAAAACCCACAAAAAGATGAAAAAGGGTTGTTTTGAGGCACTCGCAAGTTACGGTACTTCCAGGTTACGAGACACTCACATTTTCTAGTAATGTAGGTTGTGAGTACATCCAAGACTCACTTATTTCAGGTCTGGTACCTACGAATGGGTGGAGAAAGACCTAAAAAGGGACAAAAATTTCCTTAGGAAGGAAGGGGAGGTGTTATATAAGGCTGTGAAGGTGTTTCTAATTGGAAAGAGGGACTTGAAACCTTAAAAAATACTGCAAGGAAGACAAAGAAACCCCAAATAGACAAGTATTTCCCTAGCGGAGTCCACAGTTCTATAGTAGAGGAATGTGTTCCTATGATTAGGGTTTAAGAGGCCATCAACATACTCAAGTTGCAAGAGAGAAGCACACAATTCTGCAAGTAAATGTAAACAATATTTAGAGATTAGAATGGTTCATACCTTATTCAAATGAAGCTTGATCCAAGTATCCCTTCAATCATCCTCTTTCTCCTCTTCATCCAAGAGACCTGCAAAACAAATTATACCTTCCTCAAACCAATATGACCACATGTAAAGCAATGATAATCAAAGCAATATGAAAACCTAATCTGATTAACATAAAAATATGATCATAATCAAACATGAAACATATAAGACACATTTATTGGAAGAATAAGGACACCACATCTTTATTATACATGGAAGAAGTACAAGGATCTACCTTCTTGAAGCTAGGCACGTAACGAAACCTTGATCTGGCTCTATTGCTTCTCTTCTCGAAGGAACTCATACTCAAAGCTCTGGAACATAAGGAGATAGATTCTAGGGTAAAGGTTGTTGGAATGAGAGTCCCAATTCTTCTAGAATAAATGAAAAAGTTCAAGTCCCTTCTCATGGACCTCTCTCTCTCTATTTATACATTTCTGAAGAGATAGGGTCAGTTACAAGTTCCTAATTCAGTTCCATAACCTCCTAAACTACCCGTAAATTTATATCTTTCATATTTTTATTATTTTTTGACGACTATGGGATGTATTTGTGGGTACCATGAAGAAAGAGTCACAAATAGAGGTGAAACTCATAGGTATGCTTCATAAAAGTCATGAATAGTTCAAAGATTATCATTTTAGGGTCTTTCTAAGAATTTCTAGGATTTGGAGTATTCAAGAGAATTTTTCCTCACTTGAATACCTTTCCAACGGTGTAGATAAGAGGTGAACAGAGTTACAGAACTCCATATATTGATCCTCCAAGTTAGGTGTTTTTTCAGTGACATTTCTGAAGTGTCGCCGTGGAAGTGTGGACATGTGACGAAATCATGGGAAATTGGTCACAGGTGGAGAGTGTGTCATTTTGGCCTATAACACTAGGGATATTAGTGCTTTCAACTTTTTCATGTTGAAATTCCTAGGGGTAAGTAGTCTCTTATTGGGGAGTTGAAACTTATCCATCGTGTATTTCTTCTTTCCTTGGAGACAATACAACTTCAATCACTTTTGTTTTATTTGTTTCTAGTTTATCTTCAAGAATTTCCTTTTCCCCTTGTCATGGGTTTTGGATACCTCTTGATTTTGATCTTGTGAATTTCCATTTTTCTCTTCTTACATGATTTCCTCCATAATGGAGAGGAGAGACTTTCTAATATATGTGACAATATTGGCCAAGTTATCATCTTTTTCTATGAGGATAGGTGATGTATTAGTCTTAGTTGGATTATATGATTCTCTTTCTACCCCTTTATCCTCAACATCTATAAAATCATCTTTGTTTTCATCAGTGTGACCAAGCTCAAATTATATAACTATCTCAGTTTCTTCATGTCGACCATCCTTATTCCAACCTGAAAGATCCTATTCTATGAGGTTTTCACTTTCTTTTGGCTATGGAATTTCCTCTAAATATCTATGCTATTCTCCAGGAAGTATTTCAATTTATTGGTTTTCCTTTTGGTTGAATCCAGATGGAATCTCCTTAATAGTATCTTCATGATTTTCTCCTATAGATATTAGCCACTCAGGTTTTAGAAAAATTGCTTCAACCCCCAAATCTAATATTTTGGGTGTTTTCTCAAGCTGAATACAATATTTACTACATTTTCCTTACTTTCCTAGACCTTGAATTCGTTCATACCCCATAGAAATCATGTTGGTAATTCCTTTTGGGTACTTATTTTCCTCTTTATGGGATGAAGGGATAATGATTTCTATCTTTGAATATTATTCTTCTTATCTGTTGCTTTTGGCAAACTTTGACACTAGTTCAGTCCCTATTATCTCTTCTTGATCCTTTGACCATGTATTAGGGTTCTACTTTGGTTCATCTTCTGCATGGTATTCTTCATATAGATCATGTTTTTTTTAATCTTTGGGGATAGACAAATAGAGACAATTTTCCCTTTTTAGGTATATCTCATTCTCCACCAAGCCCCTCTCCTCTTTCTATTGGCAATGCCATTTTCCATGGCATATTCATCACATATTCTTTGCAATGGAGTTATAAATTTCATTTCTTCCTCATAAACATGAGCTCCCTTTGGCCTATAAGAAGTATAATAAAGAAGGGATTCGGAATCTCCTGGAGTGGGTTCAGGAAAGGATTGAGCTTCTACTTCAGTTGGATTTTCATGTTCTTGAATGAGTTTCTATACCTCTTCAAAAGTATATTTGTTTTTCAATATTTCTATTTCTTGTTTGGGTAGTGATCTTCAGGGTTTCTGAGTTTCCTTCCCTTCTCTACACCAATGATATAAAGGATCATACTTACATGAGATATCTAATTTCATACCCAATTCTTAAAATGTAGCTTCAACTTGTTTGATGGCCTTCTTATCACTGATGGCATAACCACCCATAAATATTGGAAAGGGGTATCTCCCTCTTTTCTTAGATCTCAAGAAATGAATCTCATCCACTTCCATCCACTGCTTGAAATATTCAAAGATGAATGTCCTGGGGGTGAGTAACTTGGGAAACATGTGAGGAGGATTCTCAGTGATGTATAGTCTGATCATTGTATAATAATTAGATAGAAACCAATATCCTCTTTTAACAATTTCACATAGCTGTAAGTAGGATTTGATTTCAGGGGGCATGCATGAAAGTTTTGCTCCAGTGATTAGAAAAAGGGCCTTATATATAAATTGGCAAAAAAATGGGTCCAAGTAATCCCATCATTTTTTTCTTTCTTTATCCAAGAAACTGAGTCATAGATTCTATTTGGGATGATTTATTTGTTTATATGGATACCAAGGTCTTCAAAGTACTAATATTGGTGAAACAATAACAAGTATACAAGGTAAAAATAATACATGAAAACTCCCCAGTATCTTTAAACTATGCTAATTGGAATTTAATTCCGGTGTATAATGCCTTTGCATAATTGAATTTGGTAACTTGGAGATGATAAAAAATATCGAGCATTATTACCATTCCCTCATCTAGGTCTTTATCATTGTCCCTACCAAAATTTATGGTGAAAGATGAGGCAATTTCATGCTTCCAAGGTGACAGATTGACAAGCTTCCATGCTTGTAGAGGAGTTGGGATATCCTTGTGGGAGTATACCATCCATGCATGTACCTGGGCCTTCCTTTTTTTATTGAATACAAGATAAAATATTTGTTGGTATTCAATATAAATAAGCTTTCAAGTGGGTATGGTTTCTAAAATAATGGAGACTAGGGAAGTTGAGACTTAAAAATAGGGTTTTTGGCCATCACTATTGTTATAGTTGATTTTACCGCACATGGTTGATCACAAATTTATGGCCTTCCTTGTCCCTCTACAGACTCTTTATACCCCATGGACTCATATTATAATTTTATGCTCCAATTTCATCACTAAAAAACACCTTTTTATTGTTGTACACGACTTTTAAACCCATACTCACGTGTACACGCGACTTTTGACCTCAAACCCACGAACATCGGGATGTGTGCATAAGTCAAAATATTTTTGGAGTTTTCTTCATAGCAGTCCAAAGATCCTAACTCTTGGAATTCCATATTCCTTCAGATCGCTTGGATTCAACCCTACATTACCCCTTTGGAGCGCTATATAAGGAAACCCTTGGATACATTGAAGAGCAAAGAAACTATAGCCCATTGTTGTGAGAGTTTGCACATACTTGAGTCTGTATCCCTTTGTACATTTAGAGCACTTTTTTTTCTTCCCAAGCTTTCCTTTTATTGTGAGATTTTTATCGAGAGATGGAGGATTGAGGTGGTGGAGGACTCTGTTTCTCCGATTCGTAAATGTGCCGACAAAGGTTGTCACTATTGTAATCTCTGATTTTATTAATAGAAATATATTTTCTTGTCCAACTATGTGAATTTGAATATGAATATTGAATACATGGATGTATTCAATTGCTTATACATTATTGAATATATATCCTAGAGTAGGTCTAACACATTATTATAGAGCATGCGTGTCTTGTTTGTTGTTGTTGAGAGCGAATTGCTAACACAAGCATGAATTAGAAAGCTCAACGGGGATCTACTTCAACCTTCTAGAACAAGGTACGATTCGGTATCCCTTAGTGTTAGATGTTTGGTTTCTCTTTCATATTGGGAAATATTGATTTCTAGCATCAAAGTTGTCTGTTGTGGTACACCCCAAGCCATAGGAAGTTTCTCCCCGTAACAGAATTGGCGACTGTACTAGGGATGTTCCTTGTTTTTGTTTGGGGTTAGGGGCAGAATGTGCTTGATATTATTGAATTGCTCTTTGTTCCTCCCTGTTTTTGTGTTGCATTTAGTGGTATGTTCATTAATTGAAACACACCTAGTTTGGTTTGACCCTTAGCCTTATTTTTACCACTTTCTTCTCTATATACACAGGTTTTTGGCTAAAAGTCACGTACATACATAGGTTTTTTGCCAAAATTGGCATATACATGCAGGTTATAGGACAAAATCCACGTATACATGCAAGTTTTTGGCCAAAATCCACGTATACATGCAGTTTTTTGTCCAAAAGTCACGTAGATATGCTGAGGTTCTTTATACAGTCGTGTATGTCCTCCCTTTTGGTTGAGTTTGATGTTGTGGGAAGTTTTTGGGTGGGTTGTGAGTATGGCTGGGTCTTCCTGGGTTCTAATGTTGTCTGTTGACTACTTCTGTTGTGACTAGAAACCATTTTCTTTTTCATTGATTTTTCTTTGAAATAGTTCTAGTCATTTATCTTTTTGTTTTTCCATTAGTGCATTACTTGTTTTGTCTCTGTGTCTTGTTGGGCTTGTGTTTTATACTTGCTGCAGAGACTGAGAGTTTTAAATGACTTTTATTGCATTTTCATTCTTTTATATTGAAAATACAAAATAGTTGCATTCTTATTTACATTTCACTTATGTATTTAAGGAGGTACTTGCATTGGATTGCTTGGATGAGAGTTGTATTTAGGCTTTCATATAGGAAGGATTGCATTGGAATTTGGAAAGGAATGATTTTTATGCATATCATGTAGTGGCATAACCCACTTTTTATTCTACAATATCGCATTTGGAATTGTTTGTTAGGTGTGCATATTTATTTCACTTCTAAGTCATAACTTCATAAGTTGCATGCCCATTTCCCTTTGAGTAATCACAGCCAATTATAATTGAAACACTTTGATAAAATGAATTACACTCTTTTCTTTTATAGGGTGCATCAACAAAATTAGGTTTTAGGGTCTTAGAATAGTTCATTTTGATTCAATTATCCAAGGACACTAAACAAAACAAGTAGGTTTCTATCCAAGTGAGAGTGAGAAATCCTTGGTATAATCAGTGATTCTCAAGAGGCTCCTCTTACAAAGGAGTTAAGCATGAGGAAACGCACACGATTGTGATTGGGATATCCCTTAGTCACTTTTGTGAGCGTTGAATATATTTCCAGGATCGTATTCGTATCTGGGGGCTCTTTCGAGATTTTCAGGCTTTGCTACCCTACCCATACAGTCAATCTCACCTATGAATGTCATCCTGATCATTGATTATATTGGGGTGGACTTAGTTTCCTTACCTATGTATCACAGGGGGTATTTGTAGAGGTTATTCTATAGGTTCCCTGACCAAGTAGGGGTCAGAAAATGCAATCTCTATATGCATTGAAGCTGAGGGCCACTATAATTGGTTACATACCTATGCTTGTAGTGTATGGGAGTTTTGAGCCTCTCCTAAGAGAGACATACTTGATCCATTTGAGAGCTCACATATTCTTCCCTTGGTTTGCTTGTATTTTGACTGTAGACTCTCTTAGGAGTGTGCTCTTTGTGCGCTAGTGTGATTTTTGGATCATGGGTTCTTGAGTATATTTATGTTCTCTTGAGTTCATTTCCTTTTATGTTTGGCATGCCTAATATTACTACTTGTATCTCAGAACTGTCTCCAAGTCCTAGTGCAGACCTTGGCGTTGGACTGGGGGTACCAAAACCCCTTACCTTGCTCATAGATTTGGGAGTGGTCATATTCCATGACCCTCTACTCCATTTGTGGAGGATTTTCACAACTCCCTCGGTCCGGTCTTAACACTAGTATTCACCCTTGTGGGGGTGGTAATGGATACATGAACATTCGGTCTACACCTTACACTCCTTTCTTATGTTTGATCATCCACCGCATTGTTTCCTTTTTATATAGTTGTCATGATCAATCCTCCCTATATCCTATAGTTGGAATCTTTACTGACTATTTCTAGTTGTTTTGGACTAATATTGTTGTCATGTAGGGTCCATTTTTTGTACACTCTCTCCAAGGGATTTGATCCGTTCATTCCCATGACAGGTATAATTTTGAACTGGAATATAGGTTAGGACTCCACATTTGCTTGCATTATGCATTTCCTTATGACCATTTCATCTTGACCTTCAATATGAACCCATTCCATAGTTTCATGAAACCTTCATGCTGCTGTTAGAAGTGACATTGTGTGAATGGTAGAGCTTTCCTATACATGGGTGCCCCAGTTAGATCCTCTTTTCCATTTGGTGCCCATGCTAACATTTCTTGTTTAGATTGTGGGAGTCCCTTTTTAGTCCTGCCATGTCTTTGAGCAAGAGATTCATACTCATGTGGAACTTTATGCTTGCCCTTCCCTGGGACTCTCTTGTATATATCAAGTTGTAATTGCATTTTCATGAGTTTTTCTTTCCTTCTTGAGCTTTATGAAGTATCCCTGAATTTGATTTATCAGCCATATAACCCGAGCTTGTCTCATGTCTAGCCAAGAATATATTTTTTAGATATATTTTGTAGCTTAATCACCCCTTTCACTGGAAGGAGAGCTTCCCTTGAGTGTCCACATATCTCCTTGCATTGAGCATGTTGAAATATTGTAACTTCGAAGAATATTCTATATGTATTTCTTTGTGGTCCCAGATGGTCATACCGGGAGAACCACTTGTATTACTTTGTACCCCGATGCTCCTAATAGGAAGAACTAATAAGAGTCATGAGGCAGTCCCCTCTAATTGTAAAGGTGGGTCATTAGCACCCCAGTGTGGTTACTTGAGCCTACATGTGTAACTCGAGCCTGCATGATTAACTCGAGCCTACATGACATATGAGTTAACTTAAGTGAATGGATGAATATAAATAGAGGTGTAGTGCTCCTCATTTGAGACACACACACTCACTTGAGTAGCGCACTTATGGAGGAGAGAAGTAATTGGAGAAGGAGGAGGATAAGGTTTTTGATCTCCTTGTTGGTTTTACCTTTTTTACCTTTTTGGGGCATCTATATTGAGGAAGCTTTTGCAAGGTTTTTCCCTTTAGGGTTTTCCCAGGACAAATCTGTGTTGTTCTTGTGATACTGTTTCTTTCAGTAATCCTATTTATATGCTTTTGCTATGGAAATGAAATTAAATACTTATGTTTTTAGCTAATCATATAAAAATTTAACATGGTATCAGAACCACCCTGAATAGGACAGCTTTCACAAGGCAAAATAGCTCTCCCTCTCTCCCCGGAAGAAATTAGGGCTTCTTGCTAAAGAGGAGTTTTTGAGTGAGCCTGGCATAGGATTTCTCTCCTCATAAAAATTCAATTTTAGAGACCTGGATCAAGATTTTTGGTTGGATGAAACTCCGAGAAAGTCAAACCCTAGTTTGACCCCAAGCTAGAAAAACCCTAAATACTAAAACGGCTATGTTTTGGTAATATCGCTATATCCAGAGATTGGAGAATATTCACGTGCTAAAAATTTCAAAGGCCTAAGATAAACTCTTGATTTACACTTTTTCCAAAATTCAGCCTCATATTCGCAATATTTTTGGATATATGATCCCTCCAAGTTAGGGTTCCAGCCTCTTCCAGAATTCATCCCTAAACAGGACACCTGGGGACAATTGATATAGCTTGGGCTGCAGAGGTCCAAATTGAATTCCTGAAGATGATATAGAAATATAATGGATTGTACTTTCTCTGGTCCGAATTTCAGAACCAGAAGATGAAACAGTAACACGTGGCAGTCCATACAACTTCGTTGTTCTGAACAATCCTGTAACAGGTCACCGTGGGAAAAGTATCATAAATCCCAATTGGTGAAACCAATGCTGATGAAATCTATGGTGTTGGATCAGTGATATGTTAGGTTACCTCAGTGAAAAGGTTTAGACACATAGGAGTAGGAATTTCTGATATATCATAGAAACAGTGATAGGAATTTCTGTAGAAGAAATTGGAAAACTAGGGCTTCCTATTCCAGGAGCTTCCCTCCACTGTTTTCAGAAAAGGAGTACATTAGACAGCTCCATTTGAAGATATATGTATTTCTATCCAATCAGATCTTAAATATTCCAAGTTTTGAAAATTATGGTTTCTCTAACAAACCCTAAATTAGCTAGCTTTGGAAGCAGGACGAACACCTCAAATCGTTAAGATCTAATCTTTTGCTATTTGCATTTGAGGTTCTCATTTCAAAGTGATCTATCACATCAGATTGATGATAAGCTTGGTAAAGTTGACAACTTCCAAGCATGGAATTTTTTTATCTTTTTAAAAAAAATGAATTGGACACCTACATAAGTAGAGAGGTTCCAGTTCCATACGGAGATGAGGCTCAAAGCCTTACATAAGAAGAACTTGATCAAGGCCAAGAAGATCATTGTTGATTCAATCACGGATCAAATTGTACCATAAGTGTCTTCTCTAAAGAGACTGAATATGTTTGATTCCTTGATCAATCTATTTGAAGATAAAAACTTAAATCAGAAGATGGCTTTGAGAAAACCGTTGAAGAATGCGAAGATCCAGAATGCAAAACAACTTGAAGCAGTAGAAGAAGAAGTGGAGAATGCAGAAGTGGTGATAGCCACCTTGAATGGCCTCCCAGGATCATGGGATTCATTCATGTAAAGAATTCATGCTAGAAGGAATTAATTGCTTTCAGCTCGACTCATAAGAAGAGAAGAAGAATATGGGAGCAATTTAAGATCAAGCTCTCACCATTCAAAGAAGATCCCTCAAGCGATGACGAATATGAAGAACTCAATTCTTTAAGAACCTCTTATTCATCTTATCATTTGGATAAGAAATGATGATTTCATGAATGAAGAAGATGATAAAGTATAATTATCAAGATGGAGTCTACCCACGAAACAAATAAAATATAAGTATTCAATTGTCATTTCATGATATTGTTTTGTTATACATTTGACTATATTCAGTTGATGTGTTCTGCATGATAGATTGTTTGCATTAATGACTATATAATACTAATATGCATGTGATGGGTAAGTAGCTCATGGTGCTATACAACTCTCCATTGCTACTTATCAAACCTCTTTGCTGACATATTGGATTAGTGCACAATCTCAATGATGTCATGGTAGAGATGGAAGGCATCTACAAAGTTTATGTGAGATATGGATGAATGTTGTATTGTCTAAATAGTTACATGATGCATAAGAATTTGTTTTTTTATGAAATAGTTATAACCATGCAACTGGTGCATTTGAATTGTAGGAAAGGTCCTGTACAACCTCCTACAAGAAAAGAAGGATGAGACTTGTTCCGAAGAACAAGTGATGACAATTCAAGATTCACTCCAATAAACATGAATCTAAAGCTCCCAGGGTTAGAGACACCATGACGGAAGAAAGAGCTTCAGAGAGCAGTAGATCCACCTTGAAGGATGAAGACCACCATGGGTACAAGAGATAACTCAAGATGAAGAAAAGAATGCTATGAAAGAAGGTATGATCAAAGAATAACAGTTGATCATGGGGAATGATGTATACGATATGATTTCGAGACATAAAGGGAAGTATGTAGTATCTTTCATATGGATCTACAAGAACAAGTGTACAAATCAAGGTTCGTGATTTTCCTCAGAAAGAATAGACTATGATATGACATACTCTATTGACCAGTATATATCAAGCATAGAACCACCTATACGGATTGAATCTAGGGAAGATGATACTCCACTTCAGGGGGAGTGACTACAGAAAATTATATCTGAGTTCGACATGGTACGACATTATGGATAGCTTCATGATGGATCGATACTTTACCAAGAGTAAAGTGGGTTCCAACCTTCAAGGTTGAATGCAGAAGACTAGGATATGTTGATGACCTAAGAATACAAACTTATAGAAGATGTTATGATACTAGAATGATGTTTGGGATATAGTACTCAAACCAGAAAGCAAGAATGTGGTATCTTCCAAATGGAATTGCAAGATAAGATATGTTGCTGATAGAAGTAAGGTAAGACTTGTGGCTAGAGGTTTAATTATGAAGAGACACTTACTCCAGGAAGCAAGGTACATTTCCTTCAAACCTATCATGGTAGTTTCTTCCATGATGAAGTAAAGACAAGCCTTCCTTAATGGTATGATTGAGTAAGAGTTTTACATCGAATAATCACGAGGATTTGAAGTTGAAGACAGATGGAATCAGGTATGCAAGTTGAAGAAGGCCCTCTATGGCCTGAAGCAAGCTCCCAGAGCTTGGTATGGAAGAATAGATAGCTTCCTGATGAGCATGGGATTTGCCAAGAGTAAAGTCGATCCTAACCTTTCCTACAAGGTTGTAGAAGATGAACCTGTCATTCTATTACTATATGTGGATGACTTATTCTTGACAGGGAATGCGAAACAGATCATGGAAAGCAAGAAGAAACTAGTAGAAGAATTTGAGATGAAAGACCTTGGGTTAATGCATTATTTCCTAGGTCTGGAAGTATGGAAAAGTTCAAAAGGAATATTTCTCAACCAGGGAAAGTATGCGTTAGAAATATTGAAGAGATTCAATATGTTGAAATGCAAAGTCATGGCCACACCCATGGACTCCAACCTGAAGTTGTTAGCTGATGACTCATTAGAGTTAGTGGCTGTGACTCACTACAAATAGATCATTGGGTCATTGATGTACTTAACAAATACCAGACCAGACATTTGTTTTTTTGTGAACACCTTAAGTCAATATCTTGTTCAACCAAGACAGGTTCACCTAGTAGCTGCAAAACATGTGATGAGATATCTAAAAGGGACTATAGACTTTGGTCTATATTATGATGGTAGCCATGAGTATAGATTGTATGGCTACACAGATGCAGATTGGGATGGAAGTATCTCAGATAGGAAAAGCACATCAGGTAGATGCTTTTGTTTGAGGTCTGCTATGAGTTCATGGTTTAGCAGGAAACAACCTAGTGTTTCTCTTAGCAGGGTTGAAGCAAAATACATAGCCGATTGCTCTACTAAGTCGTGAAGCCATATGGCTTCAGAAGCTGATATCAGGTCTCTTTGACTTGAAGATGGATACTACAATGATTCTATGTGATAACCATAGTTGTGATGACAAAGAACCCTGTGTTCCGACGTAACACATAGAAATCCGGTATTTCTACATACAAGATAAGATGCAGATGATGATACTGTAGATGCAGATGATGGTGATTCAGTATTTCTATACTGAATATAGAGATGATGATGTTTCATTATTCCCATACTGAAGATATAGATGATGATGATTTCAGTATTCCCATACTGAAGATATAGATGATGATGATTTCAGTATTACCATACTGAAGATATAAATGATATTTCAATATTCACATACTGGAGATACAAATGGTAATAGTTCAGTATTCACATACTGAAGATGTAGATGATGATGGTTTGGATGATGGTGTATTGACGAAGCCTCTGCCTCGAGTGGAGTTCAAACACTTTCGAGAAAAGCTTGGTGTTGTTCAAAAAGACCTTCCTCGAAAGGGGGAGTAGTGATGTTGTAGTGGCATTGTATCATCCCTGGGAATTTTCCCTAAAGTGATCCAGATACCTCGATCCTCGAGAATGAAGAAGGATTGTATCATCCCGGGACATCTGTCCACAATATATTCAATGACCTCGGTCCTCGAGAACGTGGTGGAATTGTATCATCCCTAGGCACTTACCCTAAAGTGATCCGGAGACCTCAGTCTTCAAGAACGAAGAGGGATTGTATCATCCCGGGACATCTGTCCATAATAGATCTGGTGAACTTGGTCCTTG
>LPNX010821520.1:270013-299976 GCA_001517045.1 Pseudotsuga menziesii | reverse complement strand
TAAAGTGATAGGGACTGATTCTCCCGTAATCAATCTGGTGGCTTTGGTCCTCGAGAATGTGGTAGGATTGCATCATCCTTGGACTTAGTCCTAAAGTGATAAGGATTGATTCTCCCATAATCAATCTGGTAACTTTGGTTGTTGAGAATGTGGTGGGATTATATCATCCCTGGACTTTAAGTCCAAAAGTGATCCGAAGACTTTTTGTCTTTGAGTTGTGGATTGTAGGTTGTTGCTGATGATGATGATGACGTACTGATCGAAAGATCAGAGTATGATGATGATGACATACTAATCGAAAGATCAGAGTATGATCATGATGACGTACTGATCTAAAGATCAGAGTATGATGATGACGCACTATGATTATGATGTTTTTGATCGAAAGATCAGAGTATGTTGATGATGTTTATGATCGAAAGATCAGAGTATGATGATGATGTTTCTATGTTGATGATGTTTTGGATCGAAAGATCAAAATATGATGATGATGATGTTTCTCTGATTCAAAGATTAGAAGTTGCTAATGATGATGATGTTCTCTGATCGAAAGATCAGAATATGATGATGATGATCTTTTCTGATTGGAAGATCAGAAGATGCTTGTGATTATGATGTTGCTGATGATGATGATGTTTTCTGATCGAAAGATCAGAATGTGATGATGATGAGATCCTGATGATGATGATGATGCCGTATTATCAAAGTATGATGATTATGACGTGCTGATCGAAAGAGCAGAATATGATGATGAGTTGATGTTAGAGTATGATGATGTTCGATTGATGATGTTTCTGATTGAAAGATCAGAGGCTGATGATAATGATGATTCTGATTGAAATATCAGAGTATTATGATGATGATATTTTGATGCTGATATTTTGATGTTTTCATGATGATGTTTCTGATCGAAATATCAGAGTATGATGATGATGTTGTTGCTGATCGAAAGGCCAAAGTGTTGAAGAAGATGTTGCTAATTGAAAGGTCAAAGTGCTGAAGATGATGTTGCTAATTGAAAGGTCAAAGTGTTGAAGATGTTGCTGATCGAAAGGTCAAAGTGCTAAAGATGTTGCTTCTGATTGAAGAGTCAAGATGCTGAAGATGTTGCTGATCGAAGCGGTCAAAGTACTGATGATGCTGAAGACTAAAGATTGAAGATAGAGACTACATGATGTTGAAAAGCTTCCAATGATTTATAGATGTATCACCCTGATGATATTGATGATGTCCTCTATCTCTCTTCTATTATTGTTGTTGTTGATGTTGTTATAGAATACCCTTCTCGTTAAGGGGGAGTGTCGAAATATTGTAACTTCAAATAATATTCTATATGTATTTCTTTGTGGTCCACGATGGTCCTACCGGTAGAACCACTTGTATTACTTTGTACCCTGATGCTCCTAATCGGAAGAACTAATAAGAGTCATGAGGCAGTCCCCTCTAATTGTAAAGGTGGGTCATTAGCACCCCAGTGTGGTTACTTGAGCTTACATGTGTAACTCGAGCCTACATGATTAACTCGAGCCTACATGACAGATGAGTTAACTTAAGTGAATGGATGAATATAAATAGAGGTGTAGTGCTCCTCATTTGAGACACACACACTCACTTGAGTAGCGCACTTGTGGAGGAGAGAAGTAGCTGGAGAAGGAGGAGGATCAGGTTTTTGATCTCCTTGTTGGTTTTACCTTTTTTACCTTTTTGAGGCATCTATATTGAGGAATATTTTGCTGGGTTTTTCCCTTTAGGGTTTTCCCAGGATAAATCTGTGTTGTTCTTGTGATACTGTTTCTTTTAGTGATCCTTTTTATATGCTTTTGTTATGGAAATGAAATTAAATACTGATGTTTTTAGCTAAGCATATAAAAATTTAACAGAGCATAGGCATGTTCCACTACTTGGAACTAGTTTTCTTGTCCCCAGATACCCGTCTCCTCCTATATTTGTACTATAAATCACTTTTATTCTTTTTCAACCTTTTGAAAATATCTGAAAAAGTCCAAAAAAATTTAAAAAAAAAAACAAAAAGCCAGACAGGAAAAGATGTTATCTTTGGTAGCAGTCGAATCATGTCACCTTCGAACATAGAAATTTATATCACATCCATTGGTTGGGTTATTAGTTTGACTTTAGGAGCTGTACTCATTACTCTGAGTTTATCTACACTGATTGGTTAAGCTTACAGTCCCTATGGAGCCTATGTTGATGCCTCCTATTTTAGGGAGATCTCCCAGTTTGCATATCGAGTCCATGATGCCTACCTTCAGTCACCATTCGCCTTTATGCTCTTGTTTGAAGGAAGTTGAATCCTAAGTTGACCATTCCTCACTTATCTTGACTTTGTATGTTGGCCATTCCCAGTACAGTTACTGGTTCGTGAACATCTTGTTCAAGTTCCTCCACACTATACAACATTGTTGAGTACCTAATGTTGCTTGATGGTGGATGCCTTACTGCCCTCCCTCCAACGGATTCCTTTCCATCGAATTCAGATCATTTATTCTGGAATAGGAATCTAGAGCCATTTGAGTGCCTTGAGACTTACAGTCATCAGTGGTAGGTTCGCTTGCCATTGACATTTTTTGGAATACATCAATGTCCCCTGATCGATGGGTTCTTCCAAGTTTTCGACCTCAACACATTTATTCACACTTTTTAGATTGCACTTTGTACCTTGATTCCCATTTTCACATCGCTCGGTGATCTCACGTCTGTCAATGGTATACATCAATAACCAGTAATCGGATGATGGAATACTCTGTTTGACCTCGACACATCTATTCGCATAGTAGGACATGTACTCATAGCAGTTCGTGTAGAAGACCTTCCAGCTTGGTGGCATTCCATATAAGCTTCCTCCTTGATCATGTCAGTGTTCATGATATTTCATCTCTCGTGATTTGAATCCAGTGTATATCAGATATCATCCACTATGGAGATATTGATCCATTGTATATCTTCAACTATTATGGAGATCTTGATATGTTGTATATCTTCATGCGTATTCATGGCCATTGCACTCTTATGTGTCCGAGACTGCTATATGCATTTGTAGTCATATGCAGAGAATGATTATTGTATTGTACTGATGAGTGGCTGGTTCTTCCACCTGGGTCTTCATTACTCCACTTCTGGGATGGATTTTATAATATATTTCGGCCATCATGTTACCCCTCTGACCTCACACAGTAGGGGGCATATGTTATAGTTGATTTTAACACGTGGCTGATCATAGATTTATGGCCTTACCTATCCCTCTGCAGACCCTTTAGACCCAATGGAATCATATTTTACTTACATGTCCCTATTTATTGTTGTACGCGACTTTTAAACCCATACTCATGTGTACACACAACTTTTGACATAAAACCCACGTACATTGGGATGTGTGCATAAGTCCAAATATTTTCAGAGTTTTCCTCATAGGAGTCTGGAGATCCTAGCTCTTAGCCTTCCATAGGCCTTGAGATCGCTCGGATTCAACCCTATATTACCCCTTTGGAGTGCTATATAAGGAACCCCTTGGATACAACGAAGAGGAGGAATTGAAGAACAATGAAACTATAGTCCGTTGTTGGCACAATTTGCATATACTTGAGTCTACATCCCTTTGTCCCTTTGGAGCAATTTGTGTTCTTCCCAATATTTCCTTTTCTTATGAACTTTCTATCAAGAGATGGAGGATTGAGGCGGTGGAGGCCCAGGTGGAGGACTCGGTTTCTCCTCCAATTCATACACGTGCCAACAGAGGATGTCACTATTGTAATCTCTGATTTTATTAATAGAAATATCTTTTCCTGTCCAACTATGCACATTTGAATATAAATATTGAATCCATGTGTTAAAGCCTATTTTTTGCTTCTCATTTTAAAGCATTTACGTGTTTTTTGAAACATGGTTTTGTTCATTTTTAAATTTGGATTTTAGGTTACTTTTAGCCTTTTCTTTGATTGTTATGTTTGTATTTAGGTGACTTCATAGATTTTTTCCAATTTTGGCTTTACCTAGCAAGATTTATAATTTTTAAGGCCTTGTAGAATGTTTATATGAATTAAAGGTCCTAAAAACTATCATAAAGTTTTATTCTAAGTCACTTAAACAAAGTTAACCCTTTGTTGTGAAGTGTATTTTTGAAAATTATTGAAATAGGAATTCTTGTAGCGCAAGCCCGAAAAAGTTAGACATGCGCGCTACAAGAAAATAGTGCTATCTGAAAATCATGATTTTTGGTTCAAAGTTTTGGAAATTCGCACATAGGAGAGGTCATTCACAGTTTTTAATGGGTTTGATATATGTTCTCGGCCAGAGTGATCATTGTGACAGGTGTTAACAGTTCAAGCAAGCAATCATTAGGGTAAGTTGCGGTGGTCTGGAAATTATGATACAGACTAGTGGAGCATTGATAATTATCCATGATGAGAAAAATTCGCCTTGAATTATGCATCTCCTGAGGTGCATGAAGAGCATACAAGTTCGTGGAAAAGTTTTGGCAGTTTGTAATCAAGGTTTGAAGAAGGTTGGTAATTTAGGGCTTTGAAGGGAGACTGTTTGGCACTATCGTGGCGGTTAGAGGAGGATTAAAGAATGAAATTGGACACCTAGCAGACATGAAAACACATTTCTAGTAGCTGAATTCACTATTCTGACATGTAGGAGGCGAATTGCTATCATATTCCATGTATTTGGGTTTTCATTGACAGGAGATTAATTATGGAATTTAATGAAGAATGCTAGTATATAAACCCAATTGATGCTAAATGTTGAATTTTCTCTGTCAATAGAATTAAGAAACTATGAGTCTAAGTGATAAAATTCAGTTTAGGGGTTTAGTTTCCCAACATATCATTGTCTGTCAAAATTGCCAAGATATGAATAGAGTTAGAGTTATTTACTAAAAGAAGTAATTTGTTCGATCATTTAAAATGAAGGGGAGTGGGAAAACAAACAGAGCTGAACCCTGAAACATGTCTTGGGTTCAAGCTTTCCGAGACTGTGCAAGATTGTTCTTAGAAGAAGGATGGTTAAGCTTTTTTGAGAAAATTTATGGGTATCACACAGAGGTCTCATATAAGTTTACTTAGTGTTTGGATAAAGATATTATTACTTTTGACACCTTGAAGATTGATTTGACCAAAGAACTGATAGCAGAAGCTACAGGGATCCCAGATGAAGGTGAATATTGGTTTTAAAAAGTACCTTTTACCTTTGATGCACATAATTACTTACTTCGAGTTGTGGTTGCAGATTGGGTTTAAAGGAGTACATATCCGGAAATTCAAACCAGAATGGAGAGAGCCAATAAAAATTCTGCATAGTTATATTACTTGTGAAGGAAGGTTTGCATTTGTTTTTAAGTATCATTTCAGGTTTTTGTAGCATCTTAACCATGAAGCAAAGATGAATCTTCCTTTTTTTTCCTTAAAAGTCTACAAAATATGTCTAGCACGGTAAAGGAACATCAAGACCGTACTAAACAATATATATTTCATCATGGGCTAATAAAGCTAATCATAAGTATTGTGCTACGAGAGAAGGAGAAAACATGGGATTATTTTCTATTTTGGTCTGGATTTCAAATAGAGAAGGAAGATCAAGCTCAGAAAAGACAGTTCAATAAAGGTCAGAATTTAGTCAAGAAAATAAAAAAGAGAGTCACAGTCAATATTGAAGAGGATAATGTACCCAAAAAATCTATGACTCAAGGAGATGAAAATGTTGAAGTTGAACAGCAGACCAATATTGAGGAAAATAAAATTTCAAAGGCAGGAGTGAAAGATGTGGAGCCTGCAGAAGATACTCTTCATGTAGAACTAAACCAAGAAGTAAAGGAAGATGTAAAAGAATAGGAACAAGTTCCTATTACAGTGCAGTCTGAAGATGAGGAACAGTCATTGTCTAATGAAGCTAAGGGTGACATTGAACAAGATGTACAGAAACAGTCTGAAGAGGGGGTAATGTCACGAGGGATTAAAAGAAAGGTAGTTCAGCTAGCTTCTATCAGACATCAAGGAAAAGCTTTGTGTATGTTAGGGGAAATAGGGGCAGGTTGGAGGCCCAAGACTAGACCTAAGAATAAACTCAAGTTGAATATGAAAAAATTGTTAAACCCTAAACTAGCTAAAAAGAAAATTACAATAATTGAAGACTCTTCATCTCAGGAAGAGTTAGAAGACAATGAAGATCAAAATGAAAAGGAGATGAAGGGTAAGAAACAAATTATTTCATAAAATAAATTAGCTTTCACTGAAACCAAAATTTCAGAGATATTTGAAGAAGTTCGAAAGAAGGTAATCTTAGACCAGCATCAAGATGATTTAAAGAAGCAGCATTCACTCATATCAAGCTTTTGTGCAGAGAAAGGAAGGGTTGCAGAGAAATCAACCCAATGCAGTGTTGAAGTCAAAGAATATTCAGAATTCCCTGTGGCCATGGCAGAACAACTGGAAGAAGATGAAGATATTTTTAAGAAGTTAAAAATTCCATGGATGCTAGAAGAAATGCATCCAGTATCAGAAGGGAAGTGCATTGATTCAAAAAATGAAAATTTGCAGAGGAGTATCAAACAGTACAAATATCAGATAGAGTTCCTGCATGAGACAAATGAGGGATTAGTGACTACTAACAGAATATTGAGAGAAGATTTAGAAGAGATAAATAGGCACTACCATGAATTAATTGCAGTTTCAAAAGAGTCTTTGAAAAGGAAAAGACAGACACAAAGTCTGTATGCAGAACTAAAACAAACAATTCAAGAGCTAACACAACAGAATCAGGAGCTTTCAAAAAGAGTTGAAGACTTGGAAGCTGATCACCATAAAGCAAGACAGAATAATCAAGCTTTAGAAGGGATAGCACTTTTAGCAGAGGCTACTAAGGACTTGTAAAGTGCTTTAAGAATAGTGGTTATTAGTTAGTTTTTTGAAAAAGTTATTTTATTTTGTATGACTATATTCGTATTGAACAATTCGGTAGTATGACCTAAAAGTGGTTTTTTCAGTTATATGTAATTGTCTTTGAGAAATCAAGATAAAAGTAAGGCTGGGAAAAGACTGATGGTTCGAATTTTTATACAAGGGGAGGCTATCAAGCTATTGTTTATGGAGCTAAGTGTTAAAAACTCTTATGTATTTTGAATGACTGATTATGAAATATATGCAACTATAAGCCCTGTTTAGCCAATTTGCTGGTTTCATTTCTGATTTGTTTAATCACTCAGTTGATATATTCATTTCTTGTTTGATGTTTTTATTCATGAAATGCTTGTTAACTGTGGATGAAATTCAAAGCTGTGATTATTGTTTATGGTTTATATTTTATATACTATACATCTCAGTCCTTCTTTGTGCATGATTTAGTGTTTTGNCAACCAAAACCCTAAAAAACCTATTTTACTTAATTTTGTTTTATGAGATTGTGTTGGCTTGTTCTTTTGTAGTCTGAGAACAATTTCTGGCACTAACACCATGGATGTATTTCATTGCTTATACAACGGTTGAATATATATGCTAGAGTAGGTCAAACACATTATTATAGAGCATGCTTGTCTTTTTTTCTGTTGTTGAGAATGAATTGCTAACAAAATTGTGAATTAGAAATCTCAACGGGCATCTACTTCAACTGTCTGGACCAAGATACGATTCGGTATCCCTTATTGTTAGATGTTTTATTTCTCTTGCATATTGGGAAATATTGATTTATAGAGTAAAAGTTGTCTGTTGTAGTGCACCCTAAGCTTTAGCAAGTTTCTCTCTGTAATAACTAGTATAAATAATGGAGTTTGTTGGGTTGAAGTTACCTGCACATAGGTGCAAGAATTTGGGAAAAGAAAATACTTCAAGGACTAAGGACTCGACTAACTCAGTGCCCCAAAATATGGCAGTGGATTTTCTTTCAAAATCCTCCAAATTGTAAAATTGAAAATGTAACTAAGAGCGGTTGAATTATTTTTGAAAGAATTAGCATTATTTTTGAAAGAATATTTGCTAATTCTGGGTTGACCAATTAGTTTTTCAATGACAAATATTGGCTAATTCTGAGTAAGAGAGGGGTTTATCTTCGACGATGATGGGTAACCATATGGCGTGGACAGTTCAAATCATTCTTAAGAAATATCTCGATTCAATCTAAACTGCTAGCAGGAACAATGCATATTTGCTTTTAGTTGGCCCACTCATACCTCTGACGGTTAAGATTGACTTGTGTACTTTGATCGACGACGAGACAATAATACTTATCTTTGTTTCTTCCTTTAACGCCTCCAATTATCAATATTTACTTTGGGGAGATATACCTTTAACTCCTAGCCATAAGAGAGAAACCACATCTTTTAACCTCATTGTACATCATGAGGGATCTGATGATATAGAGTTACTTTTAATGATACATGACTTAATCTCGACCATTTACGGGGAGCTCTGATTTTATATTTATCATGTGACTTGTGATTTGCAATGGTTCAGATCTTAATACTGACTAATGATGCTTAGCTGAGAGCATATCATGTGGACAAAAGGGTTAACAATAGATTCTAAGTATTAACCCTTAGTTTGGTTACTATTTTTATCGTTATCATTTACAATGGAAATTGTAGAGCCCGATCCTGGATTTTGGACTTGCATTCTGTCGTCTAAGGAAACTCATTTCTATGACAACATACTATTATATATTCTTTTAATTGATATAACTTAATGCATGGTATCGATCGTACGGTTCAACCCTTAGTGAGTTAGTTGATTATTCGTGTTTCCCTTTTGATTGTTTACATTTAAAATTGCCAAGGCCTATGCATTGTTTATGCATTAGCAATTTATTCTGTTAACCGTTATTTAAAATAAAATTAAGACGGTTTGGATCCTTGGATCATATTATTGGTTTATGGTTCACTCATTACCATGCTATTATTTTTACAAGATTTACTTGGTTGTTTTACTTAGATATTATTTTTACTTTCGATATTATTTTTACAAGATTTACTTGGTTGTTTTACTTAGATATTATTATTTTTACTTGGTTGATTTACCATGCTATTATTTTTACAAGATTTACTATGAACAAAACCTTTAAACAGAGCCTAGATAATAGCTTAGAAATTGAGGCTAACTTTTCCAAGTGTAAATGAAATCTATGAACAATATTTCTTCAAACTCTGAAATAAATGATATTAAGAACAATATATGAGCAGCTTATCTAATGAGAATTTGAAGCAAAGGAAATATAGTAAAATAAAGAAAATAAATGAAATAAAAACACTAGGTACATATTTGAATTTACTATGCCTATAGGAGAAATTGTAGTTGGAACAACTATGTTCCAACCAAGCATAGACCACCGAGAAGACAAACTATTCTCTTAGCAATCAACCCCTAGCATAAACTATGACATTGAATGGGATAACCGTTTAATGCTCTCAACTGTAATATAAATCTTTTTCCCATGGATAACTTTTGTTTCTATCACTATGAACCAACTCTTTGCCTCACAAAAAAGATCAGAACTTTGAAAAAATTTGTAACACATCAAGTGTGCCCACACAATAATTTCCCATGTAATTGCATACTATGAAACAAGGCTTCCCTCACACATATGCATATAAATAATATTATCCTTAAGTTTTATAAAAGACCCAAAATTCGCTCCTTGGGAATTGGTTGGCCTTGGATCTCCTCCTATATCTTAGGGGGGTCGTTAATCAAAATATTTTCATGAGGTTTTTCATCCTCTTCTCTTTAGCAGCAGGTCTATGTTCCCCACATATTGGGTCATGGTTTACCAAGTTACAACATGGTTTTTTGAACTATCCCACATTGTTAAACAATATTTTTTAATTTATTTTACATCTACCTTCTTATGACTCCAAATAGAAAGTTGTTATCTTACACAGATTCAAAAATAATAATAATGTATTTTTCACTTAGTCATCAAACTTGAATTTTAAACCTTAGTCATAATAATAATAAACTCAAAGCATGGGGGACATTGCACTCATGGAGTTAGTGGATATCATGATTCTCCACAACCCGTCCTCCACTTGAGTGCCTACATCCCCTCCTCCTCCTCCTCCACCTAGTGTTTCATGAGTAACACCATTGATTGATCCATCACCTACTCCTCTTGATCCACATGTGTCATTAGCATCACCATCAACCAATTGACCACCTCTTCCTCCTAACTCTTGATCCACATGTGTCACTAGCATCACCATCAACCAATGGACCACCTCTTCATCCTAATCCACATGTGTCACTAGCATCACCATCAATGGATCCACCACCTTCTCTTCCTGATCCGCATGTGTCACCAACATCACCATCAACCAATAAACCACCTTCATCACGCTCCACATGTTTCACCAACACCATCATCGGTTGATCCACAACCTCCTCTTCCTCTCGATAGAGAGATATTATATTCAACATGGCGATTCAATATCCTTTCTAGCAGTACTGATATATGACATGTATATTGAGTGTTGTATTTCAATGGAAATGCATATGTATGACATGTTCATTGATTTTGATGAGATGTATATTCGAATTGAATATTTATATGTGTATTTGATATGTATATCACTCATGTATATTCTGTTTTTTTCCATATCATGTTGATGTTCTTGATTGATTTATAAAATGTATCTTTATTTATTTCGATGAGGTGTGTATGTGAACTGGATATTGATATATGTATGCCATGTTTATTGACTTTTATGAGATGTCTATTTGATATTTATATCAGACATCTATACTATTTTTTTTCATGTCATACTCATGTTGTTGTTGTTCGATTTATAAAATGTATGTTTATTGATTTGAATCATGTGATGTATATGTGCGACGTATATTGATTGATTTTGATGAGATGTATACTGATATGTATATGGCCTATGTATATTATGTTTTTTCAACTTATCATGTAGTTGTTGTTGTTGTTGATCTATAAAATATATATTGCATATATATTTCTACATTTGATATGTATATTGCTGTAGTTGTTGTTGTTTGAGTTGTTTAACATTAGTTTTACAAATCATATAATTTCGATAGTTATTGCAAAAAGTTAAATAACAATGAATCAAACCTATTGTTTAACTCTTCTTCGAGATGAATTATTTAGTGTCTAGCAAAATACAATATATTGATTAAACATGTTTAGAAAGAATAATAAATGATAATAACAATCATAAAATATATTAGTTGATAAATTAATTCTAAAACAATTATATATATATATATATATATATATATATATATACACCTCATCATCTCATACATTTTCACTCTTTGTATGGCAACATTAAATGTCCTCGATTGTTCTATAGGTCATTCAATCTCATCATTTATTTAATCCAAGTTATTCTTTTGCCACTACTATGTGAAGTTCTAAGTTCTTAGAAAAAGGGTTAAACAAACAAAGGTTGATCTACCATAGAAAAATAATATGACCATCAAAATGGTCAACATTTGACTTACCCTTTTCATACCACAAGTATGAAAAAATGTTGATTTATAGGATAGTGAGCTATTAAAATAAATGTAATTTTTTTATTAAAAAAAAATAAACTTTATAATTTTCAAAATCATAAAATTAGGATTAAATTTAATTTTCTAAAAAAAAAATTTAATTAATAACACACCAATATTCAATATGATCCCCAACAC
The DNA here is from genome assembly GCA_001517045.1 of Pseudotsuga menziesii. Taxonomy (NCBI): domain Eukaryota; kingdom Viridiplantae; phylum Streptophyta; class Pinopsida; order Pinales; family Pinaceae; genus Pseudotsuga; species Pseudotsuga menziesii. The sequence continues at coordinate 288,319 of LPNX010821520.1, read as the reverse complement.
ACATTTATATATCCAAATACTTATATTTTAAGTTGTAACTATAACTACATGCATGAAAATGACTTAAATAGCATAAGGTACATGAAAATGATTTAAATGGTATAAGATACCTACTATCTTATGAATATAGCTAAGAAAAAAAGTAATGATTATATTTATTGTCAATTAAAAGATAATGAAAAAAATTATGATCATACTCATTATCAATAAAGATGGAGTAAAAAACAACTATGATAAATTACATAATTTTATTTATCATAATTTAAATATATATATAAAATTATATTTATTTTTATTTTTAGTAATAATTTTTGTCATCCAACAAATAGCCAATACAATAATTAGTTCATAATTTATGTAACATCGAATAAGGATGAGTTCACCACTTCCACTTCCACATGTTTGTTCATTTACTCGTTGTATAGCAATGACTTCGAGTATTTTTACCACATGCATATATAATTTAAGATAGCCAAATTTTAGACCTAATTCAACCATAGTGAGTTTGACAAGCGTCACCACACCTTATGTAAACCTATTTAAATCATTGTTTCGTAAACACAATCATTTTTCGATGGAGACAAAAATGGTTAGGAATCCAAAATTATAAGATATTTTCATTTTTTAAAATGTTTTCATAAATAATATATTTACGTTGATAGGCTTATATATGTTAGAATTTTGGGGTGGACTACCATCTATGTTTTTTCATCTACTGATGAGAATGAGACAAGTGTACTATCCAGATTGATTATATGAGTGTCGTCCAAAATTAATAATTAATAATTTCAAACGAATAAAAATTAATTTAATTAACATGTGATAAGTAGAGTTAGTGATAGTTGTAAAAATTAAAAAATTAATCTTCAACTATTCGATTATTAGATACAACTACTAGCTTAACTCCATCTATTATTAGATACAACTATTAGCTTAATGATAATGTGCATAAGGCTTAGTCACGATAACTCAGAGCTCTTTTATTAACCACAATAGATTTATATTAAATTTTAAATTAACTATTAATCATTTGAGCTCCTTATAAACAATTATAAACTAGCACCTCAAAGTCGAGTTAATTAGTCAAATTGCATTTTACAGTTGGGAGTTGAAGTAAAGTGCAGTTCGTGTGATAATATAATTCCTAATAAAATCCTCTGAACTCCTAATAAATTCCTCTTAACTCATGTGATAAGTGCACTTAGTGGCATGGTAATGTGCAACTGATGTGACACTTGAACTCCACCTACCAATTGGGAGTAATGTGCATAAGGCTTAGTCCAACTCCATTTGGAAGCTAGAAGCTAAGATAACTAGAAGCTCCTTTATTAACTACAATAGATTTATATTAACTTTTAAATTAATTATTAAATACAACTATTAGCTTAACTCCAACATGATGATACAACTATGAACTTAACTTCAACAATGAGCTTAACAACCACAACTTAAGTGGTTTTTATGTTAGATTAACTATTAGATACAAGTAATTGACACATTCTTTAGGAAAAAAAATTATAACTATTAGGTTAAGTCCAATGATGATACAACTTTAACTTAACTTCAACTCAAATCACAAATTTTAATTGAACTGTAATATTAATTTTTAAATTAACTATTAGATACAATTATTAGTTTAAATCCAATGATTTTACAACTATTAGTTTAACTTTAACTCTATTCACAATTATATTGGATAACTATTAAATTAACTATTACGTTAACTCCAATCATGATATATTCCTTTAGGTGTATTTCAAACCATTTTTACATAAATTACAATATGTTTTATAAAATACCATAAATAAAACTAACGAAACATAGAAAACCTTACCCAGTATGTTAAAAGTGAACAATATGTGTAGAATTTATATAAAACTCAACTTCGTATCCGGTATTTCTTTTGATAAGCAATATGTGTAGAGTAAATGATTACTGTTTTTGATCTCAACCATTTCTGATCACCGCAAACAACAACTTAGCCAGACCGAAAGAGTGAGCAAAATTATATGCGTTCCCACTTAGTGACGAAATAATACGCTGCAACTAAGTCGGAGCGGAGATTTTAATACTTACGTCTGCACAGCGGACATGAAAGGCTACTCAAGAACCATTCAATGATGCAATCTTCATGGAAAATATGATTACAATGCAATCGTTTTGCATACTCCCCACCAGAAAGATTTTCTTGACAAATTACACAAAAGATTTCCTCGCCATCACCTGTGTGAGTAATGCTAATTGTAGACATAGGTTCTAGAGCCAGTGCAACAATCACTGCAAGACAGAATGGATTCTCACGATGGCTGGCAATATACGAATTTCTCAAGTCTGGATGAAGCTCCAGACTTTCGTATCTAAATTCGAGTGGTAAAGAATTAGGGCTATTGCGCTCCATGACTTCCAAAACCCGATTGCAATCCGCGAAACATCCACTCCAAGCAATTTGCACGCTCTGGACACCTCCATCCTGGCGGCTCCAATCCATTACAATTCGCAACAAGACAAGGTTAATATTTCCCGCCATTGCAGCTTTGAGTTCATCAAACCCTAAATCATTAGTGCCAGATTGCCGTGCAAAGTTATCTAAACGATCTATATCCACATTATCCCAAATGCTTTCCAGTCGCCACTCATCTCTGCTTTCTCCTCCGTATCTATAACTAAAACTTACACTTGAAATCAATTGTTGTTCACCACCGGTCTGTCCCGCAGCCTCGGAGACGTAGTCAAATCCAGTTGGCGCTGTTACATCCGCCAAACTCAGCAAAAAAGGATATTGATTACTCAGAGTCCGGTCAAATATCTGTATAGCTCGATGTTTAATATCAGGATACTGTTGTTGATTATTGTTTCGGCCGTTTCCTGATTGCTCCATTTCATTCCCAGGAATTCAGCGCATTTATGTCTACAAGTGAAAGATAGTTATGAGAAGGAGAATGCTTGCAGGTTGGATATACATATAATCGTTTACTCTAACAATCCTCATTTGCATTGTACTTTGCTTATAAGGCCGACGAAAGCCAATGGACATTAATAATTCTCGCCGCCAAGGGATTCGAAAATCACAAAAGAAGTGGGCCGCTGTGGACGAAGTGCCCTAACACGCATTTCTAGCACTCTTTTGCTCACTAGGAAGGACTTCGAACATATCAACAATGTTCACGTTATGATTTTTTTATATCTTTACATAGATATAATTATGTATTTTCAAAACAATATATAATGAATCTATAGGTATAGCCCTTATAACATGGGTGTTTTGCCTCGAATGTTGATATGGTGGTTCTTAACAAGTTTTTCACATGAGAAGCGAGTCTCAACCATTTTGACTATTGTAAGTGAAGGCAAAATAAGGGAGTTAGGATGTAAATCAATCTTCTAGTGATCTAGAGTTATGGGCAATGCTACAGAGCTCTAACATCCCTCAAAAGCACGATTTAGAATTTATTTTTATTATGCATGCCTTAACACTGTTATAGCCAATATCATGTCTTAAATCTATGTGCTCATCACTTAAAATTATCTTGTGAAGACCATCAATGATTACTACAATGCTTTTTGAAGATTCTTGACTTAGCATTAAATTCAATTCTAATTCTTCCATGTATTCTATAAAGACTTGCCACCATTATGGTTGAGTTGCGGACATATTCTTCTACTCCATACCACTTTGTTAAACTCATTCCCTATTTAACTTAATTATGTTACTTTCATTTGTGATAAATGTTTCCCATTCATTTATTATAACTCTTAATCTTTGATCTTTCGTATGCCTCTTTGTGAGGCCACTTAACTAGACTTATAATCCTATATATATATATATATATATCACCTATGGTATCTTGGATCTTCCTTATTGGTATTAGGAATATTATTTGTAATATTTTGAAATATCAACGGTTGTATGCTAGTAAATATTGTAAACACTAGAACTCTATAATTCACATTGTTATGTATTTGGTTTCTCTATTAATTTATGTTAAAAATATACTTGTGTTGTGGGGGATAACCAATGAATGAGGGGTCTTTGTCTCTTTAGCGAAAGAACTAAGGTAAAGAAAAATAATTAAGAAGGGTAAAAAGAAAAATGAACTAAATAAATGTAAATACAAATAGAAATTAAGAAAATAAATAAGTAGAAAATAGAAGAATATGAGCAGACTCTTCTAGAAATTGTAACTCCTACATAGATTGGAATCACCTCAGAAATGGACTAAGAATAGTATACGCCTCTTACACAAAAAGATGATAAAAAGCATTGATTCACTTGGTGGAAGAAGGAAGAGATTTATAGTTAAAAAAACATAAATATGAAGAATTGAAGAAAAAGAGAAACGTGAGATGAAAGAATAAAGAAGTTGTAATGAAGACAAAGGTGGAAAATTGAAGGGGAGATATATGGCATTGTGTATCTACTTATATGTCACATGAAATCAAGTCTAGTCGTGGTTAAAAATATCTATGGCCATAGAGTGTGAGCAATGAGGTGTTATGTACAACCTCATAGGAGGACTATTTGGGTACTGTTTGTTAGGTTTTTATAATTCAAGCTAGCATTATGATCTTAGGATCTTTAACTGAGAGAATAACATGCACAACAATAAAACACAAGAGACAAGAGACACAAAGAATTCTCCTCGGGGAAACCATAAAGGAGAAAACCCCGCAACTTCCTCAGAGATAGAATCAACACCAAAAGTAAAACCCAGAAACATAAAGCTTATCTCCCGATAGCAGTAGTCTCTCTCTTGTCCCAGCAACTTCTCCTCTCACTCATGCACCCCAATGAGTGAGTGTTTGTATGATAAATAGAGAGGCTCACTCTCTATTTACATTCTTTCGTTCACTTGAAACCCACTCCAACATGTCGTCCTCACTTAACAATTACTTACTAGAGCCGACATCTCTAGGAGTGTCTAATAACCCTAGTGCCCCACAACTTGGGGGGACTTTGCCTCCTCCGACCAAAAAGGAGGATTATCCTTAACACAATGGTGGGGACTATTTCCCCAACTTACAATGACTCACCTAAGGTTGACTTCTCTAGGATAGTCTAACAACCCTAGGGCCCCACAACTGTGGGGACTTTAACCCTTGACCAATAGGAGGGTTACCCACAATGACTTGACATGACTTGTTTACATTATAGAAACTTCCCGAAATAAACATCGGGGTATGACATGACTCAATTACATTATAGACACATCCCAGAATAAACATCGGGGTACAATACATAAGATATATGGATGAATACATTCCAAAGTTACAATTACATCAACACTCCCTCTTAACTAGGAAGGTATTCTCTCGACACAATTTATCAGTACAAGTCTTCTTCTCTGTATCATCTGGATCATCATTGAGTTCTCATCATCTTCATCTGGATCTGGATCATCATCACTGGATCTGGATCATCATCACTGCTGGATCATCATCACAGGTGCTATGTCATAACTCTTCTCGTCACAAGAAGTTCTACAGAGCCAGCCCTTTTTCATGTTGGTTGTAGGCCTAGCCTCCATGTAGGTATTCTTCAGTGCTTATATCTGACCCTAATTCAGAATGGCCTACCCAACACTTATATCTGATCATGTAGGAACCAATCCTATAATCATATTAGAAAGGCACGCCCAACACTCACATCTGACCATGTGGGAACACCTCCCACAACCGTGTCAAAAAGGCCCAGCATTCACATCCATCAACCAATGTCGGAAAGGCTCAACACTTACACTCGGCCATGCGAGAAACCAATCCTCCATGCCGAAAGACTCTGCACTTACATCTAACAACCAATGTCAGAAGGGATCAGCACTTATATTCGACCATGCAAGGAACCAATCCTTCATGCCGAAAGGGCTCTGCACTTATGTCTGAAAACCAATGTCATAAGGGATTGCACTCACATCTGATCATGTAGGAACCAATCCTACAATCACATCATAATGGATCGGCACTCACATCTGACATGGAAGGAACCAATCCTCTCACCATCACAGAATGGATCAGCCCTTACATCTGACCCTGGAAGGAACCAATCCTCTCACCATGTTAGAATGGCTCTGGGTCTCATCATTTCCCCTTGGAGGAAACCTCGATCTGGAGAACACCAAGGTTCTCCCTGAAGTACTTGAACTTCACCCTAGCTAATGGATTTGTCAACACATCAGCTATATGTTCCTCTGTCACAACATACTGGAGCTTCACTGCTCCTCTCTGGACCATATCCCTGATATAGTGATACTTGATCTCTATATGCTGCGAACTGTCAAGGAACATCGAGTTCTTCGACAACTTCACACAACTTTGGTTGTCACAATGTATACAAGTAGCATCCATATGGAGATCAAATAAATCAGACAGTAGCTTCCTCATCCATACTGCCTCACAACTAGCTGAACAAGCTGTGACATACTCTGCTTCAGCTGTACTCAGTGCCACATAAGATTGCTTCGTGCCAAGCCAAGAGATCACACATGATCCCATACTGAAGCAACACCCTGAATTGCACTACCTGCCCAATCTGAATCAACATAACCTTCCAGGTTAATTTTTTGATTTGCCTCATACTTGAGCCCATAATCAACTGTATCCCTCAGGTACCTTATTGCATGCTTTGCAACCATTAGGTGAACATGTCTCAATGTGTTCACAGCAAAGTGAATATCTGGTCTTGTATTTGTCAGGTACATCAAGGACCCAATCATCTGATGATACAACGTAGCATCAACCGTCTCTGATGAAGCATCACTCAATAGCTTCATGTTCGATGCCATAGGTGTGGTCATGGCCTTGCAGTCCATCATCCTCAACCTCTTCAGTATCTCTACTGCATACTTCCCTTGTCCGAGGAAGATTCCATCTGTATTATGCCACACCTCCATGCCTAGAAAGTAGTGCTTCGACACATAACAGGAGCATCACTGGTCTTCTGCCTTCAACCTTGAAGCAAAGGTTGGAATCCACTTTACTCTCAGTAAAGCCTAGAGTCATCAGTAATCTTGCCATCCTGTTGTAACATGTCGAACCTTAGGATTTTCTGCAGTCACTCCCTCCAAAGCATCATACTCCCTTTGTCTTCCATACTCTATGCACTGAAACATTATGTACTGGAGTGATAGGTACCTTCCTCTGCTACTAATATTCTATGTATCAATGTAGGATCACTGGATACCAAGATCCTCTATCTTGAACTTTTTCAAAAGTTCTTCTCACACCCACCTATGAGCTTCTCATCCTCTATCAACCTTGTAGCATAGGTTCAGATCTTCATCAAGCTCATCATGTATGTGTTATCCCATGGGTGTCTTCTGAACTCGTACAAGGCCTTCTTTCATTTGCACACATGATTCTTCCTATCATGTGTCTCAACTTCCACTAGCTGCAAATGTCTCTTCGTAGTCTATGCCTTCTTTTCATGAGAAGCCTCATGCTACGAATCTTGCCTTGTATCCCATGATGTTTCCATCTAATGCATGATGGAACTATGAACTTTCCTTCATGTATCGATACTGAATTCTAGACATCATTCTTCTTGAACTGGTCTTTCCTTTCTTCTTGGAAGTTCTGCATCAATGATGTCGCTGCATTCGTCATATTATTTTTCATCTTAAACTGTCGTTACTTGTTCTTCAGAACAAGTCTCATTCTTCTTTTCTTGTAGGTGATTATGTATGCGATATTTCCTACAAGACAAATGCATTTGTATGGTTAGAAACATTTCATAAGGAATATTCATACTAGCAAGTTCTTATGCATAAATATATGATCATGCAACTACTTTAGTGAATACAACATTCATCCATATCTCACAAAAACGTTTCTAGATGCCTTCCATCTCTACCAGGACAACATTGAGATTTTGCACTAATCCAATATGTCAGAAAGAGGTTTCATTCTAGATAAGTAGCAATGGAGAGTTGTATAGCATCATGAGCTACTTACCCATCACATGCATATTAGCAGTATACTGTCATTAATGCAAACATTCTATCATGCATAATACATTAACTGAATATAAACAAATGCATAACAAAAAAAATCATGAAATGACAATTGAATACTTATCTTTATTTGTTTCATGGGTATACTCCTTCTTGAGCCTTCAGCTTCATCGTCTTCTTCATTCATAATAGCATCGTTTCTTATCCAAATGCTAAGGTGGATAAGAGGTTCTTCAAGATGTTGATGTATCTGTAACTTCGGAATGTATTCATCTATGTATCTTATGTTTTGTAACCCAATGTTTATTCCAGGATGTGTCTATTATGTAATTGAGTCATGATGTCATGCCCCGATGTTCCGATCAGGAGGATCTATAATGTAAACAAGTCATGTCAAGTCATTATGGGTAACCCTCCTATTGTCTAAGGGTTAAAGTCTCCGCAGTTTCGGGGCACTAGGGTTATTAGAATCACTTAGTGAAGTTGGCCATAGTAGGGTTTTAGTCATGCCGGGAAGCAGTATAAATAGAGAGGTGAATTCTCTATTGAGCACACATCACATACACACTCAAGTGTAGCGCATAGTTGAGGAAGGAAAAGAAACTGGGGCTAGATAAGAAGAAGGTTACTGATGTCGGGAGATCACTTGCTGTTTTGGGATTTTCTATTTTGGTGTTGATTCTATCTTTGAGGAAGTTGCGGGGTTTTATCCATTTATGGTTTCCTCGAGGAAAAACAATGTGTTCATTGTCTCTTGTTTTTTATTGTTGTGCTTGTTATTCTCTCAGTTAAAGATCCTAATAATGCTAGCTTAATGTTGAAAAACTAACATGGTATCAAAGCTAACCTAAGAAGAAGACACTGTGCAGCTGCGGGAACTAGGGATTCCTAGTTTGTGGACCTTCCTCCATAGATTTTCAGCAAAAGTAAGGTGGAATAACTCTCCTCCTTAGGGTGCATCTTTCTGTTGAAGCAGAATCCAATTCTGAGGTTTTTCAGTTTTGGACCCGACACTACTGTCGAAAATTAGGGCTTTTCACAAAAGAGGAATTTTTCAATGAGCTAAGGCCTGGATTAATATCCTCCCAAAAATTGAAGTTAGGGATCAATTTCAAAGCATTTGGTTGGATATAACTCCGAAAAAGAAAAACTCTAATTTGCTCCTGAACCAGCACTGTAGGATTTCAGCTCCAAATCCAGATCCAACATCTTGACCTGGTAAGATCTAAATATTTTGTATTTCCATTTGAGGTTCTCAGTTAAGATGTCTCATCATACCAAGCTTGATGAAAAGCTTGAGGGAGCTAATAACTTATAAGCTTGGAAGTATAGGATCTCCCTAGTCTTGGAAGAGAATGAGTTGGACTCCTACATCAATGAGGAGGTTCCAATTCTAGAGGGAGATGAGGCTAAGGCCTTACATAAGAAGAAGTCGGTTATGGAAAAGAGAATCATTGCTGATTCTATCAAGGATCACCTTATCCCACAGATATCCTCTCTCAAGAAACCTAAAGCTATGTTTGATGCCCTAACCAAATTGTTTGAAGGGAAGAACATAAATCGAAAAATGACTCCGAGGAATCAACTGAAGAATGTGAAGATCCGGAATGCAGAGACCATCCAGTCTTACTTCACAAGGGTTTCTCAGATCAAGGAACTATTAGAAGCAGTAGATGAAGAAGTGGAGAATGCAGAAATTGTGATGACCACCTTGAATGGTCTCCCTAGGACATGGGACTCTTTCATTCAAGGGATCTATGCTAGAAAGAAGTTAGTCAAGTTCAGTAGACTGTGGGAATAATGTTCTCAAGAATAAGCTCGGATAGTAGCCTGATAAGAGAAAATGGGAAGTGAATATCAAGCTCTCATAGTACAATCCAAGAAACCCAGATCCAGCCATCACAGAAGTAAGTACTCTCATCAAAGGAATAACTCTACAAAACCTAGAGATAAGTCTAAGTTCATTTGTTATACATGTGATGAAAAATGACACTTTGCTAGAGATTGTCCTAAGAACAAAAGTAGCTCTCACAAGAAGAAGGGAGAAAAAAGAAGACATCATGCTCATGCTGCAGAGGATGATGAACCTTCATAGAAGAGAACCAGATATGAAAGTGAAGATTCTTCAAACAAGGATGAATATATTTTGATTTTCTCTCTCACGAGAAACATTACTCATGGAAGTGATGATTGGCTTATAGATAGTGGGGTTTCCAAACATATTATTGGATTCAAGGAATCCTTTGTGAAACTCTCAGAACATGAATCACCTCACAAGGTGAAGCTAAGAGATGACTACCAGTATCCAATAAAAGGGAGCAGGGAATCTTCCTGTGAGCTACAATCTGGAAAGTCTATGACAATGAAGGAAGTATTGTTTGTGCTAGGACTCAAGAAGAACCTTCTCTCCATGTCAGCATTAGATGCAAAAGGAATGAGGGTTGCATTCATAGATGGTCAAGTCATCATGTGCCAAAAGGAAAGACTATTGATGATGCAATAGTGATTGGTGAACAAGAAGGAGGTTTGTACAAATTGAAGGGCCATCCAGAACAAGCCTTGGTCCATGACACAGTAGAGCCAAATGAACTTTGGCATAGAAGGCTTGCACATGTGCATTATAGAGCACTACCTCTTACAAGCAAAGGTGTTGAAGGTATTCCAGAAATACAAAGAAAACATGATGGGTTCTGCAAAGGATGTGTGAAAGGAAAGAACACAAAGAAGATATTTCCAAGTAGAAAAGCAAAGCAAAAGGAATCCTAGAAATCATCCACTCCAATGTATGCAATCCTATGTCATCAAGCTCACTAAGAGGGTATGTATACTATGTTTCTTTCATTGATGAATTTTCTAGGAAGACATGGGTTTAGTTTATGAAGAACAAAGTTGAAGTATTCAGTAAGTTCAAGGAATTCAAAGCCTTGATCGAGAATCACACTAAAAAGAAGATCAAGACCCTTCGATTAGATAATGGTGGAGAATTCACTTCAAATGAATTCAAAGAGATATGTAAAGAATCATGGATTAAGAGGGAGTTGTCCACTCCTTATAATCCACAATAGAATGGGATTGCAGAACAAAAGAACAGAACTATCATGGAAGCTGCAAGAGCTATGCTTCATGTTCAAGATCTTCCTATGCATCTTTGGGAAAAAGCTACCAAAACAACGGTGTATGTACAGAACCGTACTCCGCATAGAGTACTCGAGAACAAGAATCTTGAAGAAGTCTTCTCCGACAAGAAACCAGAAGTCAACCATCTCAGAATATTCGGCTGTCCTGTTTACATACACATTCCAAAAGAGAAGAGAACAAAATTAGATCCTTCAGGAAAGAAGGGTATATTTGTGGGATACTATAAAAGCTCGAAGGCATACAAAATATATTTCCCAGGATACAAGAAGATTGACATCAACAGGGATGTGACATTTGATGAAGACACAGCTTACAACAAATCCAAAAAGAGACCTGCTGAAGAACCTGAAGAATCAGAAGCACCTAGAATTCATGATACAACCATGAACGAAGAAACTCAAGTAGAAGATCGATAATTGAAGAACCACAAAGACCTATAGATCCACCTCTAGAGAAGAATCCTCATAAGAGGAAACTTGCTTGGGTACGTGAAATCATCCAAGGTACGAAAAGATATGGGGCTCCAGAGGAAAATCACAGAGAAAGAAAGAGGACCAGATCCTGCTCTAGGTATGTAGCTTTACTATGTGATTTCATTGATAAAGAACCTTCCAGTTATGAATAAGCGGCATAACGAAAAGAATGGAAGGATGCTATGATCGAAGAGTACCAATCGATCATGAAAAATGATGTTTGGGATGTTGTCCCAAGACTAGAAGGGAGGTCAGTTGTAACTTCCAAATGGATCTACAAAATCAAGCATGTTGCAGACGGTTGCATTGAAAAATATAAAGCAAGATTTGTGGCTCAGGGTTTCTCTCAGAAAGAAGGAATAGATTATGAAGAAACCTTTGCACCTATATCTAGATACACTTCCATCAGATCAGTACTAGCTCTGGCTGCAGTGATGAAATGGAAGATACACTAGATGGATGTTAAGACTGATTTCTTGAATGGTGTAGTGGAAGAGGAAGTGTATGTAGAACAACCACTCAGTTTTGAGACACATGATAGAGATTCTCATGAGTGCAGATTGAAGAAATCCTTGTACAGTTTGAAATAGGCACCCAGGACTTGGTACGACAGAATTGAAAGCTTTCTATCCATTTTGGGCTTTACCAAGAGTAAAGCAGATTCCAACCTATACTACAAGGTTGAAGATGGCAACCTAGTGATGCTCCTACTATATGTAGATGATCTGTCTGTGACAGGTATGGATGTGTTGATTGCTGATACGAAGAGAAAGCTTGCTGCCGAGTTTGAAATGAAGGACTTGGGTATGATGCGTTATTTCCTAGGCATGGAGGTATGGAAGAGTGAAAATGGAATCTCCCTTAGACAAGGGAAGTATGCAGTAGAGATCCTGAAGAGGATTGGGATGATGGATTTCAAAGCCATGGACACACCTATAGCATTGAACCTAAAGCTATTGAGTGATGCTTCATCAGAGTCGGTTAATGATACGATGTATCATCAGATGATTGGGTCCTTGATGTACTTGAAAAACATGAGACCATACATTTGCTTTGCTATGAACACCTTGAACCAATTCCTGAAAGATTCAAGAAATGTTCACTTGATTGTTGCAAAGCATATTTTGAGGTACTTGAGGTGTACAATTGATTATGGGCTCAAGTATGAGATGAATCAAAAGATTAACATGGAGGGTTATGTTGATTCAGATTGGGCAGGTAGTGCCATCGATAGGAAGAGCACTTCAGGGTGTTGCTTCAGCATGGGATCAAGTGTGATCTCTTGGTTTAGCAAGAAGCAATCATGTGTGGCAATGAGTACAGCTGAAGCAGACTATGTCGCAGCTTGTTCAGCTAGTTGTGAGGAAGTATGGCTAAGGAAGCTAATGTTTGATTTATTTGATCTCCAATTGGATGCTACTTGTATACATTGTGACAACCAAAGTTGCATGAAGTTGTTAGAGAATCCAGTGTTTCATGACAAGTCGAAGCATATCAAGATCAAGTATCACTATATCAGGGATATGGTGCAGAGGGGAGCAGTGAAGCTCTAGTATGTTGTGACGGATGATTAGATAGTTGATGTGTTGATGAAGCCATTGGCTAGGGTGAAGTTTGAGTACTTCATGGAGAAGCTTGGTCTTCTCCAGATCGAGGTTTCCTCCAAAGGGAAGTGATGAGTTTGTGAGCCATTTTGACATGGGAGAGGATTAAGTTCCTTCCATGGTCAGATGTAAGGGCTGATCCATTCTGTCATGGTAAGAGGATTTGGTTCCTTACATGTCAGATATGAGTGCTGAGCCATTATGATGTGACTATAGGATTGGTTCCTAAGTGATCAGATATAAGGGTTGTTGCCATTTTGGGAATGGAGGTGCCTGGTCAATTACTAGGAAAACTCAGTCTAGGACTAAGAATTCATTCTGATGTGAGAGAGGGATGGGTTCCCACTTGATCAGATGTAAGTACTGAACCATTCTGTCATGGCTAAAGGATTAAGTTCCTCCCATGTCAGATGTGAGTGTTGACCATTCTGACGAGTAGGTCAGATGTAAGGGCAAGTGCCATTCTCTAGGAGAATGGAGTCACCTGGTTAGTTACCAGGTAGCTCATTCTAGGACTAGGGGCCATTCTGATGCGATGATAGGATTTGTTCCTTCATGATCAAATGTGAGTGCATGCCCTTTCGATGCGATGTGTTTACACATGGTCGAATGTAAGTGCGGAGCCTTTCTGACAGGATGAGGTCAGATATAAGTGCTGATCCATTCTGGCATGATGTGTTTACACATGGTCAGATGTGAGTGTTGTGCCTTTCTAACAGGATGAGGTCAGATGTAAGTACAGATCCTTTCCGATGCGATGTGCTTGCACATGATCGGATATAAGTGTTGAGCCATTCTGGTGCGATGTGTTTACACATGGTCAAATGTGAATGTTGGGACTTTCTAACAAGATGAGGTTAGATGTAAGTGCTAGGCATGCCTTTCTGACAAGATGAGGTCAGATGTAAGAGCTGGGCGGACCATTCTGACTTAAGTGTCAGATATAAGCGTTGATGAAGACCTACATGAAGGGTATGCCTACATGATTGAATTTGTAGAACTTCCTGTGATGAGAAGAATCGAGATAGCACCATTCTGAGATAGCATGTGATGATGATCCAAACTTGATGACGAACCAGATCAAGTGATGATCCAGATGTGATGATGATCCAGACTTTATGACGATCCAGATCAAGTGACGATCCAGTTGTGATGATGATCCAGATCAAGTGATGATCCAGATGTAATGATGATGTAGACTTGATGATGATCTAAATTGAGTGATGATCTAGCAGTGATGAGCTAGTAGTCATGATGATGCAGATCCCGTGATGAAGAGGACTTGAAGTAGGAGATGACTTGAAGATAAAGAATACTTGAAGATGAAGATGACGAGATGATCTAGTCGATACAAAGAAGAAGACCAGTGCTGAAAATTGTGTCGAAAGAATACCTTCCTAGTTAAGAGGGAGTGTTGATGTATTTGTAACTTTGGAATGTATTCATCTATGTATATTATGTCTTGTAACCCGATGTTTATTTCGGGATGTGTCTATTATGTAATTGAGTCATGATACCATTCCTTGATGTTCCAATCGGGACGATCTATAATGTAAACAAGTCTTATCAAGTCATTGTGGGTAACCCTCCTATTGTCTAAGGGTTAAAGTCCTCACAGTTCCGGGGCAGTAGGGTTATTAGACTCACTTAGTGATGTCGGCCCTAGTAGGGTTTTAGTCATGCCGGGAAGCAGTATAAATAGAGAGGTGACTTCTCTATTTAGCACACATCACATACACACTCAAGTGTAGCACATAGTTGAGGAAGGAGAAGACACTGGGGCTATATAAGAAGAAGGTTACTGCTATTGGGAGATCACTTACTATTTTCAGCTTTTCTATTTTGGTGCTGATTCTATCTCTGAGGAAGTTGTGGGGTTTTGTCCATTTATGGTTTCCTCAAGGAAAAACACTATGTTTATTGTCTCTTGTGTTTGATTGCTATGCTTGTTATTCTCTCAGTTAAAGATCCTAATAATGCTAGCTTAATGTTGAAAAACTAACACAAGAGTTGAGTTCTTCATATTCCTCGTCGCTTGAGGGATCTTCTTTGGATGGTGAGAGCTTGATCTTCAGTTGCTCCCATCTTATTTTCTCTTATTATTAGTTGATCTTCTTCTTATGTGTGCTTTTCCCAGAGTCTACTGAAAGTAATCACTTCCTTCTAGCACACATTATTTGAATAACTGAATCCCATGATCCTGGGAGTCCATTCAAGGTGGTTATCACCACTTCTGCTTCACTTCTTCTTTTACCACTTCAATTTGTTCTTTGATTTCAGAGACCCTTTTGAAGTATGACTATATGGTCTCTGCATTTTAGATCTTCACATTATTCTCTTGGTTTCTTAAGGTCATATTCTGATTTATGTTCGTCCCTTCACATAGCTTGGTTAAGGAGTCAAACATCTTCGGTGTCTTTAGAGAAGACACTTGTGGTACAAGTTGATCCATGATTGAATCAACAATGATCTTCTTGGCCTTGACCAAGTTCTTCTTGTGTAAGGTTTTGAGCCTCATCTCCCTCTGGAACTGAAACTTCTCTACTCATGTAGGTGTCCAATTTATTTTCTTCAGAGATATCATATACTTTGAAGATTGGAATTTGTCAAATTCACCAAGCTTATTTGATAGATCACTTTGAAATTACAACCTCAAATGAAAATAGCAAAAGATTAGATCTTATTGATTTGAGGTGTTCGTCCAGGTTCCGGAGCTAGCTGATCTAGGGTTTGTCAGAGAAACCCTAATTTTAAAAACTTTGAATATTTCAGATCTGATTGGATATAAAGATATCTCTCTTCAATTCGAGCTATTCAATGTACTCCTTTTCTAAAAACAGTGGAGGGAAGCTCCCGAAACAAGAAGTCCTAGTTTTCCAATTTCTCATGCAGAAATGCCTGATACTGTTTCTACGGTATATCTGAAATTACTACTCCTCTATGTCTGAAACTTTGCACTGAGGTAGACTCATTAGTCCCTGGTTTAACATGATATGTTTTATCAGAATTGGTTTCACCAATTGGGACTTATGAGCCTTTTCCCAAGGTGACCTGTTACAAGACAGTTCAGAATAACGAAGTTGTACGGACTGCCACATGTCACTGTTTGATCTTCTGGGTCTGAAACTCGGACCACAGAAAGTATAGTCCATAGAATTTCTGGAACATCTTCATAAATATCATGTGGACCTATGTAGCGCAATATATAGAAATTCTCCCCAGGTGTCCTATTTAGGGATGAATTCTGGTAGAGGTTGGAACCATAACTTGGAGGGATCATATCTCCCAGAATATAGTGAATAGGAGGCTGAATTTTGGATACAGTGTATATCAGGAGTTTATATTAGACCTATGAAAGTTTCAGCTCCTGAGCCTTCATAAATACCAAGATATAATGAATGTACCAAAACTTGTCTGTTTTAGTATTTTAGGGTTTTTCCAGCTCAGGGTCAAACTAGGGTTTGACTTTCCCGGAGTTTCACCCAACCAAAAATTTTGATCCAGGTCTATAAAATTAGATTTTTATGAGGAGAGAAATCCTATGCTAGGCTCACTCAAAAATTCCTCTTCTGTAGAAAGCCCTAATTTCCCGCACCAAAACTGAAAATGCTCGAAATCGAATTCCAGTTCGACAGAAAGATGCACCCTTCAATGGAGAGTCATCCTAGCATACATTTGATAATGGATTATGGAGAGAGGCCCAAAAAGTAAGGAGACCTAGATTTTGCAGCTGCACAATGTCTTCTTTCCAGGTTAGCTCTGATACCATGTTAGATTTTTATCATTCAAGCTAGCATTATGATCTTAGGATCTTTAACTGGGAGAATAACATGCACATCAATAAAAAACAAGAGACAAGAGAGAAAGAATCTTCCTCGTGGAAACAATAAAGGATAAAACCCCACAACTTCCTCAGAGATAGAATCGGGACCAAAAGTAAAACCCGAAAACATAAAGATGACCTCCCGATAGCAGTAGTCTCTTTCTTGTCCCATCAACTTCTCCTCTCACTCATGCGCCCCAATGAGTGAGTGTGTGTATGATAAATAGAGAGGCTCACTCTATATTTATATTATTTCGTTCACTTGAAATCCACTCGAACATATCAGCCTCACTTAACAATTACTTACTAGAGCTGACATCTCTAGGAGTGTCTAATAACCCTAGTGCCCCACAACTTGTGGGGACTTTTCCTCCTCCGACCAACAAGGAGGGTTATCCTTAACACAATGGTGGGGACTATTGTCCTGAATTACAATGACTCACCTAGGGTTGACTTCTCTAGGATAGTCTAACAACCCTAGGGCCCCACAACTGTGGGGACATTAACCCTTGACCAATAGGAGGGTTACCCACAATGACTTGACATGACTTGTTTACATTATAGAAACTTCCTGGAATAAACATCGGGGTATGACATGACTCAATTACGTTACAGACACATCCGAGAATAAACATCGGGGTACATTACATAATATATATGGATGAATACATTCTGAAGTTACAATTACATCAACACTGTTAACAAGGATATTATCTATATAGGTTGGAGTACTAAGTGTTGGTTGGAATTAGTACTCTCTATATAGGATAAAGTATACTACATGTTGGTTGGAAGGAGTAGTGCCTTGATTGAACCATGGACAATAGTTAGGTGATCTTGGCTAAAATGTGGACCCTAAGCTAGAATGCATATATACTAAATTAAAAGGAATATGAAACTATGGGGAAATTAAGACTCAATTTTCCTACATATCTATGATTGGGGGATCGAGGAAATCCGCACAACAGTTTGAAATTGATCCACAACACATGGAACATATGAGCTCCTTGTACTCTAGATCTTTATGTTTTAAGTTTAGGAATTCTTATCTAATATATGTTAATGTTATTTTTGTTTATGAATGGTGAATGATTTAGAGGTTGTGATATGATCCTATGTAAATTTTTGATAAAAACAATAAATGACAAGTATTAAGCTATGACGTAAAATACCTGTAAACCATGTAGTATGAGTATGGTACTATGTAGATATGAAATAAGTAATTCTTGATTCATATGAATTATGTTCTGATTATTATTATGAATATAGAATGTGATAGCATATTGGAATGTTTAATGGTTAAGATAGAAACAAAGTCTAGT
>LPNX010821520.1:227288-269977 GCA_001517045.1 Pseudotsuga menziesii | reverse complement strand
TATATATATATATATATATATATATGTAAGTATGTATGTATGTATATGGTCATATTCTAATGAAGAAAGAGATTGTTGATTATACAAGAAGATAGTTATCTAATACAACTATGATGAGATAGTTGACCAGAACAAGATGTCAAACAACAATATCTGTTAGGATGACAAGTGTTCCAATAGCTAGTGAACAATAAAAGAGATATTGTATACTACATTCGGAAGTTCCCAAACCCCTCCACTACCCCACTCGACCTCCTCGACTAGGGTTAGAATGGACGATATAGTCCTCGGGTTTGTCCCCCTAGGAACTCAACATTCCTTAGAGGATTATGACCCAATGGAGAACCCCAACAAGAGTCATAAAAAAGTAAAATAAAAATCCTAGCATGTGATATATACTTGGATGCATGTAGAGATGAAATGCACTTAACTAATTATTTTTAGGTATTACTGAGTTAAGAGATAAACAACAATCCCATATCTATGGTCGCACCATAGGAAAGACGACCTATTATAAAATAGTATTTCAATACATTTAAGATTAATAGTACATTGGAATTCTATGCATACACTCATTACATAACACTAATTGATAATAATCAAGGCTCCTTATAAGTTAACTAAATGGATAAAATAACTAGGGGCTTATTATAGCCTAGATGTTATTTACACGAGTAAGTAAGAAGAGATGAAGAAACCAGATTATCTTCAAAAACTTCTCAAAGAAGTATACCCCACCCACAAGAGGAAAGAACCACCATATTCAGAATAAAATATTTTAATATGTAATATACATAACAATGAAAAGGTGTTAAAATACATAATTATCTTGGTTCCAACATATAGGTGTTAAAATACATAATTATCTTGGTTCCAACATATACCCATCTAGATATCCCTAAATGTAACATGCAGGCATGGGTTAGTAATGAATACAAAGTTTGAGAAATGCTAAGATATCAAAGCTATTTAAAACATATTCTTATAACTTAATTATACCAATGTATTCCTTCACAAAAGCATACCGATAACAAAATATAACTAGTTATCTATACACGACCAATTATCCATTCTATAATAATGAATGACCAAATTTGAGAAGATTGGTGTAAATTTATGGAGATTTTCCTCTCATATTTAGATGAATTTAAATGAAGAGTAATTGGTTCAATACAAGCATACAATCATTCACCTATGATTATTGATCTCAAGACGAAGTGAACATTTTCTTTATTCTTGGGATTTTAATTTAGTATGCCTATCCTATTTGCATTCTAGGCTAATGCAAGTTACACACACACGATTAGTAGGCTCATGCCAATAAAGGAGCTATAAAATCTATAGAATTACCATACCATGCAAGGAAAGCATTGTTTATGCTTCCATTCTGTTAGTCATTATGGAAAGAAGATAAACCTCAACTGAATTGAGGATCACAGAGTAAGACAAGGTCGATCAATATATTAACCATATCAAGCTTTGTTAGAGTCACAAGTTCTCATGATCATAACCAATGACCACAATAATTGTTGGAATACGAGTTTACACCATATGATTGAATGATCTAGGTGAAAGGGAGAAACATACCTTACAAAATTAGTTGTGGTAGATGAGGCCTTTCGCTCACTCAAGTTAAACATGAAACACATGAATAAGTGTAGTGATGTTGAACTGTTATTAATGGATGAACCATGGAATGGTTAATAGATCCCTTAGTAACAAACTTAATCTAGATAATATATCTGTTGACAGTAAAGAAAAGAAGTACCAAACTTCTCATGCTGAAATCCATTATTTCAAGGAATTCACATAGAGGACATCTAATGATTGAAGGATTCCTCTGTTGATTAGGATGTGAGAATCCCTACCCTTGACAAGAAATCTCACATAAATTGATTGAGGACTAGGCCTTGCTATGGTCACAACTCCATGACCATTAATAAGGATACAAAGTAAGGAGAAACATTAACCAAGAAAAAAAATGGAAAACAAAATTAACTAGTAACGAATCTTACAAGTCATATGCAGAGGCCATGTCTCTAAGGGATACTCCTTTTGGTGGCTAGCACTCTTCTAATAACTATCTTGAGTAGGTGTGACCAAAGGAGAATACATGGAAGGGAAGAGAGCTAGCTCTCTTAATGTGAGACGAAGGGATTGACATGCTATTTCCCTTTTGGAATGGGCATGATTGAAGGGATTCCAAGAAAAAAATAAAGGAAAGAATAGAGTCTTGTATTAACAAGAGCTTCCATTCTTTCCATAAAAATAAAGTAACTCCACTCATTCCAAAAATCCATCCTATAATGGAGTTTAGCATAACTACCAAGCTTAGAAACAAATCATTAGTATATCTCCCTTCTTAATGCACCATGGGAATACTTAATGTTCTGCCATTTATTAACCCCTAGGCCATGGCCTAATTGATCCCATGGGTATGGACACATCAACCATTGGGTATAATATGGTAAGGAGAATATATATATATATATATATATATATATATATATATATATTGAAAGGTGGTTCACCATGGAAGCCCTGTTTAGACCATGGCTACATCCACCCAGGAAAATGTCTCTTATACGCGCTTAGAAAGTATGGATGAACGAGAAACAAAAACCCCTCAAAGGACCAATCACGATAAACGAATCACCAACCTAATATTTCATTACATACAAGGGATCCCAAGGATCAAATGTCCCCAACGAGATTTGAACCCGGCTAGGGAGCACAATAACCAAATATCATGAACTAATCAGGTGTTAAGCCATGGATCAAAGGTAGTTATGATATAAGTGAAGATGGACCATTCGATCATTCCATGTCTAGAACATATTTTGACTATCACATTAGATATTTACAAATACATACTAAAGAAACAAAATTTTCCTAACATGTATATTATAACAAGTTGATATTAACTAACTCCTATGTGTCTAAATATCCTAACATCCCCCCTTAATAACAACTTGGGATAGGATTGAAGGATTTACAAAAGTGACACTATTAAGAGAAGGAGTGAGGAATTTGATGTTATTCTCCCTTAATGACAAGTTCCTAAACTGAATCAAAGTTTAGAAAACTTCGCTTCTGTAGTAGATTTTGTGAAGATGTCTACAAATTGATCATCTATAGGGAATGAGGCCACTTCAAGAATGAGATCATGAATAATATTTCTAATGAAGTGCATATGTAGCTCAATCTGTTTGTTGCATTGATGTTTAACTGGATCTTTTTTTATCTTGATGGAACTTTGATTATCGCACCAAAGTGGAGTAGGATGTTGTTGCTTGAATCCAAACTCTAAATGGATCTCTCAAAACTCTAATTCCTCCTTCCTTCTTCTAATAATGTAACTTTTGTAAATCATTCAATCCTATCCCAAGTTGTTCTTAAGGGAGGGTGTTAGGATATTTAGACACTTAGGGTTTAGCTAAGATCAACTTGTTATAATATATTCGTTAAGAAAAGTGTGTTTCTTTAGTATACATTAGTATGCACTTGTAAATATCTAATGTGATGCTTAGAGTATGTTCTAGACATAAAATGATTGTATGATTCATATTCTCTTAGATCATAACTACCTTTAATCCATGACTTAGCACCTGAATCATCCTTGAGATGTAGATTCTGAAGCTGATTCAAGGCTGATGTGGTACTTATTCATTGTTTTTTCTAAAGCCTCCATCTTATTCAAAGATTTAGATTCATCATGATTATATTTCCAACAATAGTTGCATTGATGCTCAGTCTTTTTATGTTTTGGCTTGGTTCCTTTGTCATTTTTTAAAGAATGAGCTAGCTAAGAGGGTTTGGGACCCTTTTTTGGCTTATTCTTGTGAGAATTTTTCTTCTCGAGATGATTGGACTTTTCTTTCTAGTGTGCCAATAAGACTATCCTAGATGTATACACATTTCTAATCATTCCAATATTTATGATATTATATTTCTCTCTAATCAAGGAATCACAAAAATATTCAAGACTGGGCTCTTTATAGCTAGTTGGATCCAAGGATTCTTTCATGGAGTGAAATGTAGATACAAAAACAAAATATGTAGGTCTATGTTTGGAAATCATATGATAAATGCATTGCTTGTCTTCCCTCTCAATTTTTCATTCTTCATTTAAGAGTATAAGAGTTATGTACTTAGATAAATAATCTTGAATGCGGGAAAAATCACTTGGATTTAAGGAAATCAACTCATTTTCGACCTAGTGACCTCAAATTTCATTGTGTTTACCAAACACAACTTCCAATTTTTCCCAATATTTATCTGGTTTATCAATTCGAGATAGGTGGAATCACAAATCAATAGATATTGACATCCTAATCAATCCTAGAGCTTCATCACATTTATTTGCCCATTTTATTTTCTTATCATCATCAATGGGTTCTATTTCTTTCCCTGAGGTAATTCAGTAAAGTCCCGTACTTCATAGAACATCCTCCATGTGAGATTTCTGTAATAAGTAGTTGGAACTTGTAAGTAGACTATCACATGGGGTGTCCATACTGAAAAAATAACGTCTTCAAAAATAGACCAAAGTTATGGATGCCAAGATATTAAAAAAGAAGGATGCTTAAAAAAAAACAACATTGAAAACTGACTCTAGATGAGGAAGTTAATCTTGATTGAAAAATGGTTGAATATGACCCCAAGTGAGACATGGTAGGTAGAGGATTGACCCAATTGAAAAAATACCCCCTCTTGATCCCAATATTAACCTTTTAAACTCACTTTACAATAGTGTTGTTTTATGTGAACCATTTTTGCAAAATAAGAGTTCAGTTCACTTGTACAATGATGTTACTGCAAATATTGCATGCAAAGACTAAAATATTTTAAGTGACGAGTCACTTTTATAATTCAAGTGAGCTTCATTTTTACAATTAAAAAACTTAAAAAAGAAATTACATACATTTTTAGGAAACTAACAAGAATATTTAAATCATAAGACCTCTTAATAAATAAAGCAACTTTTAACCAAGTGAGTTAATATTCAAAGGTACATAAAATATGGAAAGGAAGAATGTTTTTTACTCTTATGCCTTGAAGTGTGTGCTTTCTTGTTTTCCTGCAAATCACTTAACATAAACCGAAAAAAAAAATTATGCCACACTTTTGGTATTAGTCCTCGTTAACTTGCTCGGAAAGTATACATTTCTCTTGGTCTTTTGTTTACCGTGATCACACAAGGTGCACGAAAAAAGAGCATACGCAGTAGAGAAAAACCCTTTCCTTTTTTGTTTATGATTTGCTGTGATTGCATAAGGTGCGCATAAAAGAGCATACACAGACATGGAAGACAATAATATGAAACCAAAAACAAACCTAGATCTGAAAAGAATATAAGAAAATTATTTTAAAATTAAATAAAAAAACGTCATTATAACAATTTACCTTCAGATCTGATGAAATGTTTGTATCTAGGGAAAACATAATCCTTTTTCAATTAAAAGATTTGTTTTTCTCCAATGGAAACGATGCTTTAGATGCAATGGAACACCTCTCATATCCAATAAATGTACAAACAATTCATAACCAGAAACCCCTTCAAAACTTCGGAACATTAGTTAAAGATCTAGATCATCAATGGAAGTGGATATTCATAAATTCTTCGATACCATGCTTGAGTACAGAAGATAATTCCAAAAGAATGAAAAACTGGAGTATCCACTCACACAAAGATATCATAGTTCAAGACGCCAATGTTTTCACGTGGATTAAACCCTCGAAAGGGAAAGAATCCATGGCCCCAACCAAGTAACTACTTGAGGAAGTTTATTATGGAAAATAAATGAAGTAACAAATGAGCTTCTCATAATCGATCAACTAGACAATGAACCTCCATTCTCTTTAAATAGATATCATGGAAAAACGGGGTGCTAAGCCATGGATCAAAGGTAGTTATGATCTAAGAGAAGATAAACCGTCAAATCATTCTATGTCTAGAACAATCCTGACCATCGGATTAGATATTTAGAAATGCATACTACTGCATACTAATGAAACACATTTTTTTTAACAGATATATTATAACAAGTCAATCTTAACTAACTCTTAAGTCTCTAAATATCCTAACAATGTGGTTATAAAAACTATACTTATACATGACTAATATGGAATTGAAGCTTCACAAAATGGTGCAAATAAAAAGGTAGGGTATCCTACTTAATAATAAGAATGGCATAAAGTGCAATGTACATAGAAGTAAGTGATCATTTGCAAGTAGATAAACAAGTACAAGTTGAGTACTAGATGCATGGATTCCCCTTATTAGTGAAATTATCTAGTGGAAAAATTATCCTTAGTATGATGAACTAATAACTTCTAAGCAAAGTCGAGGTAACATAAGTATCCCGTCTTTCAACAAAAACTAGTATGAAGACCTGTCATCCAATATTCTCTCTCTCTATATAAGATGTTTTATATTCATAGATATGACTAAGATAGTGGATTTTTTTTAATTAGTAGCAACCATGTAAATCTCACACTGAACAAAGATAAGCGCTCGCCCACTTACTTCTCTACCAACTATTGTACGATCAGAATTAATATATATATATATATATATTTATTGAGTGTAAGGCAGACACTCAACTTTTATGGGTACATGACATTATCTTTACTCCATCCTTCATCTTTTTTTTCCAGGTGTTGGGTAGGCAAAATGACTATGCCCACAGTCTCTGATCACTTCATTATTTATTGTGTGGATGGTGAGGATCCTACATGACATGGAATATTTAATGCCTATAGTCCCACACATTCCAGTCCTTCTCTTCATTCTATCTCCTGGTTTGTGTGTCATTTTAGTATTGTTTGACAATTGAATGATTAGTTCAAGTCAAGTCTTGTTGGAATCCACATCACCTGGAGACCTCTACCCTAACGTATGCATATTTAATACATGGGTATGTTGGGATTAGTTGACATATTACACTACTCGATTTTTTTCTTGCGTTATTCTAACCGCGCCTCATACCATTTGTTATTTATTGAACGTGGTCATTTTGTTTTGTATTGTGATGGATCTGTCATTGGGTATTTTTCTTGGACTCCTTCTATTATAGGATAAACTCTTTTCATTATCGTTGAATATATCTGTTGGTCTATGTTTTAATGAACTTTATGAAGTGCGATTGTTTTTTTAGTTAGTTCTTGATCATATTCATCCTGGCTGATGGTGCGTCCTTCTCATATGGGGATCCTATTAGGTTGGTTCAGATTCATATTTTTTGGATCAACATGAACACAATGAAACTAATAGTAACAACATTTTTCTCCCTTTTTAGTTTTTTTTCCATCTTAGTACTTTAGAATTGGTTATTATTGACACTCCAACATGATTCTTGGAATATGGCATGCCCTTCATTGGGGAGCTTCCTTAAATTGGTGGACATTTCTTTCTTTTTTCATGGTAAGATTTGATAGATTAATTGGTTTATATTTTATTTATTTGTTGTCACAAAAATATATATTAAATTTGAATCTATGTGGTTTTGTAGGCCACCATTGTTCCTAGTGTCGATTGAGTGTTTAGTGATAGAAACTTCCTTGAAAGGTATTGTGGGTTATCTTATACATTGGTGTTTGATGTGACTCGAACAAGGACTAGTAATTTAGTTTCTTTGATTCCTACCCATATATGATTTAGGGATAACTTAGACATTGTAGATTGGACTCGGCTCTCATGTCGTTGATTAAATCTCTATACTTGATCCATTGGGTCTTTCTAGTTTATAAATAAATCTTGTCTTCTTCACTATATACTTGTGTCTCTATTGTGTTATGGGTTGATGAATTTAATTCATGCTCGTAGTATACTTTCATATCAATATTATTGTTTTTTCGTTAATAGTATCACCATTAAAATAATTTGCTTATTTTATGGTGAAGTTGACCTTCATGTTTGACATAGGGTTACGCTATTATTTATACTATTATTTTAGATGGTGACAGGGTTTGTTCCTCCATGGTTGAAGAATATGTATATACTCGTTGTGTGACCACATCCATGGGAACAACTTAACATTTCTCTATTGTTGTAT
The DNA here is from genome assembly GCA_001517045.1 of Pseudotsuga menziesii. Taxonomy (NCBI): domain Eukaryota; kingdom Viridiplantae; phylum Streptophyta; class Pinopsida; order Pinales; family Pinaceae; genus Pseudotsuga; species Pseudotsuga menziesii. The sequence goes on along the minus strand of LPNX010821520.1, from coordinate 261,920 downwards.
TATTGTAGGCCTTTTCTACAAAGACATGCCTTGGTACTATTCCATGAATCTTGGACACATTACTTCTCTTGTGCAATATTTATTATGTTAAATGTATTTTACAATATTCATATGCATCCAATGGGATACAAATAAGGCATGTGTTGTGCCTTGTTTGTTATGTCTAGACGTTGTTCTTTTATCATTGACATTTTATGTGTGGTTTATGATATTTCTTCGGTTGCTTAATGATTATTTGGTTGTATAAGGTAATGCACATGTCTTGGTATTTTTTTTGTTTTTTGGGTTCGATGGTGAAATTCCTAAGTTTATGATATATTTAAATTTGCAAGTCATTAAGCATTTGTTCATTATTATTTTTGGTGTTTTAAATGGAGGTCGATACCATATATTCTTACTATTCCATTATGTTACTTAGTTAAATTTCAGTTGATTACTTAAATACCCTATTATAAAAGTAGCTATGCATATTTCTTGTACTTGACCTAGGAAGGTTCAAAACCATAAGGATGTTAACTAATTAATCGAAAACATTGAAATACACCCTATTACATAAAATGAGTAATCATACAAAGAATGTAGTAACATCAAATACATAATTAATTTAGTCCCATTCAACATACTAATCCTAACATAGATTAGGGATTGTTTAATAGTTATATTATTTCCTCAGCTCAATTATCTTGTATATGAACAAAACTAGCCTATATAAGCCATATTCACATGATAGAAATTAACATTATTAGAAGGAAAACTACATAAAAATATACAAACCAAATAAATCATCATGAGTTTGACATACGGCATGTGAAAATTCATTTAACTAAAGTAGACATGATTTATTAAAGGACAATATATCAAGAAAAGATACATTTTGGATACTATGGTATAGTTATGTAGGAGGGTATGGAATAAAATAAAATCCTAGAATGGCATTCTTATTTAGTAAGATTGATATTGAGAAAGCCCATGATAGAGTGGTATTCCGGTTCATTCTTTCCATTATTAAAGAACTTGAACCTGACCTCCTTTTTGACAAGGTATTAGAAATATATCGTCAAATAGAACAATATTTCATTCAATTTTATCAAGAAAAGTTTAAAGAGATAATGATTTATTGGTTAATATAACAAGGTTTTCTAGTATCCTTGATCCTCCTTTTTGTGGTTTTCGAATCCCTTGGTAAATCATCCATAATGCAATATCTCATAAAAGTAATTTATTTTCCAAGCCTAGATGTCGATAGAATTGTGAAAAGCAATTCACTATTAATTCCTTTCTAACCATTATTGAAGAGAAGGTTATTGAAGTTGCATATAATTTTTCTGTGAGGCCTTAGTATCCAATATACAGATGAAGAAAACGAGGTGCTTTCAAAAATCCAAAAGGATACATGCGAAATAAGAAAGGATATTGTTATTGAATGTTTTGTCACACCTTATGCATCATCTCTTGATGGTATTCCCATGTCCCTATGCAAACTCACTATATTCGCCTTGCTCGACATATTCCTGGTGCTTCAATGAAACCCTACAAAATGACGTTTTTGAATATACATGCAGGTTAACAATTATGTATCCCGCGTATACACATATTGCATCATTACATCCCATGTATATCGGGTTTTGTGCTCAAAATTAAAAATGTCATATTTTCCATGCCAAGTGATGGGGATTACGATCCTTGAACTTCAATATGCTAGAAAATATTTTGATTCAACCCTCCATTTCCCAATTGAGGGATATATATTGAGACGTTTTGAAGCATTGGAGGATGAGAAACTTGGTGAGTAAGGAAACTATACCAAAAATCCCCCCCATTACCATATGCTTGAATCTGCATCCCTTTATCCTTGTTGATTGAATCATTTATGTTCATCTCCCAAGCTATCCATTATCTTTGTGAGATTTCCTTTTCATGGAGGATTGAAGTCATGCACGACTAGGTGGACGAACTTGGATTCCCAGTTTTTACAAGTTGTCGACAGAGGTTGTCACTTGGTACTTTTATTTTGAATTAATAGAAATACTCTTCTTTCGTCCAATTTCATGTGCAAATTTTTATATTTATTTCCATGGGAATATTTTATTCATACACGTTAAATGGATTATGTTAAATAGGGTTCTTACATTTCATGGATATATTATATCATTGGATACATTTGTTGTTGAGCACAAGTTATAAGTTGCAAGCATTAGATTGAAAGCTCAATGCTGGCTCCTTCAAACTTTCAGTCAAGTTATGGGAATTTCCTTTTATTGTTAGAATTTTAATTTCATATGGAATATTTAAGTTAGAGTTGATTTATGGTGCCATCCCATCTATTGTAGGGCCACCTCGAGCCATAGGAATATTTTGTCCATTACAGAATTTGCAACCCCCCTAGGGAAGTATCCTTTTTGTTAGTGTTATTTGGGTGCATTTTTGCTTGAATTGCTCTTTGTTTCTTTGAGTATATGTCTTACTTTTATTTATACAATCTTCATTTGGAACTTTCCTTAAGTGATTTGGATTTAAACTTTATTGGTTTCCCTATTTTCTTGATATATGTAGGTGACAGTCTTGACAATTGCATATATGCATGAGTTGTCCCATTTCAGGATGCATACATACAGTGTCGTTCTTTGAATAGTTGTGTGTACATTTAAATTTTTTCTTGTATTTTGGTTGGGATGATTGTTGGAAAATTTTTGAGTGTTGTTGAGTGTTGTTGAGCCTTTTAGGGGTCCCTATAGTGTGTGTTGACTTCGTTTATAGTGACTAGAAACTTACTTTTCATTAGTTTTTAGGAAATTTCTTGTCATTTTTTCACCTTTTGTTTTTATTTTAGTGCATGAATCATAGCCTTTTAGTTTCTTGATTGGATTGTTTATTTATACTTGTTTGCAGGCGCTGAGATATTAGTGATTACATTTTGCATTTTCATTTATATATTTTGAAAATACAAAAATATTTGCATCTTTGCACTTTCATTGGCATGTTTTCATATTGCATTAGTTTTTTCATGGAATGGAAGTAGTCTAGTATTCATATAAGAAAGATTGCATTGGATTTTTAAAATATATGAGAGCTTTTTATGCATTTCATTTATTGGCATGCCATTGTTTCATTTGGAAAATAATCCTAGTACTTAGCAATGTTTTTAGGTGTGCATATTTACTTTTCTATTTGAGTCATAACATCACTAATTGCACGACTATATCCCCTTGAGTAAGAAAAACTCTTTAAAATTAATACTTAACTCAAAATTGATTAGAAATATTTTATTTTATAGGGTGCACCAATAATGTTAGGTTTTAGGGCCTTGGTCTAGGATTGTGTGAGTAAACTTCTCCAAGAAAATAAAGTGGAAACATTAGGTGTATGCCCAGTGAATGGAGAAATCCTTGATATAATTGGTGTTCTCAGGAAGATCCTCTTAAAAATGAGTCAAGCATGAGGAAACATACACATTGATTGTGGAGATAACCCTCCAATACCATCAGTGCATTCATGAGATATTTCCAAGATTATACTCGTATTTGGGGGATCTTCAGGTACCTTTGGTTTTTTAGATATTAGGGTTTAGTTACCCTTATCATACGATGGATACCTCTTGTGACTATCCCCATGAGCATCGGTTATGTTGAGGTGACCATAGTTTATTTTCCTAGGTACCACAAGCGTTATTTTGTAACTGTCTAGGTTAGGTTGTGGTCAGAAAACATAGTCGCTTTATGCATTGGAGATGAGGGCCTCTATAAATGGTCATGCACCTCCTCTTGTCATGTATGGTATTCTCAGGCCTCTCCTAGGTGAGCCATACATGCTATAAATTGTGAGCTCATTTATCCTCATTCCTTGCTTGTGTGCATTTATCCTAGATTTTTTAGGGGTGTGCTCGGTGGTTATTAGTTGGATTTAGGGATCATTCTTATTTGAGTCCTCATATTTGGAGTCATCATGGATCAAGTTGTGGCTCACCAATGTCTCATCACTTAGCAGGATTACCGTATTTAGACTACCTTTTGGGTCCTAAGGACTCTGGTGTTTATTGTATCTCATACTTCTAGCCCTTTCCTCCATATAGGAGAAAATCCTTTTTAGTCCATGCAATATTTGGGTCATGTGTCAAACTCCTCCTTGTGGGGGTATCACATAGAGAGTCAGTTTGATCCCTTTAACACTAACCATTTCACGTTTGGAATTCCAAACATCTCCTCAAATACCTAGTCCTCCATTCTAGTTTCTAGTGGTAATCCTGGAGTAGGGATAGGGGGTACGATATCCCCCTAAATGAATTATTAGTTTGGAGGTGACCATATACCTCCTTATACTCCTTATATTGGGGGATTCCATCTCCCTTCATCATTCCCTAGTTATAGTGGTAATCCTTTTGTGATTGGGGGTGGGTATCTAGGTGGTGGTTCAAATTTTTATATTCCATTGACCTGGTGTATGTCTAGTATGCTCAATAGACAAATTATTTTCTTATGGCAAGTATTCCATTCCAATTTTGAGTGTCTGTTTGGGGGGGAATGCATCGTCATGGGGTATTCACTTAGTGAAATTGTTCCATAGCGCATTCATTCATGGAATATGAAACAATACACCTATTTTCAAAAAATATTGGAAAATACCTCCCAAAATCATTTTTTAACCCCCTCCCAATATGCCTTCCCGATTTAAAAACCCCTATTTTCACTATATATTACATGTATCCATTTTTTCATTTACATTTTTATACCCCTTTATATTTATGCCTAGTATATTGACATGGTACCCCACATGCATTGTACAATGCACCTTGCTTCTTTCATTGTATATTGTGGATGCATTCTTAATCGAATTTTGATCTCCTTGTGAGATCTGAAAATATATCATTTTTCTGCGATGATTCCACACATGCTATAGGAGACCACAGATACATGAAACTTACCAGACATCATGATTGGATATCAAATACTCAATATCCTGGACAATGAGTGCATGCAAAAGAAAATGATTACTACTTAAATATATAAACAATAAATACTCATTTAAATTCAATTTAATTATATTAAATTAAATAATTAAGTAATAATTTAAATAATTAAGGAAATGAAAAAAAAACAAGGGAGAGAGACCGACACTAAAATGTTGATGTATTTGTAACTTCAAAATGTATTTACTTTTTTATTTCATATATTGTATTTGATTGGTCCCCAATGTTCCTATCGGGAGAATCATTAATGTAAACAAGTCATGTAAAGTCCTAGAGGTTAACCCTCCTTTTTGATGAGGGGGCGAAATCCCTGCACTTGTGGGGCACTAGGGTTATTAGAATATCCTAAGGAAGTTGGCCTTGGTGAGTTAATGTCAATTCAGAAACTAGTATAATTAGAGAGTGAGCCTCTCTATTTTAGAAAACACACACACACTTAGTTGTAGTGCATGAGTGAGTGAGAGAAGAAGCTTGGATAAGAGAGAGAGAGACAACTATTGTCGGGAGATCATCTTTGTATCTTTGGTTTTAATTTTGGTGCTCATTCTATCTCTGAGGAAGTTGCGGGGTCTTCTCCTTTGTGGTTTCCCCGAGGAAAATATTTGTGTCCATTATCTCTTGTCATTGATTGATGTGTGTGTTATTCTCTTAGATAAGATCCTAAGATCATATTTCTTAAAAGATAAAAATCTAACATGGTATCAGAGCTAACCTGAGAAGAAGACACTATGCAGGTGTAGAAGCTATATCTTCTTACTTTTTGGGTCTCTCTCCACAATCCATCAACAAAAGGAGGCTAGACTAATTCTCCATTGAATGGTGCATCTTTCTGTCGAAGCATAATTTGATTCCAGGCATTTTCAGTTTTTGCTACGGGAAATTAGGGATTTTTACAAAAGAGGAATTTTTGAGTGAGCCCAGCATAGAATTTCTCTCCTCATGAAAATTGAATTTTAGAGACCAAGTTCAAATTTTTTGGTTGAGTAAAACTCCAGGAAAGTCAAACCGTAGTTTGACCCTGGGCCTGAAAAACCCTAAAATACTAAAACGGGTAGTTTTGGTACATTCACTATATCTTGGGATTGAAGAAGTATCGTGGGCCAAAATTTTCACAAGATGAATATAAAATCCTGATGTACCCTATGTAAGCTTTTCAACATCATATTTGCTACATTCCAGGAGATATGATTCCTCCAGATCAGGGTTCCATCCTCTTCCACGATTGATCCCTAAACATGACACCTAGGGAGAATTGCTATGTCTCGGGATACAAAGGTCCAAATGAAATTTAGCAAGATGTTCCATATATGACATGAACTGAAATTTCTGTGGTAAAAATTTCAGACCCCGAAGGTGAAACAGTGACACGTGGAAGTCCGTACAAGTTCGCTATGATGAACAATCCTAAATTAAGTCACTGTGGGAAAACTATTATAAGTCCCAATTAGTGAAACCAATTATGATAAAACCTATGGTGTTGGAAATAGCACAGATGAGGCTACCTTAGTATGGATTTTCAGACATAGAGGAGCATTAATTTCATAGATACTGCAGAAAAAGTATTAGAAATTGGAAAACTATGGCTACCTGTTCCAGGAGTTTCCCTCCAATGTTGTCAGAAAAGGAGTACATTGGACAGATCTCCTTGAAGAGGTATATATTTCTATCCAATCAAATTTTGAAATTCCAAGTTTTGAAGATTAGGGTTTCTCTAACAAACCCTAGATCAGCCAGCTCCGAAACTAGGACAAACACCTCAAATCGGTAAGATCTAAACTTTTGCTATTTATAGTTGAGGTTCTCATTTCAAGCTCACTAATCAGATCATCTTGATGACAATACTGGTAAAGACGAAAAATTATGACCATGGAAGTATAGGATTTCACTGGTTCTTGAAGAAAATGAATTAGACACGTACATAAGTGGAGAATTTCCAGTTCCAGAGGGAGATGAGGCTAAAGTCTTACATAAGAAGAAATTGGTCAAGGCCAAGACACTAATACAATTGGTCAGATTTTTCCACGAAATATTTCCATGTTTTGAAAATTCGTGGATTAATACTTCATTTTTTTTATCATGGTGGAAAAAATGTTAGAATAATCAACCCATAGTTACCTACATTAGACATTAATTTAATTATTTTTGTCTTATTACCTAGATTCCTAGATTCCATTCTATTCTAGTTGCCTTCTACATGTCCTAGAAGTTAACACTTACTAAGAATGAGTCATGGAGTGCTTGGGAAACACCCTGGAAGCCAATTTTAGCATGTCTTCTTTATTCCAGATTCTGTAAAGCGCATATCTATTTTTTCTGAAAAGTTCCCTTGCTTTATAGCTGATTTAAGGCAAAAGGAAAAGCTAGTCTAGGTGTAACTACCTTGTTTTTTGCCCACATCATCCTCCCTACTTTTCTCCAAATAAAAAAATTTATTAGTTTCTTTCCATCCCTCTTTATATTTCCCACTTGACTTAGAAAATTCATGAGCATCTTCATAGATTTGGAAACTTCTTTATGCACCTATGGGGGATTTGACTAGATTTGGTAAGCCTGCTTTTTGACTATTTCAAATGGAATCCTTATGCATTAAAACCTCTCCTGTAATTATATATTACATAATCCTATTACTTCATAAGGTTGTCCATTGTACACTTACACAATACAGATTAGTGTTATGCTCCAATTTCAGTCTCCTTTGGTGTTAATTTTGCAAGTTTGATTAGCAATTTTGTGAGTGTAATTGTTCTAGATATTGGGTTCAATTTAAACATTGTATCAGAGCCTTTGCATATCATTTTATCTCCTTCCAAATTGTTATTTTAGGTTCAACATCATTGACTGGGAAGGCATTCTGCTGACTAGAAGGTAGAGCTACTGAGCTATGGACCAATCTCCGAAGATCATATTGACTCCATTCAATTTATTTGAGCGTAAATATGAGATGGAGATATTTTTGAGAGATAAATGTCTCTAGAAGGTTACTATGGAAACCAAGGAAGAGCCCAATGCAGCCGCAGAGAAAATTAAATGGCACAACATGAGGGATGAGGCCGAAGGTCTTTTGTGTTTGAGCATTTCAAGATACCTCCTTTTCCATCTTGATGGATTGACATCACCTAATGAAGTGTGGGAGAATATTGAAGATCTATTTGGAAAGAAAGATGAGATGACAGGACATCAAATCGAGAATGAGCTGATCTCCTTGAGTTCTAGTAGCTTCGAATCATTGCAACTCTACTTTTCCAAGTTTAAGGCCCTTGTTTTGCAGCTAAAATAGTGTGGGATTGAAAAGAAGGAAGAGAAACTAGTCTTGGTCATAGTCTCTAAGATTGGTCCTGACTATTCATTATTTGTTTGACCTTCAATTCCACCAAGTTGATAGCTTGAACATGGAAGATTCCTAAGCTTGTAGATTTCATGGAATCCCTCACACATAAGCTAGATAAGTTGGTGATGATGGGCACCATCAAACCTTCCAAAGATCAATATTTGGTTGGTGGACATTCAAGGGTGGATTAAAAAATGAAGAAAAAATATAAAAAGCCACCTGAGCAAAAGAGAGACAAGTCTAAGTCTCAAGAGGAGCCCCAAGGTTCCAAGAAGAATTCCCAGAAGAAGAAGAATAAATGAGAAATGAGCAAGTGTGCATACTGTAGTAAGGGATATCATCCTGAGAGCTCTTGTATGAAGAACCAAAATGACATGTTGACCCAACTCCTGGAGAAGAATAACATCTCCCTTCTGGATTGCTTAAAGAATAAGAAATAAGGATCAAATTTAGAAGACAGAGAGAGAGTACATGCCTTGGTTGCTGGCACATCAAGCTCACCTAGCTTCATCATATATTCTGGAGCTTCTAGACATATGGTTTCTACAAAGGATACATTCTCCTCTCGTGACATATCCAAAGCTCCACCAATAGTTTTGGGAGATGACTCTCTCACTAACAGTTTAGGGAAGGGTAGGATTGATCTTGAAGATGGTAGTTTCAATAATGTGTTGTATGTTCTAGGAATTGCCTCTAGTATCTTGTCACTGTATTAGATGACTCATACTAGGTCTCAAAAGAAGGTCACATTATCCCCTGATGATGTTGAAATCACTGATATTTCAAATGGTAAAGTCATAGAAAAAGGTGTTGTTAATCACACTTCGAAGCTATACAAGTTTTCCCATTTTCTACCCTACTCAAACCCCTCTGCTCTTCTGATTCATGCTAATGAAGAAATCAAGCTTTGGCATGAAATATTTGGCCATATTAACTACAAGTATCTTTCTGATTTGAGTGAAAATGATATGGTCATAGGGTTACCAAAGATCAAGTTTTCTAAGGGAGTTTGTCAAGGTTGTAGCCTAGGAAAACACCCAGAGCACAAGTATGAGAAAGCTAGTCATGAGAGAACATTTGCACCTCTTGAGTTGATCCACAATGAAATTGCTGGTCCATTTCATCGTATGTCCATGAGTCAATCCAAATATGCACTGACCTTCATAGATGACTTTTCCAGGTATTGTTGGGTTCACTTCCTAAAGTATAAGTCTAATGTTTTTGACCTCTTTAAAGTATTTAGAGCCTTGGTTGAAAACCAGTCTCAGAGGAAAATTAAGATCCTCAGATATAACAATGGTGGCTAGAATGTAAAGTATGAATTCATTCATTATTGCAAATATGTAGGTATTCAGATGCAACATTTGATCCCTTACACACCACAACAAAATGGTGTTGCTGAGAGAAAGAACATATCACTGAAGGAGATGGCAACTTGCATGATGGAGGCTAAAACTTTGCCACTAAATTTTTGGGCCGAAGCTATAAAATGTGCATCCTACATCCAGAATAGGGTGCCTCATAAGCATCTTGATGGTATGACTCCTTTCGAAGCTTGGAGTGGGCACAAGCCATATGTGAACCATTTTAGGATTTTTTGCTCAAAGGCTTGGGCTAGAATTCCAATTGAAAAGAGGAAGGATTTGCAACCCCAAAGCCAAGAGTGCCTATTTGTTGGGTATTATGAAGATTAAAAAGGGTAAAAGCTTATAAACTTGAGCACTAAAAAATATTTCATTGAAAGAAGCGTTCAATTCCAAGAAGAGCCTTTAGCAGCAGTTAAAGTTGGAGAGTCCTCTTCACCACCAGAACCATTGATTGTAAATGAAGAAAATAATGAGTTTGTTGATTCTGATATGTATAATAATGATGATTTGATTGCATATACTAACAGTCCTACAAGACCAAAATGGGCAGCAAAGAGCATTCATGCAGCTAGGGAACTAGCTGGAAATCCTAATGACACTAGGAGGACTAGATCTTGATTTGAGAGTGCCCTTTGTGTGAAAAACCCTCTATTTGATGAGAAGTTCTATCTTATGGTTGAATCATATCCATAGACATATGAATATGCAGCACATTATCCAAGATGGAAAACAACCACGAAAGAAGAATTCAACTCGCTCCAGAAGAACAACACTTGGGAACTGGTTGATCTTCCCCAGGGGAGGAAGCTAGTTCAATGTAAGTGGGTTTTCAAGACCAAGGTTGCTGCTGATGGTTCAACTTTGAAATATAAGGAAATATTTGTAGCCAAGCACTACTCACAAGTAAATTTTATTGACTACAATGAAACCTTTGCACCAGTGGCAAAGATGGACTCCATAAGGCTAACTCTAGCCATTGCAGCTTCAAAGAAGTGGGAAGTGCATCACATGGATGTGAAGTGTGCTTTACTAAATGGATATCTCATTGAGTATATTTACATGCAGCAACCTAAAGGGTTTTTTTATAATCCATCTTTAGTGTGTAGGTTAAAGAAATCATTCTATGGGCTCAATCAAGCCCCCAGGGCTTGGTATGCCAAAATTGATAGCTTTTTGCTGCCACTGAGTTTTGTTCGATGAAAGTATGATCCTAATTTCTATTTGAAGCTGATTCATGGTTATTTGATTATTATTTTATTGTATGTGGATGACCTACTGATTACAGAAATTTCAAAGAAAGATATTGCCTCCTTGAAGGATGCAATGAACCATGCATTTTCTATGATAGATTTGGGATTGTTGAGACAATTCTTGGGTCTCGAAATTGATCAATCCAAACATGGAATAAAATTACATCATTCCAAGTATGCTTCATATTTTCTCATCAAGTTCAACATGAAATATTGCAAGCCAAGCAAGACTCCCTTCCTTTCAGGATTTAAGCTTGAAGAAGCAAGTTCTTCTCCTATGGTAAATAATACAATGTATAGGTAGTTGATTGGGTGTTTTCTTTATCTTACACACACTCGAACTGATATATATTATGTAGTTATTTTGGCTTCGAGATACATGGATCAGCCTCATGAGATGCACTGGAGAGAAGCCAAAATGATCCTAAACTTTGTTCAAGGAACACGAACTTATGGGATCTTCTACAAAGCAAAATTTGATCTTGATTTGATTGGATTTACTGACAGTGATTGGGAAGGTGAAAACAAAGATTGAAATTATACATCAGGATATGTGTTTATTCTTGCATAAGGACCAATCATCTTGTCAAGCAAGAAGCAGAGTGCCATAGCACTCTCATCTACAGAAGCAGAGTATAGAGGAGTTGTAAATGCAACAACTCAATGCTTGTGGTTGCAGGGGATACCTGGATAATGTGGCTTCGAATTAGAGTTTTTAAATATTATCTACTGTGATAATCAGAGCACCATTTGAATATGCAATGATCCAGTTCAGAAACAGTGAACCAGGCACATTGAGATCCATATGCACTACATCAGACAACTTGTGCATGATGGTACCATTGTTTTACCCTTATGTGCATCTTCAGAACAAGTAGCAGACATATTCACCAAAGTTTTTTGTGAGAATACCTTCAGCAATCTCAAATCACTGCTGGGGATTTCTAATGATTCTGTGAAGCATGATTGATGACAACATTTCTAAAAAAAACTTTCCTGCCCATGTTTAAGGGAGGATTTTCCCACTAGGTTTTTTCCTCTTTCCTTGGTTGTATGGACAAGCAGTATGTAAAGGGTGACTAAGCCTTGTTTCTAGGCCCCATATTTTTCTGATATTTACTCATAAATTAAAGCTTAAGGGGGCTTGTTAGAATAATCAACCCATAGTTACCTGCATTAGACATTAATTTAATTATTTTTGTCTTATTACCTAGATTCCTAGATTCCATTCTATGCTAGTTGCCTTCTACATGTCCTAGAAGTCAACACTTGCTAAAAATGAGTCATGGAGTGCTTGCGAAACATATTGAAAACCAATTTTAGCATGTCTACTTTATTCCATATTTTCTAAATCGCATATCTTCTTTTTTCTGAAAAGCTTCCTTGCTTTATAGTTGACTTAAGGAAAAAGGAAAAGCTATTCTAGGTGTAAATGCCTTGCTTTTTTCCCATATCATCCTCCCTCCTTTTCTCCAAATAAATTAATTTATGAGTTATATTTCCATCCCTCTTTATATTTCCTGCTTGACTTAGAAAATTCGTGAGCATCTTCATAGATTTGGAAACTGCTTTATGCACCTATGTGGGATTTGACTAGATTTGGTAAGCCCGATTTTTAACTATTTTGAATGGCATCCTTATGCATTCGAACCTCTCATGTAATTATATATTAGATCAGACTATTACTTCATAAGGTTGGCTATTGTACACTTACACAATACATATTAGTGTTATGCTCCAATTTCAGTCTCCTTTTGGTGTTAATTTTGCATGTTTGATTAGCAATTTTGTGAGTGTAATTGTTTTATCTCTTGGGTTCAATTTCCACAAAAATCATGGAAATATCGACTTTTTTAATTTTAGAGGAAATTTTAGCTCTATATTGACGATATATGGCTATCTTTGCACACCCGCCAAACCAATGCCAGCTTTCAATGAGCAGGTCAACTCATGCATTTTCAGCACATTTGCTATAGTTGCAACAAGGTTATTGGTGATTGATTGAGCACATTGAGGCTCGATTTATTTATCAACCATATCCAAAACTAGAGAGATCAGTCATACTCTGCTTCTTCAACAAGTGACTAAACCGAAAAAAGAAGATCGGCCAACCTTTAGAGGACAATATGGAACCTATGGGAAACGACATGCCTTCACTTTCCCTTGAAGAAGATGTTATCGTCACAGCTTTGGTTGGAATGCATGGAAATGAAAATGTATATCAATGGGAGGAATTTGTGAACAATGATATGGACCGTTTACCAACGAGTGATGAAGACCTAATTCATGCCAAACATTCTCTTGATGGTAGATTTGTTTTTTCTTTATTTGATAAAATGGTACATTTAAAAGAACAATCTACCTTGTGGGAGGATTCCTTCAAATCTAGTGACAAATTTTGCATAACTAAGGATGTCCAAATTATTGACTTGGTACATTATGTTATAGGTTTAGAGAAAATAATTGTGGAAACTGAAAAAATAATTGTCCAGAAGGATCAACTTATTAAGGATCAATGTTCTAAATTTTCCATAGTTCTAGCAGAATAGATTTCCGACCTTGACAGACTGAAAGACATGTATCAGTCTCAAAAGAAAAAAGATGAGGAAATTATAGGGAGACTTGAAAATGAGCTGAAAAAAAGGCCTGATGTTTTGAACATGCCACCACTGAAAACTGTATTTGGTAAGGAAGGAGAACTTCAGCAATAATTGAAGCAAAAAGAAACATTTATTGCATGTTTGAAGGTTGAGTTTCAAAGGGAATTGAGAGAAATGATCATTAAACAACAAAATGAGACTTCAGAATATGAAGCAAGATTGGAAAAATTGAATAAAACAGTTAAAAAAAATGAGTTGCTACAAAAAAAAGAGAATTGAAAGGATTTCACAAAATATTGATGCTAAAAGAGCTGGAAGAGGAAAAAATTCAACAATCAAGGGTAAACAAGTCTACACACTAGAAGAATCAACAGTCAAGGGAAAACATGTATGCACACTAGAAAATCAATTGTCAAGGATAAACAGGTCTGCACACCAAAAAAATCAACAGTCAAGGGTAAACAAGTTTGCACACCAGAAGAATCAATAGTCAAGGGTAAAAAGGTCTGCACACTAGAAGAATAAACAATCAAGTGTAAAAAGGTCAGCACAACAAAAGAATTCAAAGTGGAGGTTAAAAAGGCCATCACACCAAAATGTTTTGGCGGTACAAAACTAGGAGATGTAACTATGGAGAGCTTACTCCAGTTTCAAAAGTCCTTGCAAAAATGAGAGAAGACCTTGAATGAATCTGCTTCAATAATTAATGTTATAGAGTTTATATTTGGCTCATCATATCCAACATTGAAGAAGAAGATAGAGGAGAAGGAGGCCGCAATTAGAGACCTTCACCAAAAACTATTGGAGAAGGGAAAAGCAGTACATTTGGGATGTGATAGTGAGATACAAGATTTGAAATCCCAAATTAAATCTTTATACAATACACCTATGGCATAAGCAATTTTGTATACTCCATCTGATAGCGATTTGAGGACACAAGAGGTCGAGAAGGAGGTACCATAGGTCAAGAGAAAATTAAGTGAAGTTCAATCTGATGATGTTCTTAAAAGAAAGGAAGATGAGCACTCAAATCATAAAAATAATAATGTACAGATGTTGAAGAAACTCCTAGAAGAAAAAGGTAGATTGCATACAAAAGTGATAAATCTTGCAAACAAAGTGAAAGAGCAAGAAAAATAATTAAAACATATGGCCGATGAGGCTTCTGTAGAACTGGAGGTTTCTGGAAAAGGCAAGAGAAGCTATAGAGAATTTTCTTATTCTAAAAATGAGGAATTGAAAAAACATCCCAAACGTTCAAAATTGAACCCTTCGCAGCCCTTCCAAATGGTTCTAGCCCTTCCCAGAAGTGTAAAGTTAAAATTGTCCTAAAAAAATTTAAAATTTGAATTTTACCCTTCCAATAAATAAGGCATAATTTATATCAACATTTAAAAAGAAGTGCAGCTTTTGAAATTATCCATCCATATAAATTTATCTTCTCTTTGAATCCTCATCTCATAGTCATAACTAAGGATTATTATGACTGCACATCCTCACCTTATAATACAAATTGGGTCAAGGCCCAAAGACAACCATAAAACAATAAATGCGTCAAGAAACAAAGAGTAAGATACAACTATAAGTCTTATATTAAATTTATCTTATAAGTCTTTAATTAATAGTATCAACTGAGATTCGACATGTTGGATGGTTCTGATCTTCTTATCATGAGTCCTTACCAATGTGATTGCAAGGAATTCTTTGAAGGTGAAGTCCATAATTTTAGGTCTTCTTCCTCATTATCATTCCTTTTGGTAAGACAATAAGGAGGGTAGTGGCCTGAATCAACATGGAAAATGTTTAAGGAATAGAGGTTATACACATTAATTGTTTTCATTAAATAATTTAAATTCCTACCGATGACTATCGATTCAGTGAACCATGGACTTGTACAAAACACAACAAATTTTAGAGCCCCAAGTACTTACTTACACACACCTATAACTTTCTCAAATATAGCCATTAATAAACTTATTTTTGTATTTTGGTTCAATTTAAAAGGAGTGTTGAGACTTAGAAATACAGTGAGTTGCAAGGATTCACTTGACTTAGGCCGCTCCATCACATACATGTATGCTTTCACAACGAGCGTTGGAAAACAATATTTGTTTTTTGCATTTTTTTGTGAAAGGTTTGGCTAATTTATACTTGTCAATTAAAGGACAATTATTTCTATTTCCCTTCATCTCTGAAGGGCCGAGAGAATAAATGCCCTTCCAATTGAAATTAAGACCCACCCTTCAAATTTGATCACTGTACATAATATGGTGTACATTTGATGTCTATGTACATACTAATATTGTTGTAATATAAATTGTCAGTATTTATTGGAAATGCATATATTTTGATATATTTAATGTGTTTCTAATGTGTAATACAAGTGTAATGTGTAATCCATATGTGCATTTTTCCTATATCTAAGAGAGTTTAATGTGCAACACATATTGAGAAGTGTGTATGAAAGTACAAATGATGAAATATATTCTTTGTAATATATTCTACAAATGAATTGACATATGAAATATATTCTACAAATGAATTGACATATGCAATATTCTTGAAATATATCCTACAAATGAATTGACATATGAAATATTCTTGAAATATATTCTACAAATGAATTGACAGATCATCATTTCATGCTATATTGAATAAATTGCACTATAACATAGACATGCCAACCTTTTTTACAAACTCTTGTACTCATTTCTGTAAATTGTAAGATCTACAGTAAAATCCAAGTCATCCAAAACAACAATTGATAGTATTTTTCCAATTTTTCATGGCCAGAACTAAAAATGCACACCAATTCCAATTCAAGTACACTGTAGGTGTGAAATTTGGAAGTTTGCATACAAAAACCTAATTAGACTAGTATAGTTTTAATTTTAGACATAAATTAAACTTCTATCGTGAAGTAAGAATGCATCCAACATTTGAAATGAGAACATAACAACTGTAAATGTTGGTTTCTTGTTGACGAGCATCATAGTTTGGAAACCAATCTCATGTCTCTGCAAGTTTGTATCACCTGTTTCTTTTTTATTATAATATAAATCATCATCATTCCTTGCAAAAATTAATAAATGAGAACATAACATATATAATACATTACGAGGAAAAAAACACAAATAATGCAAAAATATAACCAGGTCGATACTCAAGAACGTTTTAAAAGGGGCCCAAGACCATTTTTTATTATATTATGCTTTCATTACAGAGAAGAGGGATAGTTTACAGTTGAATCAATAACATCAAACAACTCCTTCAATAATAATTGTCCCTACTACCTATTAAATTATATTTATATACCTCAAGGGTCGGATTGACCATGTTACAAGTGGATTTCATTTGAGTGAAACTAAAATGTGGATTCACCCACGAGACAATCTGTCCTTTGCTATACTTTCCTGGCTTCAAATGAAGATACCAACTACCGTGGAACAAGCAAAACACGATAATGCAACACAGGGGGTAAAAAAGGGCTGAAGTGGACATGTTTCAACACCAGGGGTAGAAAGGGAGTAGAAGAGGAAGTTGCATTCCAGTTATCTAGATGGGAGATGAATGTAGAGAAGAATTATAACAGAGATGCACAATGCATGAGAGGTATCTAAGGAGAAAAGGGAAATATCAATGAAAGAAGAAAATGGTAACGAAGAGAGAAATGCCACAGACAAATTTGGCTCAGCGGAAAACAACATGCAATACCCATCTGAGGTGGAAAAATTAAAAGCTGGAATTGAAGAAATCAATCCTGTTATGCCACCAAGAGGGAATGCTTGGGTTGTTGAAGAGGGACAGGGTGTTCAATTAGTGTAGGAAATACTTCACTGAGTTATGGGAAAGGAATGTGAAACGAACATAAAAACAATAATATGGATTGGAACTGCCAATGAAAGCCATCGAACCCAGATGAGACTGTCTCCAATTCTTTCCCATTCTACCCATTTCACGTATACTATCAGTGAACTCAAATTTACGCACATCTACGGCCATACTGGACAAAAATTAATGAACATTGAGAATGGATTGAATATTACATAGCCTACTGATAACAGTGGCCCCTATTTATCAATCTTACATAAGAAGAAACATGATTGGTAATTGACTGTAGCTGCTAGGAAGGAATCCGTGGGGTCAGGCCAAATCTGGATATGTGTACTATGTTGGCCCTTGGAATAATTGAAAGGTGGGAAAAAAGGTTACTCACGAAGAAATTTCTAGGCGATGAAATCATTCTCAATGTCATCAGAATCCGACTCAATTCGGGTTCATCGAATCATAGAATTTGATGGTTTGTTAAGTGACATATTTGATAGTCAGTTGAAAGTTCAGAATATGACAGGTAGGGAAAAGCAAAAACTTCCATTTACAGGTTTATACGATTATATGACATATTTTAGACTCAATACATTCAACACGTGTATGACAGGTTGAGGTATGGGAAAATGAAATCAGGCATGTGCATGGATTTTACTGAAGCAAGCCAATTTTGGATTGCTTTACTCAAAATGCACGTCCAACATGAAAAAAATGTGGTTTAGGGAAATTAGACCTGCAAAAACATGCAAGAACTACAAAAACTGTTGTTTAGGGAAATTAGACCAAGACAAGGACAAGATAAAAAATTGTCCAAGTATGGAATTATTGGTAAAATATGCCTAACTGGCCTTAGGGAAACGCCCACCACAGCTCATAGGATGATGATAAAAAAGTTATGAGAGTGTAGATCTCTAGATTCTTGTATGGTGCATCCAGCCATATAATTATCCTGACCAAAAAGAATTTTTGTACGAAGATATCAATCTGCCAAAAGTGCCTCTAAGCCATATTTGCACTGCTCCAGAAAAATGCCCATGGAGGAGAGAGAAAGAAGCTCCAGAAGATGAAAGTGGTCTTGATGGATTCACCTTATTGGCCTCTACCCATTGGAAATCTCACTTTCCAAGTGTGAAGGAAAAATTAAATGACCTTGGTGACCTAAGGTTTGAAGAGAGCTCGTTGAGTGTTAAACAAAGAGTTTGAGAGACCACTAGGAAATGATAGCAAGGGGGTGTTCCATTGATGATAAAAATCATCAGGTGATGTGGTATTGTTCATTGTTGAAATGGATATCTATCCATGTTCTTGGTTTTCCTTATGATGACCAGATAAGGAAAATATAAACCTCGCAAAATAGAAGAAAAATCTTATTTTGCATACTAAAGACAGAAAAAATGGGTAAGTGTTATAAAGGGGCTAAGTGATGCCCGCATTAAGGTTGATTCCCACACTAAGGATGATTCCCACATGGCATGGAATAGAATTGATGAATATGTGGCATGAAGTTGAAATCATTGTTGCATTATGACATTGTTCTGGAGAAATATGGAAAATTAGTGAAAAAGAGGAAATTGGCCAAGTGTGGGAATATTGGTCCAAGTAGACTTAAGAGGATTCCCGCCACAAATGTTTTGTTGAAGAAAATACCCATAACACATGGGGTTATTATAGGATGATGTCTTTTCTACTCAACCATGGTCTCAGTTAGTCCAAAGAGACACTAAAGAAGAATTTATGGACCTGCCAAAACTGTGGTTTAGGGAAATTAGACCAAGCCTAGGAGAAGATCAAAAATTGTCTAAGTATGAAATATTGGTAAAATATACCTAACAGGCCTTAGGGAAATTCCTTCCATGGCTAATGGGTTGATGATAAAAATATTACGAGAGTGTAGATCTCTAAAAACTTGTATGGTGCATCCAACCATATAATTGTCCTAACCAAAAAGTCTTCCAAGAAGAAGATATCAATCTGCCAAAATTTCCTCTCAACCATATTTGCACTGCTCCAGAAAAATGCCCGTTGTGGAGAGAGAAAGAAGCTACATAAGATGAAAGTGTTTTTTCTGGACTCGGCTTGTTGAACTATACCCATTGGGAATCTCACTTGGCAAGTTTAAAGGAAACATGAAATCACCTTGGTGACCTAGGGTTTGAAGAGAAATGGTTGTGTTAGATAAAGAGTTTGAGAGACCACTTAGAAATGCTCTCGAGGGGGTGTTCCATTGATAATAAAAATCATCAGATCATATGGTCATGTTCATTGTTGAAATGGATATCTAGCCATGCTCTTGGTTTTTCTTATGGTGACCACATAAGGAAAATATCAACCTGGAAAAATAGAAGAAAAATATTATTTTGCACACTAAAGAAAGAAAAAATGGCTAAGTGCTGTAAAGGGGCTAAGTGATTCCCGCATTAAGGTTGATTCCCAAACTAAGGATGATGTTATAATGGCATGACATGGAATAGATGAATATGTGGCATGAAGTAGAAATCATTGTTGCATTATGACATCATTTTGGAGAAATACGACAAATTAGTGAAAATCAGGAAATTGGCCAAGTGTGGGAATATTGGTCCAATTATCCTTAAGAGGATGCCCGCCACAGATGGTTTGTTGAAGAAAATACCTGCACCACATGGGGATATTGTAGGATGTTATTTTATCTACTCAACCATCGTCTCAGTTTGTACAAAGAGACACTGAAGAAGAATTTATGGACCTGCCAAAACTGTGGTTTAGGGAAATTAGACCAAGCCTAGGAGAAGATAAAAAATGGTCTAAGTATGAATTATTGGTAAAATATGCCTAACAGGCCTTAGGGAAATGCTCTTCACAAATCATGGGTTGATGATAAAAATATTATGACAGTGTAGATCTATAGAAACTTGTATGGTGCATCCAAACATATAACTATCCTGACCAAAAAGTCTTGCAGAAAGAAGATATCAATTTGCCAAAAGTGCCTCTCATCCATATTTTCACTACTCTAGAAAACTACCCACTGAGGAGAAAGAAATAAGCTACCAAAGATGAAAGTGTTTTTTCTGGACTCACCTTGTTGAACTATACCCATTGGGATCTCACTTTCCAATTTTCAAGGAAACATGAAATCACCTTGGTGACCTAGGGTTTGAAGAGAACTGTTTAAGTGTTAGACAAAGTGTTTGAGAGACCACTTGGAAATGCTCACAAGGGGGTGTTCCATTGATGATAAGAATTATCAGATGATATGGTCCTATTCATTTTTGAAATGGATATCTATCCATTCTCTTGGTTTTTCTTATGGTGATCAAATAAGGAAAATTTCAACCTTGATAAAAGAAAATTCTTATTTTGCACACTAAAGATGGAAAAAATGGCTAAGTGTTGTAAAGGGGCTAAGTGATTCCCGCATTAAGGTTGATTTCTGAACTAAGGATGATTCCTGCATGGCATGGCATGGAATAGATGACTATGTGGCATGAACTTGAAATCATTGTTGCATTATGACATCGTTGTGGAGAAATACGACAAATTAGTGAAAATCGGAAAATTGGCCAACTGTGGGAATATTGGTCCAAGTAGCCTTAAGAGGATGCCCGCCACAGATGGTTTGTTGAAGAAAATACCCGCACCACATGGGGATATTGTAGGCTGTTGTTTTGTCTACTCAACCATGGTCTCAATTTGTCCAAATATACACTGAAGAATAATTTATGGAGTTGCCAAAACTGTGGTTTAGGGAAATTATACCAAGCCTAGGAGAAGATAAAAAATTGTCCAAGCATGAATTTTTGGTAAAATATGCCTAACAGGCCTTAGGGAAATACCCGCCACAGCTCATGGGTTGATGATAAAAATATTGTAAGAGTGTATGTCTCTAGAAACTTGCATGGTGCATCTAACCATATAATTAGCCTGACCAAAAAGTCTTTCAGGAAGAAGATATCAATCTACCAAAAGTGTTTCTCGACCATATTTTCATTGCTCCAGAAAAATGCCCGCCTAGGAGAGAGAAAGAAGCTACTGAAGATGAAAGTTGTTTTTATGGACTCACCTTGTTGAACTATACCCATTGGGAATATCACTTGCAAAATTTTAAGGAAAAATGAAATTACCTTGGTGACCTAGGGTTTGAAGAGAACTACTCAAGTGTTAGACAAAAGGTTTGAGAGACCACTTCTAAATGACCAAAAAGGGGTGTTCCTTTGATGATAAAATTCATCAGATGATATGGTCATGTTAATTGTTGAAATGGATATCTATCCATTCTCTTGGTTTTTCTTATGGTCACTACATAAGGAAAATATCAACATGCGAAAATAGAAGAAAAATGTTAATTTGCATATTAAAGTCAACGAAAAAATGGCAAAGTGTTTTAAAGGGGATAAGTGATTCCTGCATTATGATTGATTCCAGCACTAAGGATGATGCTCGCATGGCATGGAATGGAATAGATGATGATGTGAAATGAATTTGAAATCATTGTTGCATTATGGCATCGTTCCGGAGAAATACGACAAATTAGTTAAAATCGGGAAATTGGCTAAGTTTGGGAATATTGGTCCAAGTAGCCTGGAAAATCTGGTTTAGGGAAATTAGATAGATCCTAGGAGAAGATAAAAAAATTTCCCAAGTATGGAATTATTTGTAAAATATGCATAACTGGCCTTAGGGAAATGCTCGCCACAGCTCATAGGATGATGATAAAAATATTCTGAGAGTGTGGATCTCTAGAGTGTTGTATGGTGAATCCAACCATATATAGAAGGCTATAATAAAAGGTTTTTCAGACAATTTGAAGATAGTATAAAAGCATATTAACAATAACCCACATGCTAGAAAATGTATATTATCATTTCAAACTTACAAATTCCATATATAATGAAAAAATTATTCGAAAAGAAAAACCAATTATAACATAACAATAATATACCAGACATAATTGAATGGAACAAATACATAATTCATATGCATTAAATAACAGAATTCACAATATAGATTACACCTAATAGTATAAAATTTTATTAATAAATGTAAATATATCTAGCTTCAACCCCATGGTGTTATTATCAACTTATGACAATTGTACAGACTGTGGCGTGCATTTTCCTAAGCCCAGGTTTGAATATTTACACACTGTTTTTTACGTAACAACTTAGAATTTCAGTCATTGATTTTTAAAGTGTCCAATATACTTGCAATTTTAGTCATTCATGTTCAAGTTGATTTCTATTCATTCCTAGCTTACATTTTTATGCTTATGGCTTGCATTTTACAACAAGTTTCCATAACAGTAAAAAAGGTTAAAATTGCACCTTTCGTAGGTCGATTGTGAACATAATAGGTTAGGTTATTTAAAATTAACACAAGGATAGTCTTCTAAATATATCTAGCCATCCAATTTCAAAAACCAATTACTATAAACATTCAATAGGAGGGTTTGGCTTGCATTTTTATTAATGTACGTGGATATTTCATAAATACAAGACAACCGTGTAGTGTTTTTGCACAACATGCAATTTCTGAACAAAAATTGAAAAAATAAATGTATAATAATGTGTAAAATAGTAAAAAATACCATTTCCAACTAAAATCACTCAAAAATACCCAATACTTAGGGCTGGGTGGGCCTTTTTCTGATCTGGGTAAAACTGGGTTGAAAAACACAAAAGTTGTCATTTTGTGAATTTAACTCTGGACAAATGAAACATAATTTTAAAAAACAGAAAGAGGATTTTGTCAAAAATATATCTATATTAAACCCCATGGTGTTAGTTTCAACATATGACAATTGTACGGACTGTGGTGTGCATTTTCCTAAGCCCATTTTTGAATATTTACACACTGTCTTTTACGAAACTTAGAATTTCAGTCATTTTTTTTTAATTTGGTCAAGATACTTGGAATTTTAGTCATTCATGTTAAATTTAATTGCTATACATTCGTAGCTTGCATTTTTATGCTTAGGCCTTTCATTTTACACCAAGTGTCCATAACAGTAAAAAACGGTTAAAATTTCACCTTTCATAGGTTGACTGTGAGCATACGAGGTTAGGTTATATAAAATTAACACAAGGATAGTCTTCTCAATATATCTAGCCATGCAATTTCCAAAAACATTTACTATAAACATTTAATAGGAGGGTTTGGTTTGAGAGTACATCAAAACATGTAGAGAAGAATATTAATNACTCTATTACTCTTATTTTTCCAGAATAGTTAGAATGCCAAATTTTTACTCTATTATTTACTCTTACTTTCTTATTTTCAATAAGTATACTTAACATGCTATAAAAATAAGCATACTTAGCATGCTAGAAAGTTAACTACATTGAAATTGAAAATGTAAGTTGTGTATACTTGACTTGAAACACATTTGTAATTTTTATTATAGTTTGGAAAAGTCAGAACACATTTGTAATTTTTATTATAGTTTGCAAAAGTCAGGACACATTTGTAACTTTTATTATAGTTTGGAAACATCTAAACACATTTGTAATTTTTATTTTAGTTTGGAAAAGTCGGCGTGCTGGTATCCTTTGCATGCATTCGCATGCATCTTGTGCGTGCATCCCATTCTTCCTTTCTGAGCATGCCATCATCCTGCAAATTGGAAACATTGGCCTCATCTTCCATGCCATCAACTGAAATAGGGGGTTCTAAAGTTGTTGAGAGGTTCACAGTCAATAAATTCGGAGAGAGCGTTGAGGCATGGAGTGACAGAACCAACTGGCTAGAAGGTATGCTAAATGTCCTAGTCAAAGCAAGAGTGCATCATTTTCTTTTCATTCAGTTCAATTTCAACAATGAAGAGATAGATAATGCCATTTCTAGTTATGATGATGAGTCCAAGTAATTGATTATTTTGGAGAGGAGGTTATGTCTAGACCTTGATTTGTTGCCAGGTGCAACGAAAATGACCACTAAGAAAACCCTCAAAGTATAAAAGGGTGAGATGGCAAACAAAATATGTGGAAAATGGTTAAGGTTTCCCGGAATGGTTTAAATATGCAATATGTTCCACCAGGACTGTACAAAACCTTAATTCAAATTGTACTTAGGATAATTATGAATCACCACAAGAAATATATTTCAGGTGATTTTATGAAGTTGGTGATTCCTTGGGTTGAAGACCTGGCTATAGATGTCCCTCATCTATTGGAAAACAAATTTCATTTTGCACTGTAGGATAGCAAAATGAAGAGATTTAAGTTCAGTTACCCTG
Source organism: Pseudotsuga menziesii (assembly GCA_001517045.1). Taxonomy (NCBI): domain Eukaryota; kingdom Viridiplantae; phylum Streptophyta; class Pinopsida; order Pinales; family Pinaceae; genus Pseudotsuga; species Pseudotsuga menziesii. Next base: position 237,371 of record LPNX010821520.1, on the reverse strand, counting down.
GCACACTACAAAAAATTATTGACTTATATCGACCCAATACTGTAGAAGGAAGAAGATTTAAAAATACACACATTAAGAGGACAAAACTGGACAAAATTAACCAGGAAGTTCCTCAAAAATATCCAAAGGACAATGTACAAGTCCTTGAAGATCCTTTTGTGTACTGTATGGAAGGTATGGGAAGTGACCCTGAAGAATTTGATGCTGTCTCAATTCTAGTCGGATTACATGAAGGTAGAGAAATAAATGTAAACGAGATGCATGATGCTGAGTTTAATGAGCAGGAGGAGCATAGTGATGATGATATTTATGCTCGTGGACAAATGCCACTTGTTATATATACACCTCCACATTTCGGAGTTGAGAAAACTTCCTCTCAAAAATATTTTTTATGGTAAAATTGTTTTTAAGCTATTATTCGATAATGTTGCATGTCAAAGAAGAAGCTGATTTTCATAGAATTTTTTTTGCTATTGGTATCTTACCGCAGTACAGAGTTTAGAAATCTGTAGGTTTAAGTAGATGCAAATTCAGGACCTCTTAAAGGTAGGAACTATTTTTCAATGCTAATTTTCAAAAAGAAACAATTTCCAAATTCTTTTTTTTGAAGCCTTGTTAAAATTTTCACTATTTAGAGGTAATTGCAAGGTTAGAAACAGAACACGTGGATACTATGGAATCTTCTATTAAAAAATTGCAAATGGTAGGAGGCATTTTTCAATGCTTTTATAGAAAATAAAAAGTTGCTTAATTCCATTTTTTGAAGCCTCCTAAAAATTTTCCTTGTTTACAGGAAATTGCAACATTACAAGGATCCCTTGTGAAGACTGTGGACAGTTTGAGAAAGATAATAGCAGGAAAGGAATATGTTCTTCAGTCTTTGAATGAAGAACTAGAGAAAATTTAGGATGAATTTAGAAAGGAAAATGAGAAATGCAGAGAAGAATATAAGGTTTTTTGAAAGAAAGATGAAGAAGCCATAAAGAGACTGGAAGATGAGCTGAAACATCAACCGGAGGTGTTGGACATTCCCCCTCTAAGGATTGTTATAGAATAATTGAAATAGTGAAGGGTGACTTTAAAAATAGCCTTGTTGAAGAGTACAATAAACATGAATGTGAGATAAATGAATATAGAAAAAAAGAGGAAAACATGAAAAACATAATTTCTAAGAAAGATAAAGAGTTGAAAGGGAAAATAGTTGAACTTGAAAAGATTACTAGAGAACTATAGACTAGAGGAGTTGAAAAGTTAAAAGAATCTGAAAATGGTAAGGGACAGAGTAGGCATCTCATTTTTGGTGAAATTTATGATATGTCAGCACACCAACAGGCTTTAATAAGGTATGAAAGTTCCCTGCAAAATAAAGAGAACGCACTGGACGTAGATTTTAATGCAATACAAGCTCATGCACAAGTCAAAAATGGGTTACAAAGCTATCGTGCCTTCTTAAGAATTTGAGAGAAGTCCTTGATGGATGCTAGTGCAACAATGAATGTTCGAGCTGATCTCTCTGCATGGTCAACCATAAAAGAAACAATGGAAAACAAGCTAGACGAGAGGGATGATGAGATTAAAGAGATCAGATTGAAAATACTGGAGGATAGATAATCACAACATTTGAGATGTAAGTATGAGACAAAATATATGAAATCCCAAATTGCCACTCTGCAGAAGAACAACATGCTTCAAGGAGTAGCAATTGTGTATACTCCAAACATTACAGAATTGAGGGAAAAAGAGTTGGCGACAGAGACAGAGCAACTCAAGAAAAATTCGACCCAAGTTCAGCCTGAGTTGAAACGTGCAAATGATTGTCTTCAGCAAAATGAAAAGGAACACGAAGAGAAAAATAAGAAGAATGTGGAATTGATGAAGAAGTACATCTAAGATAATGATAGATTAAGAGAAATTTTGCACCAATGTGCAACAAAAGTGAAAGAATTAGAAGGAAAATCAGAACATGCACCTGTTGCATCTTTTTAAGAACCAAAAGCTTGTATATAAGCCAAGAGACTAGAATGTACAAATTTATCTTCTCTAGAAAAGGAGGACTTGCAGCTTAAACCTCCCAAGCAGCCTAGAACTATGGAATAACATTATTTATATATGATGTGTATGTAAATACATTTCAAGTTTTAATACATAAATTTATATGTGTGTGTGTGTATTTCTCTGCAATATTGTATATGTTTTTGATGCATTTAATGTGAATGGTAATTTTGAATTTAACTTTTCAATAAGTGTACATAACAGCCCGAAGAAAGCTAAAAATATCAAAATTGAAAACTTAACTTGTGTATTGTAGGCATATATATTTGAATTTGTAAGAAATTAAAAGAGTGATAGTGATTAGTGGATATGAGATGTCAGTAGATTTGGTGACATAGGTAGATCTTAGTTGTTTGCTTGGAACTATTGATATTATAGGGATATTATGGGGATGATGGATTGAGATCTCTCAATTTATTTATGATAATTTTGATGCTATGTATTGTTGTATTTATGTAAGTTTATTTATATAATTAAACTGAATTTCGAATTCTGGAACAATGTCATACAATTCTACTCATGCAACCAAATTTCAGAGAATAACCCAAAGCTGTAATGGCTATGGAACTGGCCTAAAAAAGACAGAAATTTACAAAATATAAGCAAACACAGAAAATAGCTGTAATTTTATTACTGAAAACAAAAATTAAATATATAATATGCCTTCAATCATATGTTACATTTCAAAAATTTGATAACATAAATGTTAGCACAATAGAATAAATTTTTAGTATGGCAAGATCACTAGAAATGCTTATTGCAACATAAGTTTCTTTCACCATTTTGCATACAATGTTGCATTTCGATCATCTAGGACTTTTTTCTTTTTGGATTGTCTCACAATTATTATAATGACATCGTGTTTTGTAGGATTCCCAGCATCCATATTTTCGATATCAACTACTACCCCTTGAATTTCTTCTTTTTCACCACTAAAAACCCTATTTCGGCAGGCCTGTATCTTTCTCCTCAAGAAATATTAAAGAAAAATCAAATCATGAATATGTAGCCAAACTAACTAGCTATAGGATGGTACCATGGTGCAGGCATTCTTCTGAAACCATGAATTGGGGCAGGCATTCTCTTAAGGCTATTGGGACCATTTTTTACTAAGGCTGCTGGGACCAATTCTTCCTTAAATATATGTTGTAGTTTCATGAGGCAAGTGACATGGTTGTATGCTCCATACAAAAATATAGAGACTCACATTCTCAACACATTTTTCACATCATCCTTTGAGGCATGGCGGGAATTTCCTTAAGGCCACTTGGGAAGATTTAACACCAAGTCCATACTTGGACAACTTTCTCAATTTGGTCTAATCCGCCTAAAACACCCTTTTGGCAAGTCCATAAAATTTTCTTCATCCACTTCCAAGACAATCTGAAGACATGGTCAGGTAGGCCGAAGAACAATCTATAAGACCCCCATGTGCTGCGGGCATTTAATCTAACCCATAATTTAGGGCGTGCATATTTTTGAGGTTACTTAGCCATTTTTGCATCCACCGGTGAAAAACCATGTTTTGGCAAGACTGTATCTTTCTCCTCAATAAAGATTAAATAAAAATCAAATGATGGATAGGTATCCAAAAAAAATAGCTATAGGATGGCACCATGGTGCAAGAATTCTTCTCAAACCATGAATTGTGGTGGGCATTCTCTTAAGGTTGATGGGACCATTTTTTACTAAGGCTGTTGGGACCAATCATTTCCTTAAATATATGTTGGAATTTCGTGAGGAAAGTGACATGGTTGTTTGCTCCATAAAACAATGTAGAGACTCACATTATAAATATATTTTTTACATCATTCTATGAGGCATGGCAGGAATTTCCTTAAGGCCACTTGGGCAGATTTAACACCAAGTCCATACTTGGACAAATTTCTCAATTTGGTCTAATCTGCCTAAAACACCCTTTTGGTAGGTCCACAAATTTTTCTTCATCCACTTCCAAGACAATATGAAGACATGGTCATGTATGCCGAATACCAATATACAAGACCCCCATGTGTTGTGGGAATTTACTTTAACGCATAATTTAGGGTGGGCATCTTTCTGAGGTTACTTAGCCATTTTTTCATCCACTCGTGAAAAACCCTGTTTTGGTAGGCCTATATCTTTCTCCTCAAGAAAGATTAAAGAAAACTCAAATGATGAATAGGTATCCAAACCAACTAGCTATATGACGGTACCATGTTGTGGGAATTCTTCTCAAACCATGAATTGTGGCGGGAATTCCCTTAAGGTTGTTGGGACCATTTTTTACTAAGGCTGCTGGGACCAATTCTTCCTTAAATATATGTTGTAGTTTGGTGAGGAAAGTGACATGGTTGTATGCTCCATACAACACTCTAGAGACTCACATTCTCAATAAATTTTTCACTTCATCCTCTGAGGCATGGAGGGCATTTCCTTAAGGCCACTTGGGCAGATTTAACACCTAGTCCATAGACAAATTTATCAATTTGGTCTAATCTTCCTAAAACAACCTTTTGGCAGGTCCATGACGTTTTCTTCATCCACTTCCAATACAATATGAAGAAATGGTCGTGTAGGAAAAAGAACAATCTACAAGACCCCGATGTGCTCCGAGGATTTAATCTAACCCATTATTTAGGGCGTGCATCTTTCTGAGGCTACTTACCCATTTTTGCATCTACCGGTGAAAAAACTTGTTTTGGAAAGCCTGTATATTTCTCCTCAAGAAAGATTAAAGCCTACTCAACTCATTAATAGGTATCCAAACCAACTAGCTATAGGACGGTACCATGGTGTGGGCATTCTTCTCAAACCATGAATTGTGGCGGGTATTCTCTTAAGGCTTCTGGGACCAATTTTGACCACTTTTCTAAAAAATTTCCTCATGGAAGGGTGGATTTTGTATAGTTGGGTGGTCTCATTGTTTTTTGCATGGAAACCTTGGCAATTTGGGCATGGCAACTTGAGGTAAACTCTATTGTTGTAGTTTTTCTTCAAGAGTTTTTTACCTTGGATATTTTAGGGTTTGGTCTAACTTGGGAATTTGCAGGTATGGTTGTTGCTAGAGCGATGGTTCATTCTTGTTCATGGGGTGGTTTCTTAGCTATATTGCTTCCACAAGTACAGTTGGCTCAAGTAAGTGATTTTATTTTCCTTTTGAGAATTGTAAATTGTAATGTGTAACCCTGAAATATTTTCTTTGGCTTTTGGCTTTTATGAATTTATCTATGAAAATGAGGATTGTTGTTATGCATCCCCAAGTTCTATTTTTCATCCTTAAATCCATGTGATATACAATGAGTAATGCTAATTGAATATATACATATCACCCACAACCACAAGCACCATTATCATGATAAATATTAGGGAAACGCAATGTATGAAAATGGAAACCACTTGTAACTAAATAGGAAGTAAGCTAATTGGTGGCTAATTCACTGAAACTTAAGCTTCAAAAGGAAATGGGACTCTTCCCTTCAAATTTGATCCCTGGTGGGGATACTTTTTATAATGTCTAAGACCCCGAGGCCAATCTTCGAAATAGGATCTGAAACTATTTACAGTCATAATCAAACATTAACAACAAGAGCATGGTACTTCTGCCATGGTTTACATATCTTTAAACAAACATAATGGAGAAAATGTGCATGCTCGGTCTAGATGGATGCATGACATTTCTGGTTGTGAACTTGAGGGCAGTGAAAATGATGTCTCAAGATGCTTCTAGTCGCTCATTTCTAATTGGGCTCGACCAATTGTATGTCTATCGAGTCAGCAATGTGTCCTTTCCATTTGTGTTCATTCCGTGCTCGAAGGCACCTTTCTGCATGGGCTCAAAGCTAGAAAAGGAGTTTCTATATATCCTTTTCGTGCTCATCTTTCTTCACAACTTCCCCCTTGCTTCTGGCAGAAACAAGCACCTTTTGCGATTTCTTTTCATTCAAGTACTCCTCACCACCTCAGAAAAGGTTGGTAGATGGGGTGCATGAAAGCTATGATGAAGATCTTAAGCCCTTGATGCTACAATACGAGAATTCACTCTAATACAAAATAGGTGCATCTCTCAAAGTGGTGTATGACGTCTGCTCCCCGATGGTAGATGATTCCTTGGTGTGAAAAAACAGGGCGTTAGATGAGCTTGGAATCAAGCTCACCAACGTCCAGTGACACATCCAGACTAACAAACTTCTCAAACCAGATTTCCATTACAAACATATCATAATCCTCATAACCTCTTGGCAGAATGATACCACGATTTTTCTTCTACACTAGCTCATCCTATGCAACTTAATGCCTCTGAAAGGTGGTGTTTATATAGGATTGGAAAACTGGACAAGGGGATGACCCGTCAATATATTTTCAGATTTCATCGTCAAGTAGCATGGTCGACCATACGCTTCAGGGCATATGGACTGGAGGTGTTATGGCCCTTTCTCTCCTATATTGACGATACCAGAACCATTCTTTCGCTGCGTTTCCTCTACTACATGTGGTGATCAGATTTGTTGTTCCACTTCTTATATTTTCATGATATATTTCTGATTTCACATGCCAGCCATACAATGGGTATCTGGTTTTGCGCGAGATGTCACTTCCGCGGGGATTATTTATCCTGTGGGTGTATCACAAATGGCGTCGAGGAAATCAATTAACTGTCAGGAAGGTAGATCATATGTGAGGGCGTCTTCTCCACTCAGATTTTTTTATAGGTTTTTTATGTTGCATAACTGTCATGTTTCTCCATGCACTCAGTACTATAGATCTATTCATATTTGCGATCTAAGCCCTCTATACACCAAATATTCATACCCAAAACTCAATACTATCAATCTACACCGCTTGATTTGGGGAGATCAATATCAACCGTCGATCTCTAAACTACCTTCATCAAGACTGCTCAACCTTGAGAAATTTAACATTCTGCTAACCCTTTTTCATCTGAATGAGTGAGCAACTTTTGATCGCAGAATGATTCTCACCTGTTGATCTACCCAACATATTGTTCGGACCGTAGATCTTCATAGCCCCTACCACTTTCCGTGGATCAAATTCTTAACTTTCTCCATGCTAGTTCAATCTGCAGAATTATTTGAGACCGCAGATTGATCTCCTCCTTCATCTCAACCATCTAATTTTCTCACTAATTAATCCTTTTCGTGATTTGAAAATTTTTCTCCCTCCAAGCAGGTTCATTGCACAAAATGATTTAGGGCTGTTGATCTCACTTTGTGCCAGTCTCAACCCTCCAACATTACACCCATTTAACGAACTCCACAAATCTCAAAAATAAATCCTTCCTCACATCTCTGCTCCACGGAATCACTTTCCATTGTCGATCTTCACCATCCTGAGTCTGAACCATTGAATTTTAACACACTTTACCCTTATTCCGTTGCTACATGTTTCAATATATAGAAAGACCTGTCACCATAGATCAAAACCCACTCTCCATTTGACGGCTCCATGGTGGAAAAACTTGCTAGCCAGTTAACTTGAAAGGCGCTCCTGCAAAATTCCTCAAATAAGATCATTTTAAAACCTTTGGGAAGGAGACATTGATGAACATAAATCAATATTCAATGATGATGATGGTGGTGGTGATGAATATGATGAAGATGATGATAAGGGTGATGATGAAAATGATGATGATGACGATGATGAAGATGTTGATTAGGAAGTGAGAGATGACGATGACGATGACAATGACGACGATGATGATGATGATGGTGATGATTATAATGATGATGCTGATGATAACAATGATGACGAAGATGAAGACGACGATGATGATGATGATGATGATGATGATTATGATGATGATGATGATGACGATGATGATGACGACAATGATGACGACGATGATGACGACGACAATGACGACGACGACGATGATGATGATAATGATGACGATGATGACGATGATGATGATGCCGATGATGATGATGATGACGAAAATGATGATGATGATGAAGATGATGATGATGACGATCATGATGATGATGATGAGGATGAGGATGAGGATGAGGATGAGCATGATGATGACAACGATGATGATGATGATGAATATGTTGATGATGATGATAATGGTGGTGGTGATGAATATTATGAACATGATGAAGATGATGATTAGGGCGATGATGAAAATGATGATGATGACGATGATGAAGATGTTGATTAGGAAAAGGGAGATGACGATGATGATGATGTCGATGAAGATGATGATGATGAAGATGCCAATGATGATCAATGATGGTGGTGGTGATGAAGATGACAACAATGATGATGATGATGATGATCACGAATATGATGATGATGATGAAGATGATGACGATGATAATTAAAATGATGATGATGATGGTGATGAAGATGATGATAATGATAATGGAGATGTTGATGAATTGGATGACGATGATGTTGATGATGAATATGGTGATGAAGATGAAGATGTTGATGATGATGCCGACGAATATGATGATGATGATTAAGATGATGATGGTGATAACGAAGATGTTGATGATGAAGATGATGATTATGATGATGATGATAATAAAGATGACGATGATGATGAATATCATGATGACGATGATGGTGACGATGATGATGATGATGATTATGAAGATGATGATGATGATATTGATTAACACAATGAATTAGACGATGGTGATGACAATGACAAGGATGATGATGATCATCATCATTATTTTCATCATCACCATCATCTTCATCATCTTCATTGTCATCATGATCATCATCATCATCATCGTGATCATCGTCATCATCATCGTGTTCGTCCTTGAATGGAATTATGTATAGGATCTGACTATAAGCAATGCAACCAATACAAATTATGAAAAAACCCTGAGTTAAATTAAATTAAATTAAATTAAACTACAGTAAATTAGAAACATAGAGTTGTTTAACTATAGTTAATTTAAAATGCAACAAAATATAAAATATGCAAATAAAAAAAACCCAAAATAAACTAAACAAAAGGTAAATATGAAAAATAAAAAAACAAAACAAAACACAAAATATAAATATGCAAATAAACAAACAAAAAAAGCAGAATTCAAAAACACCCGTGCACTATCTCATTAGCAAAACAACAATGAACAAGTTCACTCTCATGCACTAGTTCATTAGTAGCATCCAGAGAACTCGTAATTTGATGAGCAGAGCAGTGGTAAATCGAGGAGTAGGGGATACCAGTCTAGAGGATACCGGAATTCCTAGAGGAGGAAATATGGCCACAGTCTAGAGGATAACAAAACAATCCAGCCGTAGTCCAAAGGATAACAAAGGGCCCAATGAATTTTGTAAGCCCATTAACCCTAGAAGTGTAGGAATTTGGGAAAAATACATCAAATTTCTGAACCAATACGGATTTGGTATAGTCATACTGAAATTATAATTGTTTTGTTGTGCTACCATCACTTCTATTATCGGTGGATCCAGTAAGGGTTTTCTATTATTGGAGCATCTGAAGCTCCTCCTTAAATTTGGGGAAAATACAGATGGGTTGAGCACTGCAAGCCAGTTGTTCTCTTGTATAATTTTCTGAATTATGGCATAATTTGCAAGATTTTATAATTTTATTCTTTTTAATGGTCCTGAACAATATGTAGAATCCTATCGGAGCTATAATTTGAACTGGTTCAATCGATTCTGTTGAAACTTTGAGCCCGAGACATGTTTCTTCTGAGCATTTAATTTTTCTTTAATAATTAGTTTTACCTCGATTATGGCATGAATTACAAGCTTTTGTTATTTTATTCTATTTTATGTCTGAAACATTCTATAGAGTGCAAGCTTGTGTAATCTTATTCTATTTAATGGTATAGAACAGAGCCCTCTATGAGCTATAATTTGAACCGATTCTGTCGAAACTTGAACATGAGCCCTCTTTCTCCTTTAAAGACGCATTTAATTTTGCTTTGATTGTCAGTTTTACATGGATTATGGCACACTTTTCAAGCTTTTGTGATTTTTTTCTATTATGCGTCTAAAACATTTTGTAGAGTGCCATAGGAGCTGCAAGTATAATGAATA